>CM024957.1:11042321-11624821 GCA_014282245.1 Rhododendron simsii | reverse complement strand
TGTCAGTGAAGGTGTTCACGATGTGCAGCAGGTTATAAGTTCTATTCCCACTCGTATTACAGCAGATATGAACAATAAGCTCCTTAAACCATTTTCAACGGGTGAAATTAAAACTGCGCTGTTTGCAATGCACCCTAATAAAGCACCGGGCTACAATGGTATGACAGCGGGTTTCTTCTAGCGATATTGGGACATAGTCGGGGTTGATTTATGCCGAGCAGTGCGCAGTTTTTTCTATGATGGCAGAATGCTTGGAAGTGTGAATCGTACTCAGATTGTTCTTATTCCAAAGGTGCATATACCTACCAAGGTCAGCCAATTCCGTCCTATCAGTTTATGCACCACAGTTTACAAGCTTATTGCTAAGGTTTTGGCCAATCGGCTCAGACCTTTTCTCCCTGCTATTATCTCGGAAAATCAAAGTGCTTTTGTAGGGGGTCGTCAGATCACGGATAATGTGTTGCTCACTCATGAACTTACGCACTATATCAAGCATAAACGCTCAGGTTCTCAAGGTGTTGCCGCGTTTAAATTGGATATGGCGAAAGCATATGACCGGGTGGAATAGAGTTACTTAGAGAGGGTGATGGCTAAATTGGGTTTCCACGAAAAATGGATTGGATGGGTTATGGAGTGCATTAGGACCGTCTCTTTTTCGATCACTGTCAATGGGGATCTGGGTGAAACTTTCTTACCTAGTCGAGGGATTCGGCAAGGATGCCCTCTCTCCCCATATCTTTTTCTTTTATGTGGGGAGGGGTTCTCAGCTCTTTTCAAAGACTTTATAAGTAAAAAGTTGTTGCGGGGTTTTCAGATTAATTACCATTGTCCTGTCATTTCTCATCTTTTATTCGCTGATGATTCTGTTATATTCTGTCGGGCAACAGATCAAGATTGTGGAGCTCTTTATCGGATTCTTGACTTGTATGAAGCTGCCTCAGGTCAGAAAGTGAACAAGGAGAAATCATCTGTTTTTTTTAGTCCCAATACTCCAATTCAAAGGAGAAACTTCTTAGCAGCTAAGGTGGGGATCACAATGGAAGCAAATGGGGCTAGATAAATGGGACTTCCAATGTTTCATGGTAATTCCAAGCATGATCTTTTTTCATATGTTAGGGATAATACTATTAAACGGCTTAGGAGGTGGGAAAGACAACCAGGTTAATCATGCAGGCCGTGAAGTTTTATTGAAATCTGTGGTATTGTCTCTTCCAAACTATGCTATGTCTTGTTTCCGTCTGCCAAAAACTATTTTGCAGCAGATTTCTTCCGAGGTTTCGCGGTTTTGGTGGGATTCTAAGGAGGGTGAGCAGAAAATTCATTGGGTTAAATAGGACAAGTTGAGTTTATGCAAAGGGGATGGCGGCTTGGGTTTGCGAGATATGGAATCTTTCAATAAGGCTTTGATAGCCAAGAAGGGTTGGAAACTTGTCTCAGGTGAATCTTCTTTGTTCCGGCAGGTCTTTAAAGGACGTGATGAGCGCCCAATATTGCAGATATTTGGTGCGACTAGTCCCGCTTTAAGTTGTTTTATCTTACGTTTATTTAGCTTTCATAACGATATTGCACGTAAGGTAGGTTTTTGTGTGTTTCAGGTAATTCGTGCAAATAAGGCACGTTTGAAGGCCAAGGAATGCTCCGAAAGCTTCTAAGTACCCGAAAATCCCGTCGGCCCCCTAAAATCTATCTAAGTATGGAAAAATGACTTTCTGAAAAAGTTTCGATTTTCGAGATAAAAAATGGCGGTAATTGATCCTTGAATTTTTCTAAGAGTAACTACAAAGTTACGAGGTTTAATTTGAAGAGCAATGTCATGTTTTGATCCATTTTCTCTTGAGAAAAACGTGCAGTTTTCCATTTTGTACTAAAAGTGGGGGGTTGACATTTTGATTTAAATGGAATCTTGAAATTCTGGTAATGCCATTGTTTCCAAATGGGGGATACTTTCTTATTTTCATTAAATAAATTAAAGTAAAGGAAAGGTAAAAGAAAGGTTTAAAATGTAGCCTTTACTTAACTTTAGAGAATGAAAATAAGTGCTGAGAAGCTGTTAAGTTGCTGGGAGCTGTTTGCTGTTGCTGAAGCTGAAGCCAACCTGAAATCTGCAGTTTTGAAGAATGTTATCGATAACATTCCATTTGTTATCGATAACATTGGTCCCATTTTGGTCCAGAAGTTGTCCAGACCTAAGGGTATCGATAACATTTGGTTTGAGTTATCGATAACTTGCTTCTCCGGGGGAATATTTGAAGGATGTTATCGATACCTTTGCTTATGGTATCGATAACATTGGTCTCCAGCAGATATTTTTACTGCTTTTTGGACTTTCCATTTATGGAATACTTGCCACTTTTGGCACGTTCAGGGATATTTTGAGAGGAGAAAAGGCTGAGTTGTATAAATACTCATCCCTCTCTCTCTTTGCATCTATCTACTTTATGTCCTAGCTTTAGTTCTCTCTCTAGGAGAGATTTCCATTGTTGTTCTTAGATTCAAGCTTCAATACTTGTAAGTTTAATTCCTAGTTTGTTATTTTCTCGTTTGTTAATGTTGTAGCTACGCTTTAGATTCTCCTTAATATCAAGTTTATTTCCGTTTCTATCGGTTAATCATGTTTTCTTCTTTGAGTGTGTTTTCTAGTCTTTTTGTTATGTGTGAGTAGTTAATTGGTTCGGTCATGGGGTGAGGTTCACCCTACGAATTAGTCGTTTAAATGGTTTCTCTAAACTTTAGCTTAAATTCAATGTTTTGAATGAATTAAACTCATGATTTCTAGTTTTGATCATGGGGTTGGTGGCTTCTTTGATCAATGAAGTTTATCGCCTTGTGCTACGAGCTTGATAATCCTACGCGTGCGAACGATCCATTTTCGTCTCTCACTTGCGTTAAATGAGTTCAGTTTGAATTAATGCCTTGAGTTGAGTTATAAGTAGTCTTCAGTTTTTAATTCTTCAAGTGGAATCCGGACGGTTTCAGTTCACTCATGAGTTAGATGAAGGAACCGTTTTATGGCTAAGTCGTGGGTAAATCAATCCTTTTGACTCGGCCATCTTTAATCTAGTTTAATTTCAAATTCAATTCCGTTAATCAAATCAATCACCAAGTTGGCCGCTTGAAGGCCTCACTGCATACTTACTCTCTAATCCAAATACGCTGAAGAAGATTTCTCTGTGGGAACGATCCCGGTCTTACCGGTTTTATATGCTATCAACGACCTAGCCCTTTGCTCGGGTGCAAACCTTATTAGAGGATAGGTTGCGTGATAAGCAGGACGCTACTTTCCCAGGACTTCTTTTTGGCATGCAAAGACTACCGGTCATTCTTCTTGGGCATGGAGGAGTATTGTATGGGCACGGGAATTAATTGACAAGGGTAGGAGGTGGCAAGTTCATTCTGGAAACGAGATTCGTGTGTGGGAAGATCCTTGGCTTCCAAGACATATGAATTGCAAAATTGACAGGCACACGATGAGGAGGAATGATATAGAGACAGTGGCTGACTTGATCGATTCTAGCACTAAAACTTGGAAGGCTGCCTTGGTTCATGAGGTTTTTAGTAGCGAGGATGCCAACCTTATTCTATCAATTCCGATTAGCTTTACAAATCGTAGGGACCGCAAGATTTGGCACCCATCATTGAATGGTTCTTTCTCTGTCAAGTCGGCTTACCGACTCGCTAGAGAGGGGACTGATACTCATGGGAACATTCACATGGGTCAAACGAGCTCTTCCAGTGTCCTTCCTACTGCTTGGAAGAAGTTGTGGGGTCTACAAATCCATCCGAAGGTGAAACTGTTTATGTGGAAGTGTTTTAATAATGCGGTGGCAACAAATGTGGCTCTTGTTGCGCGCAAAGTCAGACTCGATCCCGTATGCTCTCGTTGTGGAAAGGACGAGGAATCAATCTCGCATGTATTATTTCGGTGTGATTTTGCTATCAAAGTCTGGATTCATTCTCCGTTTCGTTTAAGACCTGAAGAGCTTCTTGATTGCAGAAACATGACAGATTGGTGGGATTGTATTCTAGAACGTATCAGTCAAAGTCATATGCCTTCCTTCTCGTTAGGTATGGCTCTTCTTTATTGTTGGTGGATTTGGCGAGCTAGAAATGATTTTATTTTTAATGGTAAATGTTGGGCTACGGAAGCAGTTAACGGTAAAGCACAAGGAGATTTCTATGAGTTTCAGGATGCTAACTCTAAGGTTCCATCACCTTTGTTGAGATCCTCTCATAATGGGACCTTAGTGTGGCCGCGCCCTGGGATGAATGTAACCAAGATTAATGTGGATGCCGCTGTCTCTAGGAGTTCGAATTCTATTGGTACAGGAGCTATAGCTCGTGGTCATGATGGCACGGTCCTTGGTATCTTCTTGAGTATTCACACTGGTATTACTTCGTCAAGAATTGCTGAGGCTATGGCTATTCAAGATGGTTTGAAGCTGGGGATTGATTTAAATATCTCTACTGTGGTTGTTGAATCAGATGCAGAGGCGATAGTGAGGAAATGTTCTACCTTTCTAGATCCACCTATTGATATAGCCGCTATTATTTTTGATTGTCTAGCTTTAAGAGATTTATTTTCTTCCTGTGAGTTTGGTTTTGTTAAACATGATTGTAATCGGGCTGCACATTGTTGTGCTCAAAAGGCTCTTTTGAATGGTTGGTCTGGTCTGTGGACTTCCATTTTGCCCCCATGGGGTTCCCAACTGTCTGATGTTTAGGCTTTTATGCCTTTCAGATTTATAACACTTCTCTTCTTTTGTCAAAAAAAAAATGTCTTAATCTTTTATGACATATCATTTATGCACTAATCTTATATTTTTATTTGAAGGAAAATTTTGTCTAAGGCTTTTTAAGTAATTGCGCCATAGTAGCGCCTTACCAAACTAAGGCCCTTGCACACGTGTTAAGAGAGCCTTAGTAGTGCCTTAGCCGAGTAAGGCCCTTGTGCGCGTGCTAAGAGCGGCTTTGTAGGGCTCTCTAGGATTTTTCTTGCTTGGTCATATATAAGCTTATTTTTCATTATTCTAGGGCATACATGGATACAATAGCCCACTTTAGAGAGAGAAAGCTTTATCTCCTTTGCTCATGTGCCTTCATTTGCATTTGGATGAGTTGAATCTAGCATTCAATCATTTTTGTTCAATCTAGAGAAATACTTTAATGATCCATGTATTCTCTCTAGGTTGATTCTTTTGCATAAAAACTTTCATTTTACAAAATCCATACTTTCATGCCTATGATACCACTTGGCCGGATGATACCGAAGCCGTGGTGAACGGAGATCGAGGCGTTGGACTCACGGTGGCTATGGGATCAAGAAGGAGTTCGGGGAGCTACATCAAAGTGGTGGAGTTACGATAAGCTTTTGGGGTAAAATTGTTATCCTTCTCTTAGCACTTTGTAAACCTTTTGGTCTATAGCAATTTTGGAAGTTAGACCGTGGTTTTATGCTTAGGGTGTGATTGACCCTAAGTAGTTTCCACGTATATCTCTGTGTTTGCGTTCTAGATTAATTGATTTTAACTTATATCATTAATTTGGATAGCATTGGCATGGAGTTTGGATAGTAGCTTGAATTATTGGTTGATTTAAATTTAAATAGGTCGTCCTAATTGCCCCCTTTAGGACTTTATAGCGCATTAGATAATTTCATTGGGAACCAAAACCTAACCAATATATGCATGGAACCTAACTAGAACCAAACCGCAAGACCGGACTGGTTTTGGTTCGGTTCCGATTCTATCCAATAACCATCAAAAAACTTATTCAAAAAATATGAACTCATAAAATTAAAGAAATAGGAAAATAATCTGCTAGAATAAAAAAGGAATGAAGAAAATAAAAGCTTTCCTAATAAATGAAATTTCATTTCTAAATAAATTAAGTTTAGCAAGGAAAATATTAACCTACCACATTCAAATACATATTTAATTAAACACACATATGTATATCTATATTTATCTTAGTTTTAAACGATCCGATTCGGTTCTAACCATGGTTCTTTAATTGAAAACTAATAACCGAACCAAAATTAACGATTCTTATTTTTTTGGAACCATAACCTGACTATAGAACTGCAGAACCGGACCAAATAGGACGGTTCGGTCCGGATCAGACCGATTTTACGGTTCCGGTGATTTTCTTGAACATTCCTGGCCACTGCGTCCTTTTTTTTTTTAGTTTAGGCCCCGTTCCATTAAGAAAAATAAGTACTTACGTAGTATTTTTTAAATAAGTATGTATTTTTTGAACTAAAGATGATGTATTGTGAGAGGGCGATTTGTCTCGTAAAACGGAAAAAAAAGTACTCTCTTCTCCCAAATTAGATGACAATTTTTAATAATCGTGCTAATTTCAATTCCTTATATTTTTTAATATGAATCTCAAAAAATATGCAATATGAATCTTGTTTAAAAGTTCTCGATTAGTTCTGTTATACAAAGTTTTTAAACTCATGAAAAACATTACGAATGAAATATATAAGCAATGAAAAATGACATAAATTTCAAAAATTATCATCATTTTTAAGACAGAGAGGGTACTTAAAAAAATACTCCTTAAAAATCTTAGGGGCTGTTCTGGTTTCTCAAAAAAAGTAATTTTTGAAAAAGAAGGTAATTTCAAACTCAAAATTTATGTGTTTATGCAAATAATTTTCCTATCAATATGGATCTTACTTAATAGATCTCATTAAGATCTTTTGAACGGTGCAAAAAAATTTAAAAAATATTTTTTATTTTTATTATATTTGAGTTTGAAATTCAAACATTTTGAAAAAAAAAAAATACTTTTTCTTAAAGTGGAACACCACCTTAGTTGAACATGGTCTAGTCTCGTTTCTCGTCCTTCATCTTGGGCCAGCCCTTCCGTAAAGTTCCATTAGGCCCCACCAAATAGGTCCAACATTAGGCCCCAAAAATTGGGAGCTCCTGCTTTTTTTTTGAACGGCACTTGGGAGCTCTGCTTGTCAATTAAACCACCTCGCAATCGCCAATGGATTTTATCTCAATTGGCATCTTTTGATCCTTTCTGTGTAAAAGGTCAGGGTTCGAGCCTAGCGTGGGCGTTGGGGATTCAAGTTATGGATAGCTTCTAAAATCCATGTAAACTAACATATCAATATTTTGCTAATCCCTGCTAACGTAGAATATATTGAAAATATCCCAGCGTCCCAATTTACATTTGTCAAATGTCAATGTACAGTGATCATAGACATGGCTATAAAAATTCGGTTAGCTAATAGTACAAAAATATAGCTACGTGGGGACAACATGTACCATGTGTTAATAAAACTCAAAATACCAAAACCTACTTTGGAATAGCTATAAGAAAAAAGGCTACACAAAAAGCTAACACTAAATCCAATATACATATATATATATATAATAATAATATTAAATTCATTATCTACCTCCATCCCCTTAACTATTTATTTTCAAGTAGAGATTTGACTAAATTTAAGTTTTTTTTTTTTTTAACAGCAAAGAAAATTCATTCATATATAAATGATAAAGAATGAAATCAAATATGGAGTACAATATATGGGAAATGAAATGAAATGAACGAGAGAGCTTTGGAAATTGTAAATACACATTTCTAGTGTGACTACTCGCATAAGCACGGCCTACCTCTCATACGCATAACAATAGAAAAAGATGACAAGAAGCCAACTAAAAAGCAAAAAAACTAATGTTTGACAAACCAACAAAACCACCATAAAATGTCGGTTTCAAGAAGAAAGAGTGGCTAATAGTAGTGGACCTAGTGGTATACTTCCTTTATCCTATAATGTTTATCCGGTCGGTAAAATGATGACGCAAAAATAATATAATTTTTGTAAGAAAAAATTAAAAAAATTTCAACAATTTACTAGATATCGATGAGTTCCTTTAATTTATAAAAAAAGTTTGAATTTTTTCTTGAAAGAAGTGCATTATTTTTGAGTCCTCGTTTTGCGAACTTGATAAACAATTTAGGAGGAAGGGAGTATATGTTTTTTTTTTGATCCGCGAGGGAGTATATGTTATGAAGACCACCCATGAGATTTTTCCAAATTATAGATTGATTCCTCGTGTTTGAGATATTACATATTATCCCATGTTCCAGAACAAATTATCCCCTTGTATTGATGTAGCTGCTAGAAAATTTTGTCTAAGAGGATTAAATTGTAGTTACAATGGACCAAATTGCCTTTTCTGTAGCTTATAAAAAACTGCAGAGGTGTGAAAAGAGCCTTTCACAAGCTACAAAAAATACAATTTGATACATTGTAATTAGAACTTGATTATATCAACAAATTCTACCAAATTTTGTAGCGGCTACATCACGACAAAGAGAGTAATTTGTTATGCGACAGGGATACTTTGTAATTTCTCAAACATGAGGGGGCAATTTGTAATTTTTAGAAATTTTGGGGGTGATTTTGGTAAGTTGCCCTTCTTTAATTTAGGTTTTAGTTACTGAGTTATTTTTGTTGTTTCGGGAATTTTGTTTAAGTTTTTGTCAAAATTTTTGAATTTCAAGATTTGTCTCACCGAGGGAAAATAAAATATTTAGAAATTTTTTTTGAACCTCGAAAAGAAATTTTTTTCTTCATAAAATATGTTTGTTTTGAATTATCTATGTCTTTAGTGATCTTTTTTTATTAGTCGATCGTTATACCATTCATCAAGACAAATTGGAACGCAAACAGAAAAAATGACGAAAGAAAAACATAAGTTCATAAGAAAAAAACAAAATGACCTAAAAGGCTAAAAAGTGTTAATTTAGTCCGAACTATATCTCCCACAAAAACTAGGCCAATTGTTTTCCATGTGACAAAAGTTGTTGATAAAACGAAAAAATTCGGTCGCATATGTTCTAAAATGAAATTTGATGATACAAAATTACCGAATTGACCATTTAACATGGTCTACTAACGGGTATTATGATGGCATGTATTGTAACGATCCACTCTAATTGATCTGTTAACCATTCACCTAACCACGTAACTCAAAAAATCAACTTTAAATTATACAGTAACTTGTCGAAATCTCTTATAAATCATTTAATCTTTCCTTTGCTGCCCGATGTGGGACTGTTGGGTTGCCACATGTATTGATCTTGAATTTTAGAGATTGTGCAAATTTATTTTTTCTAGTTTGAGATACGTTTGAAGATACTCCGTATGTATTAACTTTTTTACTTAAAATGTATCAAAATATAAATTCTATGGTATGCATATGCTAATTTCTTTTTAAACACCATAATACAGGGACAGACGCAGAATCTTAAGATTGGGTGGACAAACATAAAGAAAATATTATGTGATATGAAACACGATACTAATTTTACCATTACGGAATGTAAAAATACTATTAAAAGATTGTAGCATATATTGTCGATCGACCTATCAATCACTCAGATATGGTCATGTATAATTATAATTGCACGCAATATTGGGCATCTCTATCATTTTAACTATAAATAATATTGGAAAAGGACTTTATTTTTTCAATTATTCTTGGTTGGGCAATTCTTCTATTGTTCCAAAATGGTGTTGGACGGACGAAGTTGTGACTCAATATTTAAAAAAACCCTACTATATTTGTTGAAGAAAAAAAAGAGAGCACGTGAGAAATGCTAAAAATAATTCACAGGGCTGTCATTATGGTTTTAAAAGTTTATTAAAATGTGTAAAACGAAATAAAACTATGGCTAACTATCTCAAAATTTTTTTTTTTGTCTAAAACGGAATAAATTTTATGCTAAGTGTGTTAAGTAGCACGTTTTTGTTGCTAAACACAATTTAAGGGGCCATTTGATGAGAAGGAAATTTTTATTGCAAAGCGAAAATAAGAGAAAGTGAAGTAAAGGAAAATAAAGTGAATTATTTTTTTATTTTCTTCTATATGTTTGATTAAAATGAGAACTTCTGTAAAAATCTTGTAAGAAAATGCTAATAGTTGTTAATTTATCTTTTATATAAAATAAGAATCCGAGTAGGAAATGGAAAAAATTACAGGCTTAAGTGTTATAAGAGGTGACAATTTCAACCATGCTTAAATGAGTTTAGGTGCCATTCCGCTTTCTTTTTAAACATTTTTTTTTTCAAAAAGAAAGTAATTTCAAACTCAAATATAATAAAAATAAAAAATAATTTTTTACTTTTTTTACATTGTTTAAAAGATCTCAATAAGATCTATCAAACAAGATTTATATTGGTAAAAAAATTATTTGCGTAAACATATGATTTTTAAGTTTGAAATTACCTTCGTTTTTTTTTTTTTTAAAGAAACCGGAATGGACCTTTAATCAAAGAAATATGAGTAATTAAAAAAAATGAAAAAAAAAGAGAGGCGAAAATCAGCATCGTCAACCCTGGATTCTCATAACTTGTTACAAAGATCCGAAAGCCAAACACTCACCAATTACCAGTAAAATAGAGAAAGGATTACTGCTTTCTCTCTCTCTCTCTCTCTATATCCACACCATCACCTCATCATCTTCCATCCATTTGTTCAGTGCCTTGTCCTCTATAGATTTCATCTCGCGTCACAACCAAACGAAACCGTCGAGACACGCAGAGAGAGAGAGAATAATAACGCAGGAGAGAGAGAGAGAGAGTTTGGTTCTCATTAAAAAAACGTCTTTAACTCGCCATCTACTGAAACCCCTACCGGAAAAGATCTGAGCTTTCCTCTGATTCTTACCTCATTCAGGTTCGATTAGTTCTTTTCAATCTGTTTTGTGATGATTGTTTTGAGGTTTTTTTTTTTTTTTTTGGGATTTTTGTAATTCGGTGCGTTGTTTGTGTCGTGGTTCTGAAAAATGGGGATCTGATTTTTCGATGTTATTTTTCCATTTCTGACCCGAACTTGTTCTTCGTTGATTTTGCTACGAGGCTGGTTTGTAATTTTGATGTATTTCTTCCTCGGTAATATCGAAAGATCGTGCTTTCTTTGAAGAAACTGATATTTCCTGTTTGATGGATTGATGATTTTCGTAATTTGGTTGGAGTTGCTGTAAGTGGCGGACGCAGAATTTTGTGTCTAGCAGTGGCCCAAATCACGTGTATTTTCATATTGATAGTAAAAAAATATATTTATTAGTATATTTTACTATTTTAAGAGATGTTTTTCACTCAAGGGACTTGCGCAGGCCAATTCCATAGATTTTTTTCTTAATTTTCCTGAAAATTAGTTTAATAGGCGATAACGGGCCAATTCCATTGAACTTTTCTTAATTTTCTTCTTGAAAATTAGTATAATAGGCGATAATATTTGGAGTTGTGCAGGGGCCGGTCCCCGCTTGCACCCCTTGGAACTGCCCCTGGTTGCTGTGTTTCTGTTGGTTTTACCCATGTTTTGATTGGTTAATATTACGACCCATTGATGCTATTGTGCAGTGAAGAATGCAGATGTTAAGTGTCGGTCTTTTTCTTCCTTTTTTGTTTTTTTCACTGGCTTGTTTCAAACTTCCAAGTCTTCGTGGTTGTGTTTCCTTTAGTTTTCTTATGTAACTCGAATCAGAGTGTTCGTTCGATATGTAATTTGCTGAGAATCTGCAATCTTCTGCTAAGGCTACAACTATTGTGACTGTATGCATATCGATGTGTTCTCCAAAGCTTAGGTTAACTGCTAGCTCATTGTACTTGAGACCTCATTGCACGTTAGCACAAAGTTAACTGGTATTGATTTCACAGTGGTTTGGCTGCATTCTTCTTTTGTTTTGATAATGATGGACTCAAGAATTGTGGAAGAAGGAAAAAAGTAGTAACTAAATAGAACTACTGGTGCGGAAGAGGTTAGCGGATTAGTGGTGCACTGAGGCAAATGGTTTGGGTTCTAAGGGCTTCTTCGGTAATTTAATTTAGAGGAGTGCGTGGAAGTTTTTTGAGCATTGAAACAAACATAATCCTGTATGATATGGCCTAAGCCATTTTTTCCCCTCCCTCGTGTGTTTATCTTTTGAATCTGTTGATGTGTTCCATTTACTGGTGCGGTGAAATTCCTTTTAGATCATGAGGTTGCTGGTTTGAACTTTACGGCAACCAATTTCTGCATATAATGGTGTCAGGTCTGTACCCAATCTGTCCACGTGGATTCCATTAATGTGGACTAAGTAGGGTGTACTCCTTGTTTCTGTGAGTGTTACTTGAACAATGAGCTGAACACTTTCTTTGAGGTTTATCGTAGTGAGATTGAAACAGCACGCTTTCTTGGGGGTTATTGTTGTGGCAAGGGGATGAATTTCTGGCTGAAGTATTCAAATATTCAACTGCTTTTTATTTCTCTTTATTTTCAGTCACTGCTGCATTTGCCTTGTGCTGATTCATTTTTCAAAACTGCAGCACTAAGGTGGTCT
Organism: Rhododendron simsii; assembly: GCA_014282245.1. NCBI lineage: Eukaryota > Viridiplantae > Streptophyta > Magnoliopsida > Ericales > Ericaceae > Rhododendron > Rhododendron simsii. The sequence continues at coordinate 11,612,473 of CM024957.1, read as the reverse complement.
TTTCTTTGAAATTTCAGATGTCATTGGCAAGATGTTCAGTTGAGATATACGAAGTCATCTACACAGTTCTGCTTTGGCAATAGCTACCGTGTTCAAGTCTTCTGGCTAACAGCAATTGGTCTCCGTTAGTAGGTAGGTCGTGCACGTTGCAGAATGGGATTTTGCGTTCATGTTTACTACTTTCTGCCTTTTAAGCTTTGTCTCCAAATGGAGTCGAAGAAGCACACGCTTTGCAGATAGCACTGTCCTAGTTTCAGTTTTTGGTTCTAATTTGATGTGCAGATGTCTAAAGTATACAGTTCAATTGAAGTTTTGCATCTTTGAGCCACTGCCAGCAGGGCGGGTTGATAATCTATTCCTTTTGCTGATTTTGTGCATTCGGTGAGCTGTATAATGTGGTAAAAGTATTGTTCTGCATCTAAACGTATCGTTAGGAGATTCCCCATAAGTGCCAATGCAAGGGAAAAACAGTGCAGGCAGTTCGTTTAGTGAAACGGTGGATCTTAACCAGGGATGTGTTTCCAATGACTCTGGTATGAATCAGTCAATGGATTGGGATAGCATGCTCAATCCAGTAGAAAGCCAGTTATCAAATTACATGCGTTCTTCTGCTGAGGGGAACTTCGCTCGTCCAAATGCCGTTAGTGTACGGGGTTTTAGTCGCTGGGACTTAGGTGAATCTAGCTCTAGTGCAAATGTTCAAAGCCAAGGCATGGATGATGGTCTAAAGATGGATAATGGTAGGTCTTCTTCATTTGGTGCTTGTCCTGGGTCTGATGCAGGAGCAGAGGAAAGGGAATTTGGACCATCTAATATCCTTCTTACTGAAAATCTTACCAGTGGTATTGGTGGCAATCGGCAAACCAGCAGACCTTCAATTATGCAGAGTTCCACTTCTACTCGAATCCCTCTGAATATAAATTTAAATGCTGGACATGCGGGCAGTAGCAGTGACAGTGGGCATGGTTTGGGGCCAGATTCATTCCATAATATGTTCAAAAGTGGACCAGAAACAGAAGAAATCTTCGCTGGTAATGATTCTTCAGATAATGTTGGGACTTCTTCTTCTGGTAATTCTGGTTATTTGATGGATAATGATGGCGGATCAGCTTCTTCTTTGGCCAACTGGGGTTCATCCTGCAAAAGAAAGGCTCTCGAAGGTACTTCTGGGACTTACCCAAGTGGGAGTTCTAACCTCTTTCAACAAGCTGAAAACTTTTCACGTCATGGTGTCCCTGGTCGTTATAATGCTTCCAGTAGCTTAAGTATATCACCACCACCGGGAAACTCCCCTAGTGGTACTCCTCCTGAACAGGTAAACACAAGAATTGGCATCGGTATGCGTGGAGTAGCTTCTGAATTCTTTCCTTCGTCCAGTATTTCAGGAATGGCAGAAAGCTCCTCAAGGAATTATGGTGTCAGAGTGAATCCGGGGCACCATGAATCTGGTTTGGTCAATTTGCCGTCGACAGGGAATGGGATAAGGCATTCTGATGCTTGTCCACCGCACCAGTCATCTAGACTTCTCTCATTTACTGATTCTTTGGACTTGAGACCATCAAATTCAGCTTCTATTGCACCCACTTCAAATAATCCCCGAAACCACTCTCATTCGACTCATATTCCAGATTGGTCTAGGAGTATGCCTCCTTTCCCTTGGAATGGGGCTCTTAATTCAAGAGCTGGTGGTTCTTCAAGCTCTCCAATGCTTTTGGGGGACAGAAGTGCGTCGGTTCGAGATGATGCAAACTTTGGAAGCAACCAGAGAAACAACATGGAGCATCCCATGTTTGTTCCTGCGACTGAGATGACAACTTTGTCCCAAGACCCAAATAATTGGAATTTATCTACTGGAAATCCCAGCACTTCTGCAAGTGTCCCTTCCAGTTCTCGATTTGGCGGCCCCCGTCTTTTGCCCACTGCATGGATACCTCATCACAACCCCACAGCACAAAATCAGCAACGATTATCAGAATTTGCACCTTGGACTCTCTTTCCATCAGTTGATTCTGAGGCTGGAGGTCAGAGAAGTCATTTTCCACCATTGCGTTCGGTCCCTTCTTCGGAGGAAACAATGATGTCAACTGGAGCTAATAACCAAGGCCATCATCCACCATATCCAAGGTCGGGATTATTGATGGAGGTACCTGGTGATGATGTGAATGCTTGGCGTGCTTTAACTGCTGATATTGAGGGGAGACACAGGCTGGTGTCTGAGGTTTGTTTCTAATTTCCTAATATTTGTGTTTTCCTCCATCTTCTCATTTTTTTAAAACAAACTTTACTGTTTGTGGTACCTTTTTCTAGAAGTTAAATGCTGGTACTGATTAGGTTTTGAATGCTGATAAGCTGTGCTTAGTCGTCGCTTTTTATTGCAGCATTTTGCCATCGGTCAATACCATGTCAAAATTACTGCAGTTTAGCTTGAACATGTTTAACCATGCAAGAATTCATGGGTTTATTTTTTCATCCTTGTGGTGAACATCATCCTCATCATTTTTCTGTTTGCTTCATTCCTTCAGCAACGAGGTGTAGGTAATACACCGTAATAGATATCAAACTATGTAGGATTGTTTTGACAGTTTGCTGTCACTATCAAGGTTTTTTTTTTGAACGGCCACTATCAAGGGTTCGAATAAACAACTTTTGTTTTTTTTGTACCGCTGTTGGTTGGGTAAACCCAAATGTCATCTGATTATTAGTCCATCATTAATTACTCTCTCTCTCTCTCTCTCTTTGCGCGCACGCGTTTGTGTGTTTGTGTCTTCACCCGATTGCAAATGGGTCCATGTACCAAATTTTAGCCATCATTAGTTTCTCTCTCTCTCTCTCTCTCTCTCTCTCTCTCTGTGCAATTGTGTGTTTGTGTCTGTGTCTTCACACAATCGCAAATGGGTCCATGTACAGGTACTCAACTTTTAGATACTAAATTACTAATCCGTATATCACATACCCACACTTTGTGCTCGTCCGTGATCCATTTAGCATACTCGAATTCAAGTGCAATGCATATGCTTTTTTGATCAGCAAGTGCAAGTAATTATATGTTGTTCTTGCTTGTGAGCACATATTTATAGCTGTGTACTCATACTATTGAAAGAGACATTATGTTTATATATGTACATATTGTGATTGATGATCTTGTATCGTTCATTTCCTATTGTATTATCATGTCATTTGTGTATTGAACTTTCCACCCAAAAATTGTATTACCAATCATTTTTAATTTTTTATAGTCAGTCCTGTATGTAGTAAGTGCTTCCTAATTTGTATTGGTATTCCAAGCTTTTTGGTGGTCAGAGCGTTATAGAAGTTTAAATAGAAAGGTCTTGCAGTGCTATATATGTTGGATTGCCGTGTAGTATTATCTGTGTTTGTGGTCAGTAAGGATGAATAGTTTCTCGTAAGAGAAAAACTTCTGTGCCAGTAAAATTTGGTTGGAATCAGGGTTGGTGAATCTTCGTTAAATCTGCTCTGGCTGTTCGGGAATAGAAGCATGTACAATTATAGCTTTTGATACTAACTTGAGCGAGTCGTGACAGGTCTGAACAAGTGCATGTTGATTTGGCTTTTCTAGTGCTCCGTTCCCCAATCAGATTTTTTGGATATGAGCTGGGGTATAGAGACTACCTTGCGATAAGCGGGAGGCTTCCGTGTCCCATGGGATTATGAGTTTTTCTTCGCATCCCATGATTGGTTGAGACGGGATTGGATTGCCGTTATTGATACGTAAGGAACGTTTTTTTGCACAGTAAAAGGAGTGTGGTTGGATTGGTTATCCATATAACCTGTATCTCCCACATTTGGTTGCACCATGTGACACTATATAGTATATCTCATCAAAGTGAGATAGCTCAATTGCAGAGGGGAGGTGGGATTGAATGGAATAAGATAGAAAATTGTAGGCAAATTTATCGAAGTAGGCAATAGTGACAGACCAATCTGGTCTTGATCAAATATGGGGCAAGATAGTATAATTCATTCTCCACAACATTGCTTATGCTGTAGGATACATACGCTGTCCATATACCCCAAGGGTAGTTCCTATCTTGCTTTATCCTATCTGAGAACCAAACGTGTCCTTAGTATTTCTTATCACACCTCACCCATGATGAGTTATCCGACCTTCGTGGGATATAGTGTCAATATCCTCTCAGCTCTCACTACCACATTGTCGTATTGTGCAACCAAATGTGGGACAAGATTGATGGATAACTAATCTAATCCCACCTCTTTTATGTGTAGACAAAGATGCCTCACAGGAAGTTGTATGTAATGAAAATCCTAGAGTTCTCATGTAAAGATTGATTTTTCTAAGCTTTTGCAGCCCTTAACAATTCGTTAACTCTCTCAATACTTAGTTAATTCAACAAAATTTGTACTTTGATTTACATATTCACATTTCTTGTGTTCATTATTTCTTTGCATATCTTTTACTCTTGACAGCCTACTTTTTGGGTCCTTTTCTGCTAATTTATTTGAATTATACCACCTTGACTGGACACACTCTGTTCATGAGTCCGACTTGCTGATTTGAACCTATCTCACATTTATTAATTTATTGTAAATCGAGTCAATTTTGTTTATCTGCTGTAATTGAAACAAACTTTAAAAAATCAATATTGAAGTGTTGAAGTGTTGCCTGCTCTGGGGTGGTGTGAATAGCCAATGGACGTGGTGTTGATACATCACTCGTTGAGAAGTCGTTTGATGTAGAAACACCTAAAACATGTGAACACCGCGAGTGAGTTTGTGAGAAACTGCCCAATGGTTACTAATTTGTGCATAGTTCCCTTGTTGACTTGTGGCTTGGTTTAATGGCTTTGCCGGGAACAAATTTATCTTCGAGCTATTACGGTAAGTTGGTAACATGTTAGGGTCTTAAACATGGGACTTTGTTTTTTCTTCTTCTTTATGATCATTTTGGGAAGCTCCTGCACATTTGTAAATAAAAGAAAGCGAAGATTGAAAACCCACTTTTGGTGGTGATATGTTGGTAGATTCCTACTCTTTTATGATGTGGATTCATTGAACGATTGCCGCAAACGATGTGTAGAGAGGGGGCTAGCTATGGTGTACATGGAAATGTAAGCTTTCTGTGGAGACGTATAGTTTTACTCGGGAGTAAATGCATATAGTATAATTGGAAAGGTTATATTGACAGCCCTCTGTCTCAGAGCCAACATTGGAGATAGTGGGTGGTGGATACTAGCTGTGGTTTAGCCATATTATCACCAAAATAATTCCACACAATGCAATCTGTTAAATATGCGTTTGCTATAATCTGAGAGTCTTGTTCGTTCCCATTTCAGTGACATTGTTAAATATATAGGGTTTTATCTTGCTATTAAGTTAATTATTCTTTTGCTATCAAAATTGATTAGTTTCTGATTATGAATAGTTGCAACTGACCAAACAAACTTCTGTTCATCTATGATACAGATTCGTCAAGTCTTGAATGCTATGCGCAGAGGAGAGAACTTGCGATCTGAGGTTTGTTTGTCTCATCATGATTAATTCAACAAGTTTAATATATTTAGCCTCAAACTTAGCACTGAAACCACATTGTTTTGTCAACCATTACGAGAATGTGGGTGGCTTGGGCCTTGGTTGACATAGACACATTTCATATTCTCTTGGTTTTGTAATAAGGAAGTCTGGAAACCGTTTTTGAGATGGCAAAAAATCAGTGAGCTTGAGTATAGCTTTTTGTACTTCATAACTTATATGTGCTAGGTAATTACCAAAAAAAAAAAAAAACTTATATGTGCTAGGGATTGATATTCTACTAGTTTCCTTATGATTCTGACCACGTTAAGCAGTAAGCCAGTAAGACTGTTGCAATGTACACAGATCGCTTGTAATTACATTACAGTAGTTCAAGTATACATTTGCCTGTCCTTTCTCACATTCTGACTTACTTCTGTGGTACATCCTTTCTCCATCCATCGATTGCATAAAACTAATTAAGCTGCAAAACCAGTTATCTTCTTTGTGTGTGAAAAATTTGTTTCCGAACAACTCATCTCCGAGGAAGTGAAATTGATTATTCTCTGGGAAAGGAAGCGTGTTTGTTTTATATCTGATATTTGGGCCTGCACATAATGATTCGCCTTGCAGCTTGTTTTATTTCTGACATTTTGTCAGGATTATATGCTCTTTGATCCATTTATAAATGGAGTTGCCGAGTTGCACGACAGGCATAGGGATATGAGACTTGATGTTGATAACATGTCTTATGAGGTAAGAAAGGGCTCTTTTCTCCCTTCTTTTGCACATTTATTGTTTTCCATCATCGGAGTTTGATGGAATGTTGTTTCCTGACTCCATGCTTGGAATTCCAGGAGTTGTTGGCATTGGAAGAGCGCATAGGAGACGTCAACACTGGTTTGACTGAGGAAACCATTATCGAGACTATGCAACAGACCAAGTACCATTCCATCATGGAAGGATCCCCGTCAAACTTGGAGCCATGCTGTATATGTCGGGTAAGATCCATAATCTCTATCGATTTTCGAGTGAAATTTCTTTGCATAGAAAAAGATAAATACTTTTGGGTTGCAAAGGAGAGAGATGAAAAGAAATCTGGTTATATCCAATGTTCTCTTTGATAACTTGGTATCTGGCCCAATGGACCGACTACTTCGGGGGATTAACCCACCGTCCAGCTGGGGCCCAATTCAAGTTGAGGCAAAGCTCTGTATGGACTCGTCCAACACAGGATTGCTAGTGTAAAAACGATAAAACTTGGCAATGTTAACTCTCATGGTGCAGCTTCTTCATTTTCTCCCCAAAAAAGATTCAGCAACCAACCAAATTTAGGTCATCCCATAAGGCCCCACAGCCATTTCCATGTTTAAAAGATAATGTTGTGTTGGGATGAGTTTTTGTAAAAAAATTTAGGGTTATGAGTGGAGAGAGAAATAAGAGTAATAATTGGAAGTAGGGGTAATGAGTGGAGAGAGATGGAGAGAGAAATGAGAATAATGATTAGAGATAGAGGTAATGAGTGGAGAGTAATGATTGAAAGTAGGGGTAATGAGTATTTTTTGAGTTTGGAAATTTTTTCTCAAAAAGCCAACCGAGCAAAGGCATAAATCTTTGAGCCTATACCAATCTCCCCATTCCGTATTTCTGAATGTGGTAAATTTTTGATCTTTTAATCTCGGCATCAACCCCTTCCTTTTTAATTTGAAGATCGGAAACTCATTTTCCTCCATTCCGATGACGGTGACCTCCGATGCCTCCATCTCTCATTTATAAATCTCCCATCCCTCAAATGATATTCTCACACCAATTTGATTTGCTTTACAACCCCCTAACTGTGTTTTCCTTGAACTTATATTATGGCAGGAGGAGTATGTCACTGGCGATGACGTTGGGGCGTTGGATTGCGGGCATGATTTCCACACCAATTGCATCAAACAGTGGCTGAAACAGAAGAATATTTGCCCCATTTGCAAAATGACTGGTTTGGGTACTTGAGGGAAATCCATCTTTTTCTGACACCCCTGAAAGTTTTACTTGTCAACGGAACATTAAACCCTTTGGCCTTGGTTAAAACTACTGTTGTTGTCCCTAGAGAACAAACCCAGTTCTACACCCCATCTCCTATGGGGATGTATCGGATGTTCTTAAAATTCTCCCAAAAAAAGGGGGAAAAAAAGAAAAAAAATTGAAGTAACCTCCCATTCCTTACCCGAAAAAACCCAGGTTTTACTGGGAATTTGATGGGTTCATAAAGGTGGGAAGTGTAAGTTATATAAAAGATTGCAGTTAAATGCAAGGGATTGTGTTACCCTCTACTGGAGTATTTGAAAGCATTTATCAAATACGGTCTCGTGAAATAAAAATCTATTGCTATTATTGAATCTTTCTGTGGGAATTTTATTTGGTCCGCGATGATATTCGTAAATTCAGTAGGTTTATTGCATCTTTGTGCTCTTGCTTATGTTTTATGTGTAGGCATGGAGATTTGAGTTCTGAATAAAACTATGGCTTGGGTTTGTGAAAGTTAACCAGCTGCTTAGCATTTTATAGCAGTCATTATTTTGTGATAGTTCAAAATTTTAGCAAGTACTTAGAATATACGGGTAATAATAGACATGAACTCCAGTAGCTTAACTTGTTTATAATTGTAGTAATATCTACTCTTAGATAGGAACAGAGTGACACTAAATTTCTGAAGCAACAAAACACTTTTTTTTTTTTTCCTCTTCTGTTTTCTTGGAAGCGGGAGGATGCTGTGAGCAAAACACAACAGCGTGCATCAGCACGCAATGTCACCGTCTAAAATACTTTTTGGACGGTTTGAACCATCGATTGCCGAGACGAACAATGAGATGAGAAACAACTGCACATTGCTGTGTTTGCTCACAACAGCCCCCCACTTCTCTCCTCCCAGGGTGATTTTCCGTTTCCTGATTCTACTTCTAAATAATAATGTATCTTTGTAGGAAAGAAGTTCAAACTTTTTATCTCTCTGGTTACTAAATATCACCGAGGAGTTTGAATTTTTCTTAATAAGAATAAATTTTCTTTAAGTTATCGTTTTACGTAGCTGACAATCTTTTCGGGACGAATATGTTTTGTTTCAAATGTGCAAGATATGTACTCCTTTACGTAATTGTAGAGATAGAGAATTTAACCACAAGGTGTCACAGACCACACAAGCAATCAAATACCATCATTACACACTACCCAAAATGAAACCCATAATAATCAAGCATGATTGTATAGCCCATACCCCTCCCTAGTCAAGTTGGGTGAGGAAAGCACTGGTCGTTAAGTGTCAAACAAACTTCCATGTTAATTATTACATTCGTGTGTATCTATAAACCATGTGAACACTCATGGCATCCGAACATAGACGTTTCACCCTCGTGCATGTGAGATTCGTATTCCCACGAAAAATCTGTATTGGAATGTGTGTCCCGCGCTTGTGCATACAACTCTTTTCTTTGTTCCCCCCATTCTATGAACCCTGTGAGCACTCACGATCTCTCCCATTCTGCAATGTCTCTTTTTCCCATTTTGGGTGGTGGGTCCTTTATGCCCTACCTTGTTTGCAAACATTCCATTATTCCCACCCAAACCTTTTGGATGCACGCACATTTTTGAGCAGCCTCAAAGTCAAAAGGAATATTGTTGAAACATCAATCACTCTCTCTCTCTCTCTCTCACACACACACACACACACACACTCACGAATAGCATCCCATGCAATTCCTAGTGGGCTAGGCTAGATGCATCATCAAAGCTCAGATGACCCTATGCTTGGCTTGGGGTCACACTTTCAAATCTGTGGCAAAACTTGATCCATCCGCAAAGCTTTCATGCCAAATAGTAACTCATAATAGTGGTTTGGGACCACTCTCTCTCCCTCTGATTATTTGGTGCTCCGAGGGCACCGTTATTGTGCTCCACAGGGCTTTTCCACTACAGATTTTGTGCGGAACCAAAACACCAAGTACGTCGTGGAATCCATACAAATGTGTGGAGGAAAAGGCCACTAGAACACCATATGGCGGTGCTCCCCGTAGTGCTCTGAGTGCAAGCAACAATTTCCCCTCCACCACACAAGAATAGCATCCCATGCATTTGCCTAGTGCACTAGGCTAGATGCCTCATCAAAGCTCAGACCCAGAATTTTGGCAAATATACATAATTAAAAAAAATTGTAGGGGGATCGACAGCCCCTACTAACCCCTGGCTCCATCCTTGGATGACCCGATTGGCTTAGGATCACACTTTCGGAAATTGACAAATCTATAGTCCTTCCACCCACGTACAAAGCTTGAATGCCATTTTCTTACCAAATAGTAATTCATATTTATGGTTTGGGACCATTTCTATGGTGGGAATGAGAGAAAGGAATGGGACCTAGAAAGGTAGATAAGTTAGCAATTAATAAATTTAAATACCAAATTTGATAAATAATTGGACCATATCCATCAATAGAGTTCATTATATCTTGGCAGGAAAATGATATCATCAACATAAATATAGCTTCAGATTTTCAATCCCTTACCTGGGCCTTAAGGTGGGGGACTCAGGGATACATAACCAACTCCTTTGTACTAGTCCAAATTGCTTTCTTAGTGACTTGTTAGAGAAAAAAAGGGAAAAGAAATCAAGTCTAAATGGATACATGTTTGATAACTAGTAGTATGAGTTTTGAGTTCTTTGACAAGATTCATGTATAATAATAGAAATTTTCGAAAAAAGAATTTGTAGTACGCGGATAGAAGAGATTAGTAACAAATTTAAGGGACATTATACAATATTTACTCGGAGTAAGATATAGATTATGATGAGAAAAGAGAACAAGATAGAGCCTTTAAACTGACGCATCGAATCCCATATTATAAAACCAACTATACAAGTGGATCCCATATTGTAGAACCAACTATACGAGTGGAGAACTGGTATTCTTGATCCCGTATTATGGAATCAACTATAAAGCTTCACTTCCTCTCCCACATTCATACAAGAGAGTGGATTGACCTTTCTGTAGCCTTCTTAATTTGATTGATTCATAGAGTTTTTATTTTTATTTTTTAAAAGTGTGTTAATTGGTGATGAACATTATTTATAACTTGAGCCCAATTCGTTTATTCTGACTTATTTCCTTAAAAAATAATTAGGTGATTTTAATAGAATGTTTATTTTCAAAATTTATCAGCTAAATTAAATAAACTTGTGAATTAAATTTACAAAAATTTCCTTTCTTTCTTTTTCTTACATTTACAAAAACCGAAACATTACATACAAAACTTCATACACGAGTAAAATTCTATACAACATGGTAAACTCTCCATTGAACCTGAAATTACAAAAATGGAGAGTCGTCAAAAATCAATACAGATGCACGGTTGAAATACTGCCCAAAAGCCGGATGCACTACAAGATCTCCGGTGGTACGAGACTCTCTCCTAAAATCTCATTTTTTGAATATTTTCAGGTGTAATTAACTCTTTCGGGGCCACCTCGTACAAGTATTTGCTCCAATTTTAGAGTAATTGGATACCTCACTAGTTGATAGTAGAATTGGTCCAAGAATCAGTTAATGCGTGTCCAAAACCTGAGTTATTGAAGGGGAAAATCAATACGGAACCACATCGCTGGTGGTCCGAGAGTCCCTCCTAAATTCAAATGTTTGAATTTTCTCAGGTGTAATCAATTCCTTCGGAGCTAATTCATTCGAGTATTTGCTCTGCCTTCAATTGGATCCCTCGAGTTGATGACGGGATTGATCCAAAAATCAGTTAATGCGCTAATAAGCTGGTCTGAAAACCCGAGTTAAGAAAAATCAATACGGAACCACGTCGCTGCAACCAAAATCCTCGCAATTAGAACCCGAATCCTCCGGCCACGAATCCCGCAGCAACTTCAACAGCATCTGCGCCTTCCTCTTCGCCCTCTCCGTACACCCGCTCTGAACCACCAACAGCAACCGAGTCAAGACGCCCTCCGCCACCGCCTCCCGCCGGCACACCTCCGACGCCGAGCACACTGACAGAAGTGCTCCGGCCGCGTACTCCGTCGCCCTCCCCGACACCCTGAGCACGACCTTCACCAGCAACGGCACTGTGAGCGCGTGCCCCGCGAACGCCGCTAATCCCGACGGAACCCGGCAGAGTAGCTCCACCGTCGCCAGCGACCTCTCGGCGTTGCTTATGTCAAAATCCGACAGTCTCTCGATGAGCGCGTCTACGGCTCCGGCCGCCACCGCCTTGTGGCGGTGCTGCTTCGACAGGCACAAAGCAAACAGTGCTTTGACTCCGATTTTGAGCGCACGCGGAGAGGTTGCCGGAGAGTTGAGGATTCCGACGATTCCATCGTGAATCTCGTCGGAGCTGCTTATTTCCGATCGTAGCTCCGGCGACCTGGTGCCGGCGATGACGGTCTCTATCAGCGAAGCCGAGTTAACTCGGACTTCGCTCAACGGATGGAATAAGAGATTCACTAGGTAACTAACTCGCTCCGGATTCGAAGCTACGAACAAACAAGCCGATTCGGATAACGGAAAGTATGAGAGGATCGCAAGCGACTCGTGAGTCAACTCACACGAGTCGGACTCGGTATCTGTAACGACTTGCTTCTGGCTCGTATAATATTGTCCGTTTTGGTTGCTCAAGCTCCATGGACTTTCGAGAAGGTCACCCATCACTGCATTGTCCGAGAAAACAATTGATAGCAAAATTTCGCGAGCGTTTTGGGCGGAGATAACAGCCCGGTTCTTCTCCGAGTCCCGTGCGAGCCCTCTAAGCCGCTTCAGCGAGTCAACTCGGACGAGCATCCGGGTCGACTCGGAGGAGGCCTGGCTCAGCAGAGTCCGGACCCCGGCCGGGTCTGCCGGTTGCCTTGGCGTCGGGATGCGCTCGACGCCGAGGGACCGGTTGGCGACGCACCATTCCTGGATGAGACGACGGAGGGTGTGGTTGGGGATGAGGGCGAAGTCGGTGAGCGGGGAGCGAGTCACCGGGCACGTGGTATTACCGGTTGCGGTCCACGACTCGATGCTGGCCCGGTCGTAGGTCTGGCCCGTGCTTATCGTGACCGGATCGGCCATTAGCTCGAGCGAGATCGGGCACCTGAAGTGGTATGGTATCTGAATTCCCACATCCAATGGCTCCAACCTGCAAGGCATCTCTCTCTCTTTCTCTCTCTAGATAATATAATATCTGTATGGAGTTTGAGTTTTTTTTTTTTTTTATTTGAGGTCTCTGCAAATTCTCTATCAGGTCAGTTTGGTTTGGTTTTGTCTGTTTTATAGGAGTAAATGGAACAGAAGAGAGAGGGCGTAGGAGTCTTCTCTGCACTTGCCTGACTACATTCTACCCCGCACGTGTGCTGTAGCCTGTTAACCTAACTATAGTTGGGAGTCTTGGGAATAGGGTATGTCCACGTGGTATCCGGTCTCGCACCCGAGCTGTCCAAACGTATTTTGAACGACAAGAATTTAGAGGTGGAAAAAGAGGAGAGAAAATGGTCGACGGAGCAAGAAAGAAAGCGCTCGGATTTGAATCGTCTAAAACACGTTCTGCTGAGTGCCGCCACGTGGTACTCAATTCTTTGCACCAAATAACTTCTCGGACTGAGACTAGCCGACTAGGGTAGGTTTTGGTCAAACATAATGTCCGACTGGTTCGGTCCCACTTTTGATTCTTCAATTGAGCTACTGTTGGAGGTTGAATGTGAACACAGGTGTCTGAGTTTTTAACTTCTTTTTTTTTTTTAATGCTTTTGTTTATGAAAAATATTTTCGACACGTACATTAGGATATAGGGCCAAAACCCAAATGTGTCTGCAATTATCTTGATCAGAATAGATTCCACGGGCATCGTGTAGATGTTTAAACGATTTCAAACACATTTATATTTCGATACTGCAGATCATAGTTTATGGTAGCAAATCGAACGTTTTTTCCTTGATTGAAATTGGGAATTTGATTATGCCAAGGTTCAAATGAGGACGAACCAAAATAGTGAAAAACTCAAAACACATTTCCCCTTCTTTTTGTATGCCTTTTGCCTCTTTTGTACAAAAAATTTATGTTGGTTATATACCTTGTACACGAATATTGAAGCTATTCATCACCCTATATTAATAGCATTCTGTTTAAGAGATCAAAATTCATATTTCAGTTTAGAACTTTTTTTTTTCCCCCTAAAATATACCAGTACTGTCTACTATCCAATAATGTTGTGGTTGGCATCGTCCTAATGTCTACTGTGGGCATTGTTGTTGGTCGGTGAAAAGGTCAAAGCATTGTGCCCCGGGGCAGGTTGTCTCCCTTCCCAACTTTATTTGAAGACAGTTTTTCTCTGTAAACGAATCGAGCAGTTCGGCTTGATTTTGTTTAGCAAACGAATCGAGCTTGAGTTTTCAACTCGTTTACTAAATCAGACAAAAGCTTGGTTCGTTTAGTAAATGACTAAGAGCTCGGTTTGTTAAGGTTTGAGCGGAATTCGAACTCAAATTTTTGGGTCAAACCAAGCTCAAACTCGACAAAGGTTGGCTCGACTCGTTTACAGCTCTTTTCTCCCTTGCGTTGTTGGGGCCCTTTGATTTTGGATAGCAGGGTTGTAATTTCGTAAACAGATGAAAGGCAAGAATGTCTTTTTCATCCTATACCAAAAAATGAGAAGTGAAAAGTTCTTCTCGACTTTACTTAATAATGGGTTTATGCCTCTACGTTGAAATTTTCGGAATGCATTTTATGCTAATGAATCTTGGTGTTTGGCGTGGATAAAAGGAAAAAATAAAAAGAAAAATAAAAAATCCCCTCTAAGTTATGGCCCCTATGGGATTAGGTGATGTTTCAATACTTTTATCTACACAATTATGCAGAATTCATAAATATATGGGGTGTTTGATGGGTTTTTTTTTTTTTTTTTTTGGGTTATGAATTACCATAGATTTGAGCTATGATAAAAATGGATTGTGAATTTGCAAAGCTGTTTGGATTATATCTGCAGAATAGAATAGTCTATTGTAAATTTGTAAAAGGTTTTGCTAACCTCCGCCCACTAGACGGAAGATAATATACACATAATTTTAAATAAGTTCGGATATCAATGCATATTTCATAGATATTAATATGCTTTCACAAATACCAACACATCTTTTTCGGATATCAATGCACTATTTTATCTATTATCCTATCCCTTTGGAAGAATGTTAGAATAATCAATTTGCAAAAATGTTTGGAGTGTAATTTGAACAATTGATTTATGAAGTAGTAATTGATTTGATAATTTGAGAGAGAGAGAGAGAGAGAGAGAGAGAGAGAGAGAGAGAGAGAGAGAGGAGTAGAGAGTTGGTTGGTCTGTGGTCAACCGGGCAAGATTGGAAGAACAGCTAGTACTAAATTATTAGGATTAATATAGTACTTATTAAAACCTTTGGTTCCTCCCACCATGCACGTGCGCCCGCGTTCCCAGCTAAGCCACGAGAAGGGGAGAGAGTTTTGACCAGTCTCCCTTGGCTACTGCTGCCCCATTTCTTTCGAGTCTTTGACAAAAGACTCGAGTAATTAATTATTGAGTCTAACTTATGGCATCGCCACATGTGACTTAATACTCAATATATTTTCATTACACATTTTATGAGGTGCAAATGAGTGTGTCTTGGAGAAGGGTGTTGAGATATCACGTGGTGGTATTGAGGTTACTATCTACTCTTTCCATCCTAGTTTAAGTGTTCATATTTTTATCTTAAGATGTCTTAAAATAAGTGTTCACTTTCTAAAAATTACTATCATTTTAAACATGCCAAACTTTCAATTTTACCACTAAAAAGTGCAGCGACAGGATGGTGCTGTGTAGCACCGTATTGTGCACATCCAGGCTGTCCGTTCAACGATCTAAAAGTCCAACTCTCATGTCCACTATTCAACCATCCAAAGAGTTCATTGCCGAGATGAAATATGGACGTTGGATTGATGAACGGATGGCCCGAACATGCACAGCCATCACCTCCAGGTTGTAAAAAGTACCCTTTCATTCCTAATGGATTTGAAAATTTTTGATATTCATCTCATCTTTAAATTGACAATATCTTTCAATTTATACTACTTTTCATGATTTTGAATATTTTGTATAATAAAACTAATTGAAATTTATCAAACAAGATTCATATTACATATTTTTTGAAATTCATATTGAAAGATATAAACAATTTAAATACATATAATTAACTTCACAATTTTTAAGGATAAATTTGAAAATTTTAAGCAAAAATATTGATTTCTTAAAAAGCTTGATTTCTCAAAATTGGAACGGAGGGAGTAATAATTTTCCTTACGCACGAAAAATTATTTGGTGGATTGGAGAAGAACTAAACCTTGAATATGGGGAGGAAGGAGTAGTAGCAGCGTTATTATGCAAAATTTTTGATTTCTCAATAAGCTAGATCTCTCAAAATTGGAACAGAGGGAGTAATAATTTTCCTCAGGCACGGAAAATTATTTAGTGGACTTGGGACACTGACACATGGTGCTCAACACCATTATCCACCGTACATTTGTGTGAAATAAGAATGTTGGGACCACGGAATAATTACTCTGCAGAATGGCAATTTTTCCTATTCCCTTGAAAATTGCTCACACTTTGAGCTTATTCCCAGAATGTTGAAAGTTGCCCAATAAACAATAGTAATTGCCATTGTAAGCTTAAAACTTACTACTAAAAAGGATCCCATTCCCTATCCACATTGGTTTCGGTGCAGATTGTGAAGTTAAGGAAAGATACAATTAATTAGGTTATTAAGTACCTAAAAGATTAAAATAATCAATGGTGTAGCTAGGTTGAAATTTTGCAAGTTTATAGTAGTTTGGGTTAGAAGATTTATCAGGCTTTTTAAAAGGCAAATTCTAATGGGTGCCCCTGGGGCACAAGTTTAGATACATTAATTGCACTTTGTTATACCCATTCCAAGATTGATTAATTAATCACATTGAAAATATAAATCATTTCATCAAAAGAAGTTCAAGAGTATTTTGAATGACAAAAATGACCATGACTCTTTATCTTTCTCCATATTTAAAATAAAATAAAAAAGCAAAAAGAGAAAAAATGGGAAATTGGAACCCGCCACTTTTATTTTCTCTGAGACTTCAACCAAGCACTTCATATGCTTGCTCTCAAAGCAGACAAATTCTACCATTTCACCAACCAAACTGAGGTATGAATTTTTTCTTCAACATCTCCATAGATTTTTTAGAGTTACATGAAAAGATTTTTTCCCATGCTATTTTTAGTAGATGAAGTTTTTTTTTTGTCTAACTATGTTTAATAGATAACGGTCTTTCAATACGTAGGACGGTAAAAGAATGGATGATGCATATCTGGAGCATGAGTTAAACCAAATTAAAAGAAGAAATAATTTTGGCTTGAATGAGATTCCTCAAGAAGACGATAATATTGAGTCCGGTGACAGTGTCAAAACGAGGAACAATTTAGTGAAAAATGGCTTTCAACCTTTTCCAGGACAATATTTTCTCAGTGAAGAGGAGGCCTTCAATTTTCATTTTTGGTATCATGTTTTGTATAATTGTTGTGCTACTGTATTTTTTTTTTTCTTTTGGACTTTGAAAGTCAAGACTCATGAGTTAATTTAATTGTTTGTTGTAGTACTATCCAATTGTTTGATTTTCCGCATATATTATGAAAAATTGTCTGTTTCTTTTTTTTCTCTTTCGAGATACACTAAGGATGGAGTGCTAGTAGAGATAGTGATTGCCCATTAGAATTGAAATTTTTAAGTTTTCATAGAGGAAAATAAATTAAAAGGCCTTTGAAGTACTAGAAGTGAACGAGCAGATATTGAAATACATTTCATTAGATCTCATCAAACTAACAAGGGTAAGACTGTCATTAGCAAAATAATATAACCATTTATGGCTAGTTTAGAAAATAGTGGTGAAACTTTATGATTTGTGGGTATCCATAAACACAACTCATATATCTAAGTACATTTATTGCACCTAAACTATTGCCCCTGGGGCACCTATTAGCGGGACCGTTTTTAAAACACTATGTTTGTTCAGCTTTTTTGTAATTTCCAATGGCACCCGAATATGAATTGTTGATGTCATGGAATGGAACTACGGAAGTAGCTCTCTCTCTCTCTCTCTCTCTCTCTCTCTCTCTCGATAAAATGGGACCCGAGATCCTTTGTGCCGAAAAATAGTGTGTTCCTATGCTGAGTGCATTTTGGCTATTTTTTTTATATTTCAAAATTTTTGTGTGATTCAACAACCGAAAATGCACTTGACATAGGAGCACATCATTTTTCGGCACAAATGATCTCAGGCCGTAAAATGGATGGATACCGAACTTCCAAAAAAAGAAAGAAGCTCTAATGTTCCCAAAACCTTCGGGGTTCTGTTCAAGGCTGTCTTTTTCGCGCCAAAGTTATACATGATCAAATCAAAATTGTTCTCTTGTTAAAACTCATTAAAAACATCAACCACGCCAAATTCATGTTCATCGGATTTTGATCAATATGTTTCTCAGAACATATTTATGTGGAACTTCGAGTGCTACTATCATTCAAGATAACGATCAAGGAAGGGTAGAGTAGATCTAGACCGGCATTTTCGCAGTTGAAGACCGACATCCTTGCAACAATCTGAATCTGTTGCATCATATATTTCTTGCCACACAGGAATTGATGTAATCTGGGATCTCCGCAACACACAAGTCCAGCGTCTATGGCCTCGTTGGCCATGTGTGCGTATAACCCCGTAGGCATTGTTGAACCGATGAACAGTCTTTATAATGGCAGATCGGATGGCAGCCAAGCTCCATTCCCGGCGATTGGATAGTAGCAATGCCGCTATGCCAACTAAATGGGGAGGGGAATAGTGGAGTTCCAGACAAAATTATTACGTGTTCGGTGATTCATTTTTGCAAGTGAATTCTGCCCTGTTGTTAGGCACCCCCGGCCCTCTTGATGAGAAGACCGCCAATTGGGGAGACGGCTTTATTCAGAATACAGTTTTCTGGAACTTAACACTCGCACCAGCTCACCATCTGAAACTTATGATGGCTCCAACTGCTCCTGATCTCTGAAACTCAGCTACTTGATGATCATTTGATGTTTTCTGAATAAACCAACCTACCTGTGACCAGCTCTGTTGAAATGGAGTTGCGATCGCTATTTCCAACAGAGCATGCCACGGAAATCCCTGTCTCAGTTGCCTCAATAGGTCCGACTGAAGTAGGGTTCTTCGTGAAACGGATCCTCAAAGGGTAATGATAAGAGAACGAGATCCACCCCATCAGCTATTGCCGGACCCATTTTAGCATTTGTATCGGTTGCACACGAGGCAATTGTGTTACCAGAGAAGTCGGTTTTGTACATTTCATAATGGTCTTATGGTGCTGTACACGAGGCAATTGTGTTACCAGAGAAGTCAGTTTTGTACAGTTCATAATGGTCTTATGGTGCCGTACCAATCGTCACACCTCTCGCATATCTTAAGTAATCGGCACATAACACCCCACTGCTCGCGTGGGGCAGATGATGATGTGAGGGTCCCATGACCCGTGAAATCCCTGGGCAAATCATAATCATCAGATATATAACCAGTTCCGAAAAGGTCCGCTCATGCTGGAGGAAGCATCCCCACTTAGTGATCTGTCCTCACAATGGCGGCTTGCTAAAACTGATAATATCATATTCATATTTAATCGTCCAATATGAGCAAACCTTTGCGGGGTAGCACCAGAGGCATGCCTTTGAAACTTACTTTCAGGCCATACTCCAAGGTTGAAGATACCAAGTATCGTGTCATTGCCAGAGTTGGATGTAGGGCATGACCCTACGTTTCCTTTCATGCTGAGATTTCGAAAGAACTGCATTGAATATACATCCATCACATATTGTATGTGTAAGGATGAATCGGGGAAACATCATTTTAGTAATTGATCGGAAAATGCAAATATCCAATAATGCAAAAAGTAGCTCTTGGCCTCTTTCTCACTTCTATTTTAGAATTGCAAAATCAGTGAATGAGTTTTGTGGAATGAGTTTTTAGAATGAACTAACCAAACAGCCAAAATGCAATAACGTGAATGTGAAAATGCAATAATGAACTAACCAAACACCCCCATTAATCCGTGAGTGAGGGACGCCAACATTGATTTGTACCAGCTATGGTGTGTGGAAAAGGAAGCTGGCATGGCAGGCTCGTCAATGTGGGATAGCTCCTGCGGTCATCTGATACGGAGAATGATGTGGAAATTGCAAAGAACATAGTTACTTGATACTAACTGTTGTAGAGATGAAGATATTTGGTTCTCATATCAACACATACATAGGTAAAGATAGATTTGTGCCTGAACTTAGAATGGTACTGGAGTGGAGCTAGAGATGATCGCTAAAGGTAGGTCAATGGATACTATGCAATCCAACATTGGAAGCCAGCGGCTACCCTCTTGTTTTTTCCCTTTCTGGTAAGTAAATATTTTGAACAGTTACCATGGCAAACGAAACTTCGTATCAGCTCACTGGTGGAATTAAGTGATTGCTCGGGTAATATACTTACCTACAACAGAAGATCCCAGGATGAAACATCATGATTCGGTTTACAAATAGGATACCCTGACTAAAATTTCAGATTTGGCAATTGCAATTTCCAGAAGCACAGGCACAGAAATGAGTTTTTCCATTGAAACGAACTCTGCCTACAGAGTTCAATCAAAACTAAGAGACTCCTGTTTCTCATTGAATCTGATAACCTCCACTGAAGTTGGTGTTTTTCTATGAGCGAATTTCTTCACTTGCAATAGCTTGGGATATTGGGGGAAAAGGAAGCATCCAATTGTTGGGAACACTAGAAATAATCGGCACGATGTAAAGAACTCCAACAAATGAAACCAACAGTATACTTGAGAGAGAGAGAGACAGCACTCTAAGCAATACACCTACAGCAAAAGGTAGGAGGAAAAACAACTTATTGGAGTTTTGTTAGTTACGAACGGATAAACATCTTCTCTTCAAAGCCGGCCACCAAAAAAACATACATGGTTGAGTAGTTCTGGCCATTCCGGGCTTTATCATCACTTTAATTGAATGAATTCAAAAATCTCTTTCCCAACACCATCCCGTGCCGATTCAGATTTCTTCTCCCCTAGCATTTTGCAGTAACGATAATCTTATCACTTTTCCTTGCTTTGTATCTATTTCCTTGTATGTGACCACTTTACTAAATTCTCTGTAGTCTCAAATAATCTTCAATTGAAGCAATCATTCTCGTTTCTCTCATGCAATCTTACCGAACATTCACTTTAACCTCCTCATTTCACCTAAATCCAATTTAATCCTATTTAGATATCAAAGTCAAACTTAGCTAACCAAATTGTTCACTTCATATTTTATGATTTCGAACCTCTCCTGCCTTGTGAACCTTCCAGCTATATAGTGTACAATACAGCACAAGCAACCACTATAACCAATAAAACAAAGAACTAACCACAAGCAACCACGCCCAAACTAGAGAATACATGGGAAGGTGGTCAGAACAATTCACATTCACCAGCAGACACAGTTCTTGATCAAAAAACAAAGAAGAAAAGGCGGAGACAGTTTAAGACGTGAACGCTAATAGAATTCTTCAGCTTCCATTGTTTAACATGAACTATTTATTCTGCATGCTACTACACAAACCCTCCAAAAATAGGTAAGAAAAGAAATAAAGATCTGTATATTTACGTATGCAAATGCAATAAGTTAAAGGACAAATAAATTTACAGGCAGATCTGTTCAGGCAGTTGATCTGTTTCAGTGGACTCAGTACAACTCTTACACACAAATGTTTAAGTTAGCCTTCAAATCTATGTCAGCACAAAAAACATACGTGCTCATAGATTTATGCTATCACATTTTAAGAAACAAGTGCAGAAAAAATTAGTAGGAGGAACAAGGTAGCGCCAAGCATACCTCATGTATAGGGATGCTAATTAAGTTAGGACCGTAAACACAACAAAAGATCGATGATACCTTGTCTCTCCTAGTAACCAACAGCAACCAGAATCTTACTCTTGCTTCCTGGCTCCTCATGCAATACAGCGACATCACTCACCCTCTCCAGCAGTTCCTCCAGCTTGTTCACGCCAAACCTCCGGTAATCCACCTGTCGCTTGTACCTTTGTTGATATATTGCCTCAAAATGAACCAGGAAAATTCTACAAGAATAACTCACAAGAATCTCTTGCAGCTCGTACTTGAATTGTTCTAGACTTGCGTCATCTGTATCACATCTAGCTGCGATCTGCTCGTCCTGTTCTTCTACAACAACCCTATCTTCATCTGAGAACTCATCTGAAGATCCACCACCGGTAATGGCTTCATTGTTCTCTTCTTGATGCCCCTTCATCTTCTTATCCTTCTTTGCTAGAGCAATTGGAGGAGCACTTGGGCCAGGTCTTGAGTTCCGTAGGTACACAAACTTCTTTTGGCCTTTTCCATCTATTGCCATGGTATCCCCTATTTTCTTGAGAAGATTCACAAGCTTGAATGCCCCATACTCTGACACATAAAGTGGCCTCCCAAAGATTTTCTGATACTCTGCCGGAACACGAGTAAGAGGCAAACAACCTCCAGACAACTCAAGCAGCTTGACTAGTTGTTGCTTCAAACCGTTTAGATCACCAGGCTGTACAAACATCAAATTATTTTCACAACA
Organism: Rhododendron simsii; assembly: GCA_014282245.1. Lineage (NCBI taxonomy): Eukaryota > Viridiplantae > Streptophyta > Magnoliopsida > Ericales > Ericaceae > Rhododendron > Rhododendron simsii. The sequence goes on along the minus strand of CM024957.1, from coordinate 11,590,275 downwards.
TGAACCAACACAACCGGTCGAAGCTTCATTTAAGCCAGATGGAAGACTATGTGATCTTAAACTTGACGTGAAACAAGGCATGGCAAGTGAAGTGGTTAAAGACTCTGATATCATTGAGAAATCCCTTGAGTTGTAATAGCTTTGTGACATCCCTCTGTATACAATTGCTTCATCTTCGTTCATACTATTTGGGTTGTCATTGATGTGGCACCCCATCAGATACCCCGCAATCTCGGCAGGACCTACGCGCGGCGGAATTAGATTCCTGGAGGGCGGTACAAAGCCTTCCCCACGGGCAACGCTAGGCCAGTCCCACACAAACCTACCTGCATTACTAAGGGCAGATGAAACACCCACCCCAGAAGGAATGACAAGAATCACCGTATACCCGCGTTGACCAAGTATGTGTAGAGCCGGAGCAAAGTCAACATCCCCAGAGATAAGCATGATGGAAGACGGTGGAGGGTTGTCAAGGGCAAAAAGAAACATATCAACCAATATGGCCTTATCAGTAGCATCTTTTCTCCCATTTGGTACATCTATGAGTTTGACACCAGTTCTTTGGCATCCCTCCCTCAGTCGCCTAGGGAAGGCATTAAAATCCCCATAGGCAGAGAACAAGGTAACAGCTCCCTTAATAATGGGATGGACCCGTAAGGCCATCCTGATGTTGCCAGCCACGTCTTCTGGGCGTACATCACTAGGGACAGGACAGTTCTCGATGTCCCAAAGAATAGCCACAGGACCCTGTAAGGAGTTTTGGCTCCGTTGTGAAGGTGGTTGAGGTGAAAAGTTCATGTTTGAATTTTCCATATGTGCCCCACTGTGTTCTGAGGTTCCAGAAGACAACATCAACGCTGATGCACTTGTACTAGACATCACTCACTTATTGAAAACTCAAATATTCCTGCTGCTGAACAAGAAAAAGATGTATAAGCAACTATACAAGAAGGTTACTTAATAAAAAGAAACAAAAAGCAGAAAGAAGCACTCTGCAGCTGAACATTATACATGGACATTTTAACATTCCAGGTCATAGTCAACTGGTCAGCAGAACTCGAATTCCTAAGGGCAATAGTTCAGGTAACAACTCTATAAAATATAGGAACAAGAGATGCCCAAGACTATACATATAGAACCTAATAAATTACGGACAAACTATTCTTGTTTCCTCCAAATAGTCAACTACCCCACTCCTTGCAAATATACAAACCAAAATAAGAACTTAAAAAATAGGGAGATCTTTGTTTGTAACCTTCCTTGCTATCAGCTGTCCCAAAGGAGTAACAAAAGCACTTTTGATGCCACCACCATACTGAAGAATTTGTATCTTTTCCAACTACAGCATCCTATGTCAATTTAAGTCTTCCCCTCGCCCATGTATTCCAGTTAATAGTTATCCTATCAGTCTTCCTTACCACAGCAACTAACGGTCCTAGTTTCTCTATGTTAATAATCAAACTTATCCTATTTTCTCTCAACTCATGTTCAAATGTTGATACCCTATTATTTTACGACCCAGAAACGGACTTGAGGTGGAAGAATGTGGATGAACTGCACCGAGAAAACATAAACTTGGACAAATTATCCACATGTTATATGCTTACGATTTTACTATAGTAATCGCTTTAAGGGATTGTGGGGGGGGGGGGGGGGGGGGGGGGAAACTTCCTAACGACCAAAACCAAAGATAGAGGGAAACGTAAAACTACTGAAACTACGAACATAGAAGAAAGACAGCATTGAACTTGATCACATAAAATCTATGGGGTAGTATAATTCTTCAAATTTGCGTAGTTTTGCTCCAATGAATAGCCCAATAAGCTTCCACCATAAAATCTATGGACCAGTACTGGAAAAGGACTTAATAATACTCTCCAATCAAGCATATTCAAGAGTGACAACTCAATATTACCATCTCTGAATTCTATTTTGCACGTCAGCCTCTGCTAAGCTCAGCTCGACAAAATATTACGGACAAAGAAAGAAGTTGAAGCTACAGGTTCGTGGATGTAAGCCAAAAGATTGACAGTCCAATATGTAGTTAACATTGTGAATTGAACCAACATGATTAGATTTCAAGGTAACTAATGAAGACAACAATTACAAAGTGATAGAAATCCTCTTGCAGCATCCGGTGCATCTCATCTGCAAGCATACATTTGGACTCTCAATGTAACGGAAAGGGGCCACTGAGATGTCTAGTGGATTCTTGGGCCTTGACAAATGGCCGGCCACCTTTTACGTCAGAAATGCAAAAGACCCAGGGCATGGCGGGATGAACCAATGTGAATGAGTGTAAGCTTTGTTGCCCGAACTCGATTAGTGCTGACCACATTAGGTGCTTCCGTGGTAGCAAGAGAGGCTAGGACTGAAGAAAACAGACGTCTTTATTTCTCATCGTGTTATCATACATTTAAGAAAACTAATGATGTAACCTACTTTCATTCAATAATCAAATACATGATACAAAAAAGGGAACACCTTGATATTGTCAATGGACCTGGCAGGTATGGACACAAAAAAAAAAAAAAACCCCACCGAAGAAAATGTCTGTGCCCACCACCTCAAACCCCTTGCTAACCAACTATATAAAACTGACAACAATCAACCTCGAGAAAGATGGTTGCTTCACCACCTCAAAAGCCCTTTGGCTGCGCTCACCCCGAATGATGCACATCAAGCACGTCGAAGCCACAACCCAAGCTTTCTTTCTTTTGTGCCACCCTCTCCAACTTCCTACCAATCAAACGATCTACCACACTCCTAGGAAAGACCAACTTCTAATAAACCATGGTTGAGTTGAATCACTACCATCCTTCGATGTCTACATGAACATAGCCAAGGACAGATCATGGGACAGAGTTAGGAACATCAAGGACGGATATGAACTTAGCTAAGGATGGATCATGGGACAGTGTTAGGAACATCAATCGATCAAGACTGTAGTCAGCAACATCAACTATGGTGGTGAGTCAGTTGAACATCGACTTGGAGACTATGAGTAACTTCAATAGTGCGCATTTCATAACCATCAAGGTTACAAACAACTACTCAAAATCCACTAGGATCACCATTGATCAAGATTTGATTAGCCTGACCAGCAAGATGCATATTCATGGCCTTCGATTAGTTACTTATTCATAGAGAAAACAGTTAGTTAACAGAAGGGACTACCTACCATTGAAAATCAAAATCCTGCTGCATCTATGGTAATCAAAAAAACACATTTCGCTCCATTCTTTATCTTTTGGTTTCTTTCATTGAAAATTATATTCTCAGGTACAAAGTTCGGGGGCCTTGATAACCCACCTTATACTTGGATACAGCCTTTTGGTACCAATTGACCTACAAGACACATGTTCCTCTATTTACCAAGATCACTTGCATGACGCAACCTAGCTTGCAAATGGAAACAGTAATTGAAATAAACCATAAGTGCTACCTACAAAAAAGAGATACCGTAGGTAACGAACTCCTCTTTTCTTCTACATAAAATAGTAAAGAATTCATATTCAAAGAGAGACGGACTTCCACATCTACATTACTACTCTAGCAGTAAACTTAAAGATACTACGTAATTCCCAAATGCACACACGACATAAGCCATGTACTAGAATTTCAGTTTGAATTATTCCATTTTCCGTTTCCTCTAAACTAAATGGACTAAGACTAAAGCCCATGTTTTCACAGATTTTTAGGCAGGTCTTCTCCTCAGATACATCAACTAAAATACTCCTACCATCTAAAGGATATAACTTGACTAGCCATTAGCGTGCAGTCCGATAATATAGCGGAACCGCACCCTAGACTCCAAAGAACTGTAAAGATTCATAACAAAAAAAGAACAAATGGAAAAGGGAACCAAAAAGAAGCCGAACCCTTGAGAACCAGAACTGAATAGACAAAAACAAGAACTAATCCAAAAAGAGAAAAGAAAAGATAATAAAGATACCTGATTTTTTTCCCCTAAATTTTCTGATTTGCAGTTTCCGATGGAGATTTTACTCTTGTTTTCTCTGCAAGAAAACTAGATCAACTGAACTCGAGTACCGACTAATCCAAAGGCGCCAAAAAAAAACAAAAAAACCTAAATTTGGATGAATATAAGATCTAATATGCTCCCTCAGAGAGATCACAATCTTTCAAATCTTATATATGTACAGTCACACACGCGTGTATATATATATATATAGATACGTACACGCGTATCTATCCTCAGAGAGAGAGAACCTGCGCAGAGATAACAGAAGAAGCAGAGCGTGAAGTTTCTTTGGGAGTTCGGGTAGCTGAGATTTTTAGGAACGCGAAGAAAGACGAAACGGCAAAGATATTTCACTGTGGACTCCTTTCAACTTCCCTGTAAAACGTGAAGTCAGCGACTGAGACTCGATCGGCACACGGTTAGCTTGTAGTGAATAACCCAAAGTTTTATGAGGCGGCATCGTTTGTGCCGAAAACATCCGTGTCGAGACAATTTTCGCTGTTGAATTTAAAATATAAAAAAAAATTTAAATAATTCAACGGTCGAAAAATCACTCGGCCTTAAACACAAGAACTTTTGAAACAGAAGATTTGATGCCAAGTTTTATGGGGCCAAACTTACCTTTTTTTACTGAGACAGTACGTGGCGGTATTGGTGTATGTGTGTTGGTACTGTTTCGGGTTTATTGACCGCTCCTTGGGTATATCCACTTGGTGCTCCAAATGTTTATGTGATTGGTGTATCTGTGGGGTCTATGTATTTTGTGTTAGTAATTAATTGTACAAAGTAACACATGGCATGTTGTGAATGGTGCAAACAAAACCACCAAATAAACCTCTCGAATAACAACCCAAAAAGTTGCGAATCTCGTGTCACCGGATCATTTTTTCCCACTGAGACAATACATATCGGTATTGGCGTGTATCTGAGAACTAATTTGAATTTACCGCAATATTATGTGTGATATATTTTTGATGTATTTATGTACAATAACAATACTTGAAACAGAGAAATGAAACAAATTACCTTACCATAATTTTAACAAGATAAACATATTAGGGACTCAAAAGTTCTACTATTTATTTAATTATCACAAAATTCAAGCCTTTTTATCGAAAGACAAAAATACTCCAACGTTGGTGTACTTGTTGAGATTTCGGTACATGCCTAGTATAGGCTATTTAGCTTTAGCTTCACTTGAGGTTTACAATAAGAGGAACCCTCCCTTTATAGGCGTAAGGAAGAAGTACTGACCTCACTGATTACATCACAACATATAATTTGAACTTATTGTACATCACTAATTGATTTACCTGCCAAAGTACTAACCTATCGACTTTCTTTACTTTATAACTACTATATTATGGTCGGTATGAATCACGACCTACACATACCGTTTCGCTATAATACAGGATTGAAACATTGAATAACCTCAAAATTCTACATAATCATTTGCAGCCAAGAAAAATAAAAAATTTGGGAAAGTTACCTGGATCAGTATAGTCCAAATCACATCTTTTGTACGAGGTCTTTTGGCCTTTTCCCCGATATATTTCTCACCATTTAAATGCATTACCCCTCGATACAACACGACTTATCTCATCTCTTACGTTTGGGATGCTCGATCCTAACTAAATGACAGTCGAAATCAATCGATGTGTTGTATCGTTTGGTGGAAAACTGGGATGCTCGATCCTAACTAAATGACAGTCGAAATCAATCGATGTGTTGTATCGTCTGGTGGAAAACTTGATTGGACGATAGTTCCCTTCAAATGCAACAAAGTTCCAATGTCATGCAGAGGGTTGTATAGTTTCACTCTTGGTAATTCCTGATGGAGTAACCATGTGAAGCGATTTGGATTAGACCTTTTTGGCATCCAAATGGCATTTGCACCATCAAATAGACAGTACATCCACAGAAGTATCTAAATCCCCAGATTGGACCTTCTAGTGTCAAAGCCACCGTACAAGAAAAAAAAGTGGTAAAATTACCATAACCTGTCAATTGAAGATTGAGAGAGCATCAAATCATGTTTCTTCATGTTCACAATACAACTTAAGTACCATAACCTCGCAATTGAAGCATGAAAACCACAGTTCGTATCACTCCAAGTTCGCAAAACCAATAATCGCTTTAGTCAATAAATGGTAAATCATTTTTCAGCTCCGTTCTTATAGTTTCAAAAGCTGGCAACGGAAAGATCTGCTGTTTGATCAGAGGTTATTCAGTTCAACTAAAGTTCAGATCATTCATTTCAACTTAACTCAGAAGACGAAGGAACCAGCGTAACTAGAAATCACTTAATTTCAAACTCAGTTGATCGTAAAACAAATACATCAACTACATGAACCATAAACGCATCTTAGATTCCCAGAAAACGGCCAAACAATTCATATTATGTACAAATCATAAATGTTTCGAGGAAAAAGAACAGCTATAGCAGCTCATCACTAAATCAAGCAACTAAGGAGTACTGAAAACTTTACATTTAGTATAAAAGGAAGAACGACTAAGATAAATCACGTGATAATTGAAAAAAATGATCAACTATCCCGGTTTTCTAGTTATTAATATAATATAGCCACAACTATCAAGTGAGGACCCTCTCAATGGCATCCACATAGAACTCCTTGGGCATGGTACCAACCACAGATTCGCGTCTCTCTCCATTCTTAAACAGAAAAACCACTGGCACGGCCTTAACGTCATAGTTCTCCGCAATTTCCAGATCATTGTCCGCGTGGAGTACAAAGCATTTCAGTTTCCCAGCATAATCTGTTGCAAGCTCATCAATAACCCTGTGAACCATCCTGCACGGACCACACCAGCTAGCATGGAATTCAACAAGGACGGGGGTATCACTGCTCAAAATCAATTTGTCCCATGACTTCCCGGTAACCACTACCACTGCAGCTGCACATTAAAGAAAGTATACTTGAGAAAAAAAAAATAATAATATTCCATCTTACATGAACTGTAAACCCATCTAAATATCCGTTATCTCTTTTTACCACACAGTTAGAAAAGTTGTTGCAAAACAGAAAAAATATTCTGTTAGGTTCTACTCTGTTTGCAATATAACGCAACACATCCTGTCCATGGAGCAGTTGAAGTCTGGTGGATGCAAGCCTGCCTTCAATTATCCTAGAAACACTGATCTTTTGGCAGGTGAGAAAAAAAAAATCAATTGCAAGGGAAATTGTCCAGCCATTTGAGTTCTTACTCTTCCTTTTGATGTTCAATTGTTATGAAGGCATGGGGATGCATTTAACCTATCGATTTCCTCTCTTATGTAAAGTAGACCTGAAGAACACATGGTGACCAATAAAACTTAAAGAGCTATTAAGATCATATACGTGGCCAATACAAAACATTGCTAATGCAACAAAAAACTAGAAATGATGGCGCGAATTACATTCAAGAACCACTTTCATAACCCAATAGACCCTCATCAAAACTTTGACCATGATAGAGTACATAAAGAGGATGGACATAAACAAAAAGTTCCAATAACAGGATCCTGTTATGCGACAAAGTATTATATGTACGAATGTAGACTACAAAACTAAAAGAAGTCAAATGCAAACATTGAAATACTTTTATTTTTCTTTGAGGTGTCTTCCCTAAAGGTGAGGGGAGAATAAAAGGCCTATTGCGTCCATACGAATGTATTATGACTTCAAAAAGCTCCCGGGGGGCAGAGGCTACTACTCGAAAGCCAATGATCTGGTCAAGTTACTGGCTTTGGGCTGACGGCCCTTCCATTTAGAAACTTACCAGTTACAACCATTTCAATACCTAAAAGAATGAGAGTGGATTAATAATCTTTGAACAAGAAGCAAACCATTCAAATCTAAGTTTGACACCCACTGGCCACTTTCATTTCTGCCAAATTAATAATGCAGATTTGCATTTTATCCAAATTGGGATAACTCCATAAGAACTTCCACTCGGGAATCTAACAAAACCTTTTCATCCGCAATTTAAAGCTTCACTAGGACCTGTAAGATGGTCATCATAGCATGGAATTCCATGAAATAGTACTATGGAAACTGTTGATAGACTATGATTGCTTATCCTGGGGCCTTCAACCTTAACACTTCAGTAGTAAAACATGAAAGAATTTGAAGCTGTGAATACAAAAGAAATAAGCTAATTCTTGGCTTACTTCAACCACCACGGCTGCAAAAAACAACTGCATCAAGAATCTATTTAAAAACAGGAGACACCATTTGTAAGTGATAGACTAGTTCAAAATAATGTAACTAATTCCCAGGCGGCATTTCCTTCGGTTCATTCCAGTGAAATGCAGTTTACATCAAAGAACAGATTGTGCAGATTCTTGTAAAGAAACCCTTAGACTTGCACAGTGAAATTCTCTATGTCAAACAAACACACTCTACTATAATGGCTTCACTAAATGAAAGGAGTAGTGCATTTAGTGCATGTTGTAACTTGTGGAAAGATGTGCAAAGTTCCCTTGTTAGGTTCCAACAAAAGAGAGTGGAAAATTTCAAATCCAAGTTCAACTTTTCTCTCACTTTCTCTCTTACTTTCCACATAATAATTTTCCCTTCTTTTCTTCTTCTGAGCCTTATTGACCAGTCATTAAAATTGTGGCACTGAACCTAATTTCATCAAGACATCATTGTTATCACAAAAACTGTCCTATATCAATTAAGCATCGAAGTTAATCTAAATCACTTAAGCATCTTCAAACTCTTTAAATCTCATCCCTAATGGTTCCAAGGATGTTTCTCAGTACAATCAAAGGATGGTGAATACCAATCAAATAACAGACCCTCTCTCTTCCTTCAGTAAAATTGTTCATATGAATTTTGAGAGAATCAAACCCTAAAAACCATATCCCTAAAGCAATTAAAAAGTAACTACAGAATACTTTCCCACAATTACATCCCCTAAAAGAACAATTCACCAAAGCATTGTCAAAATCAGCTACTCACAATGAGAATGCTAACTACAACCCTTAGGGGGAAACACAATGTGTAAAAGGTGTCGCTCCGCTTTTTTACCATCTCTTCTAAAACCAATTGGTGTCCGGGAGGGTTTCAATTAGGTCTTTTATCGCATTTGATATTGCACCCTCAAGTTTGTTTTTAGAGCAATTGCAGGGAGTGATTTTGTGCAACCAAATCTATGGACACACTCTGGTCACAACAAAAGGTGTCTGATAAATGTATTATTTTGATATACATGAAAATATATTAATATCCGTGATATGTGGATTGAAATTCTAACTTGTTCCACATTATATGCATATATTAAGCCAGACCCAAAAAGTAAATACACAAGGGGGAGAGAAAGAGTACCTTTGGGTTCACGGAGGCAGAAGACTTTCAGAGGGGGAGGGGAGCTGTGAAGCTTAATTCCCTTTCTGGGTTGAAACGAAAGCTGTTGAAAGTGTGAGAGGTTAGGGTGTGCGAGGGCGAGAGCGCGAGATGAAGTGAACGAAGGACGAGAAACGCAAGAAGCCATTGGTACCGGTGAGCGAGAAAGAAAAAAGAAGAAGTAAAGATCGGTTGCGAAATTGGGTGCGATCTGTATCTATATATATACACATACAAATGTAGGTAGAAAAGTAGTCCTAAAGGTATTGCCGTATACGTGTTTGAGAAAATATGTGAGAAAAAATGGTGAGGGAGAGAGAGAGAGAGAGAAGAAGAAGAAGAAGAAGACGGGTGAAACTTGTCGGGTAGTAGTATTGTACCGAACACACAAAACAAGTTTGGACGGATTAAAAAAAAAACCTAAAAAACAAAACGAGTTTGGAGAGCACGTTTTTTAAATTTCTGATAGGGAAATTTTGAAAACACTCCCCAATCTTTACTCTAAATTTCAATTAGACTCTCAACCTCTTAAAAAAAACAATTTTACTTTCAACGTTATTTTTCGTTAATCAAAACGGCTCATTCTATCCAAATAACTAATGGATTTCGTTAAAGGTTCCATTAAATAGTGTCCCGATCGAATTTCGATGATATGAGCTGCTCAATGTGTTCAGAATGTGATTTTATTATTTTAAGGGTACCCGTTTGAAATCAATAAACAAAATGACCGGAAAGGGCTTTATCTGAACAGCTTTTATTGAATAGTTCAATAAGAAACTATTCAAATCAAGCCCTTTCCCATCATTTTTTTTTGCTGATTTCTATCGTATACCTTTAAAATCACGTTCTAATCACATTGAACGGATCAGATTATCAAGGGAATGGGAGGTACAGATCGATCCGGATTTTGTTCAAGTCTGGACATTCGGATTTTGCTTCGGTCTGCACCTCTCCTTTTCCGATTGAATTTCGATGATCCAAGTCGCTTAATATGATTAGAACATGATTTTAAGAGTACTTGAGAGAAATCAACAAAAAAAAAAAAGGCCGGGAAGGGCTTGATTTGAGCAATTTTTTATGAACTATTCAATAAAAAACTTTTCAGATGAAACCCTTTCTGGTCATTTTTTTATTGATTTCTAGTGAGTATCCTTAAAATAACGTTTCGAACACATTGAGTCAAAATTCGACCGGGAAGCTATTTAACGGAGCCTTTAACGAAATCCGTTAGTCATTCGGACGGAAGGGACCATTTTGATTAATAAAATATAACGTTGAGAGTAAAATTGATTTTTTTAAAAGATTGAGAGTCTAATTGAAATTTAGAGTAAATGTTAGGGGATGTTTTAAAATTTTCTCTTTCTGATAAAGAAAATGGACGCGACGACTATGAGTGGAGGACTAGTTTTGAATTTTTCACCATAAAAAAATCAAAAAGTTGGACCTATTTTGAACTAATTCAAAATCACTTATTGATTTGTCTTTATTTAAAAATCGTTAGTTTTGCGTTAAAATTTTGTGATTTATCGGTTCGTCTCAATGATAAGAATCTAAAAAATAAAAAATTAGGATCAATAGTAATTTTTTTGACTTATTTCTTTCTTTATTCACAAAAATTCATAATTTTTTTATTTTTCCGATTCCTCTCGTCAAGACGAATCAATATGCCACAAAAATTTGACTTAAACTAACAAATGCGAAAAAAATTCGAATATAGACAAAAAAATAAATTACTTTACTTTTTAAGCCAAAACAAGTCGTAAATGAATTAACCGGCACCAGAGATGAGCTGTAAACGAAACTTGGCAATTTCTTGAGGGCAAGCCGTTACATAAAAATTACTTGTGAATTGCCTAGTTCCGATATAGATGATTTGTCTTTGACCAAACTGAAAAGAGGATTAATTAAGGTTCACCTAAACTGACCCAACCACGTGTTAAAAAATGTAGAAATAGCTGAAGAATTGAATAGGTCGGACAATGGGTGTTTATGTGGGGACGACTAAAGAGAATAAACGTTGTGCTGAGTCATTCATTCGTGAGAGAGAGAGAGAGAGAGACAGAGAGAGAGAGAGAGAGGAAGCGTGTAAAAAAGCAAGGCACGCCCAGTGGGACTCGAACCCACAATCGCCTGATTAGAAGTCAGACGCCTTATCCATTAGGCCATGGGCGCATATTCTTCCTGATTTCCTGAGTATTAAAAATATATATATTATGATGTATTATATTTGATTTTACTCGTTTTGATACTTTTATAATCAACTTACGTGAGCAAATTTGCAATTGAATTCTGTGACTTTCGAGTTCTGAACGAGACTATTATATATTGAATTCTGTGGCAAAAGGTATTGCTGACGTGGCAGGAGGTATCCGTGCTAATGTGACGGGGTGTCCAATGATGACATGTGGCGTAATCATGTTTGACATGGTCAATGGACAATTCACAAGGTTGTGACACGTGTGACGATATGTGAGAGCATTGTAACTCCTATAACTTATTCAAATACACAGGGCTTATATCGAGGAAAGTGTTTTTTCGTTGCAGATAATGGAGGATCTATAATGGGCCCACTCTCTAGAACATGTTGGGTCAGTTGGACGAAATTATAAAAGAGTGGGACACTTCGCGATTCAAGAGAACTTCTGAAGAAGGCAAGCTGAAGATGTGCTTCATGGAGTACAATTTCTCTTCAACCACTCAAAGGTGAATAGTTCCTATCAAAAGACCCTGTTCGGTTAAGGGTTTTGGATTTTGGATTCTAATCATTATCATATTTCTCCCTCCACTCATCACCCATATCTCTAATCACTACTCACATTTTTCTCTCTATCTCTCTCAAATTATTACGTCTATTTCTAATCATTACTTTATTTCTTTCTTCACTTATTGCTTATAAATTCAAATTCAAAATCCCAAAATGAACGGATTCAAGGATCCACGCACCAAAGCTCATAGCAGCCATAATTCTTAGAGCCCGTTTTGGAAGCCTAATTATTTTTGCATTTTCTATTTTAGATTGTAAGTTATTGATTTTGGATTATTGCCAGAATAGATTACGAATATATAGAGTGTGCAGTGTTTGGAAGGATAGTGCTCAAAATAAATTATGAATTAATTTCTTACCGTGGTGCCCTTCCTTATTATCATAATATTATAGTTCGATGAATAACCATTTTAGTTTGGAAAAAAATTAAAGTAGTCCTATATAAATATTTCTCCACAAAAGTCTTCAATTTTTTTGGGCACGTAAAAATCTTAGTTATTGATCGATTGAAAATTTTAAACAACAATTATGCAATACAAATTTAGAGAGTACCATGCCTAGAAGAACAATAAAAATGACCCACAAATTACGACAACAAAAAAAAATACACAACCTTATTAATACATTGGAATAATCACCACCATTAAGGGATAATGATAGGATATAATAACGTAGAGGGCAAATTCGCAGAAAAGCTTTGTGCACAGCAAGCTGTGCACAGCAGCTGTGCACAGAGTCAGTTTTCTTCCGCCTCGGGTCGCAAAAAGATGATCGGGGCCTAAATTCTGAAGTGATTTTGGGTGTTTTGTTAACGCCTCTAACGATATCGAACGAAGCTCATTTTTTACAGAGACCTTAAACGACGCATTTTGAACAAAATGAACGGCTCCGATCATCTTTTTGCGACCCGAGGAGGAAGAAAAGGCCTGCTGTGCACAGCTTGCTGTGCACGTAGCACAGCTGAATTCGAAATAATTGAAAAAGGTCAGGAGTAGTTAAATCTTTTTTATCCTACCAAAATCTGATAATCCAAAATTCAGAATGCAAAAACTCCTCCGGGGGTAATTCTCAAATTCTGTCTCTAAAGTGTAGTTTTCATAATGCATCGTGAGAAAATCCATTCTCAAACAGAAAATGTTGGATAATGAATTATCACAATCCACATTATTGGAGCTCCCAAATGGCCTCTTAGTTCAATATATCATATCCCTAGTTATCTTGCTAGAAGTACACTCTTAACCGTAATTTTCATTTTAACCATGTCAGTCAATATGATGCAAGCAGTCCTTTCTTTCTCTCGCACTAGTTTCAATTTGCTAGATTTTTAAAATAATAATAATAATAATAATTATTTGGATAAATCAACTCCTTAATAGTGAACACTTGAAGACGGTTATTCAGATTAGACGCATTTCATCATCAACACTTGGAGCAATTTAGCTCCTGGCACGCCCTCATTTTCGCCTAAAGACACCAGGCGGCATTCACATTCACACGCAACCTCATGTGGCGCGACAACAGAATGTAAAAACTTTTGTTTTTGCTTTCTTCAATCCATTGCTTTAATTTCAGCACATATCACATTGGTTCGCAAATCAAAAAATAAAATTCAGTTCGCAGAAGCTTATTTCGATATCTGTTTTCACTTTATTTTGCTTAAGGTTAAACATCCCCCTTGCCGAGCACTTTTGAGGTAAGTTGAACTTCAGACACGCACTTGAACGATTAAGAACCCTCCCAAAATGTAGCCTCTGAAGATTACAATTTTGGTCACCAAGAAACACGCATTCAGCTGCCAAGATTTTATAAGGGTGCAGTTTTCGACATCCTTACATTCTGAATACACCATACTTCGTTGGTTCTGGGGGACGGTTTGTGGAAGCTGATATGCAGAGACCTATGATTTTCCTCGTGTCAGCTGGATCAATGATGCCGTCATCCCAGAGTCTTGCTGTTGAGTAATACGCGCTACTTTCTTTATCATATGCCTCCACAACTTTCGCTTTGAACTTTTCCTCCTCTTCTTTTGTCCACTGCCACCAGAACATCACGGCCACTGACCTCAACCCACATTTCCATTTCCTCCAATAAAAAAAAAAACAGAGAGCCACGAATGGAAAACAAAAACACATGAGGATTACCTGGATTCCTTGCTTCTTCTTGTTGCCCCCTTCTATTTGAGCCAACACCCCAGCAGCCTGGAAAACATACATCAGGTACCTTAAGTGTTTTCAAGCTAGGGTTCATCTGCAACAAAGCACATAACATGATCGGGAACCCAAATGAAATTTTTTGTTAATATATTAATTGGTCTGGTCTGGTCTGCGGCTAGGTTCTTTTAGTATATATGTTGGGAAACCAACAGGTTCATGGAAACTAACAAGTCAGGAAGAAGAATGAGATTTGGCAATATATTGATGAATCATGAATGACAGGCGCAATATGAAAGAAACCCTTGGAAGGAAGCGGCAACCTGAGCACCACCCATCACTGAGATTCTGGCATTTGGCCAAAAGAACAGGAAGTCAGGACTATATGCACGCCCACACATTGCATAGTTTCCAGCACCAAAGCTTCCACCAACCATAACAGTAATTTTAGGAACCTGTGCAGGCAGAAGTTTCAAAGAAGAAAAAGAGAAAGGGCAAAAGAACACAAATTAGAGAAATAAGTGTGTATTTTCTTCTGATAGAGGGAAAAAGAAATCAAGAAAACCTGTATAAAGAACAGTAGTAAGACGACTTATTAGAAAAAAAAAAAATCAATATCAGACCATACAGTGCCTTTGATAATAATAGCTTTTCCACGACGGGAAGGAGAAAATGTAGCTTTAATAATTTTGTGTAGTGAAAATCATGGCTTACACTAAAATGGGAAAACAATGCTAAAGCTTCATGGCCTAATATAAGTAGATGGTAAATTCTAGTGTAGAAATAACAAAGCCAAAACAAAAGACGAAACTGACCTTTGCACAAGAAACTGCCATCACCATTTTTGCTCCAGATTTTGCTATACCATTCGCCTCCGATTTTGATCCAACCTACCATATAAGAAAACCAACACTTTCTTATTATCCTTAACTTCGACCCTGAAGGATCATGATTCCCTCAAAATTGAATTTAAAAACAAAGATATTTTAACAGGAACAAGCTCAATGGGTTAAAAACTTAAAATGATGATGAATAAATTTAGAAATGGAGGTTATCCAAGAGAAGAAGCAAAGGATGTTATCAAACTTTGTGTAATATTTCACTCAATCATCCAGAAATTTATTCACCAAAGTAGAATAAGAACTTTCCATCCCCTCGTCACCCCACTTTTTCCAGATAATGGAAATATCCGAGGCATGCCAAATTAAATTCATTGCAATTTCACTGACAAAAATAGAAATTTTATCCGAATACTGAATGCAAGAAAAGATCAAACAGCATACCATAAATCCCGTTATGTTCTGAAGGAAGACCAAAGGAATGTTGCGTTGAGTACATAGCTCAATGAAGTGGGCCCCTTTCAGAGCAGATTCATTAAACAATATCCCATTGTTTCCAAGGATTCCAACAGGCTGCCCAAATATTCTAGCGAAGCCAGTTACAAGGGTCTGCAAACACATAAGAGGGATTAGCATATCTTAACTTGTCCAAAACAATAACAATTAACATAGACTTCCCGAATAAAAATGACCTCACAGTGCCATACAATTTCTTGAATTCATCAAATTCACTCCCATCAACGATGCGAGCAATGACTGATCGTATGTCAAAAGGTTGCTTGAGGTCTGTTGGTGCAATTGAGCGAAGTTCCTTTACATCATATAATGGTTCTTTATAATCAGAAAGAATATTTTGCAATCCATCTATCATCCCTGAATTCCCAGCCTTGTGCAAGTTCTTGATGATATTCCTCCCTATAGCAAGTCCATGCAGTTCATCTGCAAGACATAATAAATCTCAGGTATCGTAGTTTTGGGAATTCTAATAAGAAGCATGCAGCTTTAATATTTCCTCCTTTTTCCTAATTCTTTTGCCGTTTCATTTCTCTTTTTCGGTCAGAGAGAATGTGTTCAGCATTTGCCAATGGAGGTGCTCCATGTAATTCATGAAAGTTGCAAACTAAAACAATTCTTGGTTTGGAGCTACTGTAAGTTGTACTAGTCAATGACAGTAACAAGTTCCAAAGAATCTGTGGTTATACAGCATGATTACCTAAACAAGTCAATTAATGAATTTTGGTTGTCATATTTAAATAACTTTAGTTTTCCTTTGCTTCAAGGTCAAAGTAAATGCAAGCAGGGCCACTAGAACACTCGAGCATTTGCAAATGCAACACATTCTTCAAGGAGCATAAGCACACCAACAATAGGGATGAAAAGAAGGCAAAATATTCTGAACCACATTGCCAAGTGAATACTCGTAAATATAAATGCATAGAGTCTGAACTGAAAATGCGAATATGAGAAGATGGCCAACAAAAACGAGTACAACACTATTTATATCAGAAGATGGCCAACAAAAACAAGTACAACACTATTTACATCAGAAGATGGCCAACAAAAACAAGAAAATCAGAACCTACAGTGTGATAACAAGTACTTCAAATCCAATACAACAACAACTGACAAGTTTCCACCAAACTACAACACTATTTATATCAGAAGATGGCCAATAAAAACATTTCAGAAATGGCCATGATGTAAAGATCACCAATCAAAGAACAAGCCAAGGGAGTACCTTGAGCAAAGTAATCGGAAACACCTGATGTCTTGCAATGCACAGTTGCACCACCCAAATCCTCTGCAGAAACTTCCTCTCCAGTAGCAGCCTGTCAAGATTTTCCTTTTATCCATAACTTATTGCTTTGACACATATGTGCATATGTAGACATCAAACAAATATGAAAAACATGCACAATTGAAAGTTGAAACGCTGACTAGTAAGTGCATCTAGTACATGAATATTGACTGCAAAGATTGTCTAGAACACGTCCAAAATACCCCACAAAACACCAAGAATCTATGTGCGGGTAGGTGTGTAAATGTCAGATTCATGTAATTTCTATAATTCCATCTCAAGGCCACAGGGAGACATATTCATACTGCTTTCTATTTTCCAGGATAAATGGTACTTACTAGGCACCTTACGTTGTTTCATACATGTTTTAAGAACTATATCCGTAGTTGGGTAAATTCAAGCTACACAACATGCTTGTCAGTTTGATGTCCAACACTTGTTCCAGTGTTGAGTGACTGCCACATATGCTATACGTGTAACATAGCCTAGAAGAAACATCAAGACCATAGAGAAGCATAGGGGCAGGGAATAATAGAGCAATAAAAAGTCATTTAACAAACCTTCACAAGGGGCGGTCCAGCTAGAAATATGGTACCATTTCCTTTTACCATTACACTTTCATCAGCCATTGCAGGTATGTAAGCACCACCTGCAGTGCAAGAACCCAATACCAGTGCAATTTGAGGTATGCCTTCTGCAGACATTACAGCTTGATTGTAGAAAATTCTACCAAAATTTTCCTTGTCAGGAAATACGTTGGCCTGCTGTGGAAGAAAAGCACCTCCACTATCAACAAGGTATATACACGGTAGTTTGCATTGAGCTGCAATCTCCTGGGCCCTAAGATGCTTCTTAACAGTGATGGGATAATAAGTTCCTCCCTTCACAGTGGGGTCATTTGCCACAAACATACAAAGTCTTCCATGCACTGATCCAATTCCAGTGATTATCCCAGCAGAGGGTAAGGGTTCATCATACAGTTCATGGCCTGCAAGCTTAATCCAAAAAATATAGACAATTAGTTATGAGTGCATTCCACGTAAGACAAATGAAACATCAAGTCCAACAAATGATAGCTAGAATTTCACTAACATGCAACACTGGAGTTATGAATGTCTGTAGTGAGGACGTGCTAGTGTAACTGGAAATGGACTCCAAAAATCAACTGACCAGGTTTGATCCAATTATTGGGTGAACTAGACATTTACGCAAAATCTAATGAATATGCTGTGATGATGATAACGAATACAAGCTCTGGTTGCTTAAGAGTTAAGTCTTGTTTTTGTAATAAATATTACTGCATAAGAAGTTGGTCTACTCCCATTGCATGTGACATGTAAAGCAATTGCAAGTTGCAAATTTTCACCTATTCCATGTTCATAGAACCTTTGAATTTGAAACAGATGGAATTGATCGACCTCAGATGCAATCAAAATCTTGTAATAAAGCTGGTATATTTACAGCTACTGGTTTCCTCAGATGTAGTGACTCCATTGACTGATCATTTCCAGAGTTGAGATACTAATTGTTCAAAACGGCAAAACCATACACCTTTTTCCTCTGAATCTATATTTTAGTTTAAAATCTTGACATTCTGGGCATACTATCTGGTCATTCATCCTCCAATCTAAACTTGAGGTGGCACGCCCTCCTTTTCTTATAATACCCAACTAATTTTTGGGGAGTAAGTTTTAAATGAAAATGCTAGAGCTAGAACTTCATAACTGTCCAGAATATGAAAACAACAAAAAGAGACTACAAAGAGAGGTAAAATATGCAAAAGAGGCAACTACATGAATGATGTTACATAGGAACCTGTGAAAGCTCAAGGAAAGAGGAGCCAGGGTCAATGAGGTGATCGATCCTCTCTCGCGGTAGAAGCTTATTCCTACTCTTGTTCCTCTTCACAGCTTCAGGCCCTCCTCCAGACATAACCTATTCAAACAAACGAAATCTTTAAACACCGCAGACTGGAGTAAAAATACATACTTCCATACATAAACACATACACCATTATGGGGAAGGCTATGATACACACCTAAAAGTGTGAATACTGTAAATTAACACCACTCCTCGACAATTGTTTGTTACCAACACCATAGAATCTCATACAAATAAATCACAAAGCCACACACCACTTTTCCCCATAAAATCGTAAACAAAAACCACAAACCTCATAATGGTCTTAATATACATCGCAAAGCCTCATAATTTTCAAACTTTGCATATGCTACATGGGTGCAGGGGCAAATGCACCATAGGACTTGGGGGACAATCAGTACGCTACTTCCCCTGTACTTTACTACTCTCTCGAGTCTCATGTTTAACCCTAGCAAATTATACTTGTGTGCGCCCTAAATTATGTAAGACCACCTAGTATTTTTAACTTTTCAAAAGATGTCCTGTTGAAATCTTAAAAAGCAAAGAAACAGTCATTTCTTTCTCTACTTTCTATCTCTTCTCCCACAAACTACCAGCAAGACCTTCATCACTTTTACTCCCTCATGGAGCTCAATTGCAGAAGTATTCCTTCGAAACAAAACAGATGAGCATCTAAGTTTTTGTACTTATTTTAGAATATCTTGTAATGCATTTATAAGCGCATTCTAACTTTTGAGCCGAGTAACAAAAATTTAAGCTAGGTATTATATCATTGCACTTATTGCCCAAAAAAAATTACGATAAATACGTGCCTCCTATGTCAAATTTCTGCATCCTCCAACTGACTGTCGTATATCTCTCCGGCATGTATAACAATATCTACACTATTACTATTATAAAGGGAAACCCCTCTCGGTGTGAGTGTAAGTTTTGAAATTCTAAAGCCGGATGTGCTTGTCATTGGGCTAAGCAAGCCATAGAACAACATGTGCTTGCCACCGGACAAGGCAAGGCAAGGCAAGGCATGACTTCTCCTCGGTCGTTTGGCTTCAATGCCTCGTGGTAACACATCCTATGATAAATGACCGCAAATATAACTACCTAATGAAACAGCCAAGAAGGGAAAAAAAAAAACACCCCAATCACTTCTCTCTTTTTTTTCTAGTTCCCCGTCTCAGACTTCATTACAAATTAATCTCGATTCAAGATTTTCCTTTTTCCATCTTTTACATAACACCATTAGCACGAAAAAATCTTCAACGCAACACCGTTATTTGTAACGGGGAATGACTTCGGTGTCCTCGGTCATTTTGGGGACACCGTAACTTTTGGCATAACAAAACCATTAGAAGCATAACCAAATTCATTACAAGCATAACTAAAACTATTATAAGCATAACCAAAACTATAACAAAGCATAACTTGGTTGGTTATGCCTTGGTTGATTTTTGATTATGCCTTGATTGGTTTTTAGTTATGCCGTGTTATGATTCTATTATACTTATAATGATTTTTGTTATGCTTGTAAGGGTTTTGTTATGCCAAAAATTACGGTGTCCCAAAATGACCGGGGACACCGTAGCATCATCCTTTGTAACGTTGTAGGTCCCACCATATGAGAGAGGGATTACAAATAACTGTTACATTGAAAATTTTCTCGATTTACACGCTCAGGCTTCTATAATGAATACATGCAGACAAAGGGGAGCAGGAGGGACCTTTTGAATGTGGGATTGGAGGTCGGAGATGATTTGGTCCATGACCTTGGAGTTCCGAGCGAACGATTCGGAGCTCCGATCGAGGGAATCGGGCAGGACGCCCAAACAGAAGGGTCTTCTAGTCTGGAGGAGAAGTGGGTTGATTGGATTTTGTAGCCATGAAAAAGTTGGTTTCGATGCGGCTGTTGCTGTTGATGCTCTTCTCACCAGTACTTTGTACATTTTGATTTCTCCCTCTCCTCTTCTCTCTCTCTCTCTCTCTGGATTTTGGGGATCACTGTCCGGGTTTATCTACTCCGCAATTCCCATAGCTTGCCTGTAATACATATCCATAGTCCATTCCTCGCTGTCAGAAATTTAAATTATTCCTCAAAAATCCAACCTATTTAGGAAGACAATCATTATACCTAAAAAAATACAACTTTTTGAATTTATCCTCAATTATTTTACAAAAATTACTTTATTTTATTAAATAAAGGGCAAAAAGGGAAAAGTGATACAATTAAAATTTAAATGAACAAACATTTTGGAACACTTAAAAGTTAAAAAGTGGACAAACAAATTGAGACGGAGGGAATATTCTACTAATGATATACAGTATCAATGGATAAAGTAGGCTTTGTTTAGAATCTATGGAAAATGATGAAAAAGAAAGGAAAATAAAGAATTTTTTCTAATGATTGTTTGGTTCCTATTTGAAGGTAAAGGAAAATAAAATAGAAAGAAAAGAAGGCTTTGGAAAGGGAAATGGTTAATGAAAATAGGAGAGAAAATCCACCACACAACTTTTTGGAAAAGATAGTTAAAGAATTTCCTTTTCTTTCCATTTTCCTGTTGAAGTCAAACAAGAGAAATTCATTTTTCTCGCGATTTCTTTCCATTTTCTTTCTACAACTAAGAGAAAAGAATTAATTTCTTCACATTGTTTCTCTTTTTTATTTTCCTTTCCTTTTCTTTCTTTTCTACAAGTTCCAAACAAAGCATATAAAGATTTTATTTTAATGATGACAAATAAAAACAAGATTATGGCGTTATGGGGGTGTTTGGAAGTCTCTTTTGGCTATTTGCATTTTACAATTCATATTTTTTACTATTTAAATTATGGTCAAAATGCATTATTAATGAGTAAAGTGTTTGGAAGATACACATAGAATGCCTTTTACAACAAGAGTATACTTTGCATTACACTTTTTATAGGCTTATATGTTACTATCAAAGTGGGAAAACTGGAAAATAAGAAGTTAAAAAGCTCTTTTCCCCATACTTTTGTCGTTTGCTAGTCTTCATCAAAAACCAAAAATATATTTTGTTGGAATTAATTTTGAGAGGGGTGGGCCAAACGAGCAAAATGCAAAAATGCAAAAATATTTATGGGAAGTAACCTCCCAAACACCTCCTTGGAAGCTAGAGCCCTTTAGAATGGTAAGAAATTTATAAGAAAATGAGAGTTTTTTTTCTCACCAATCTCATTTTTTTATGAGATTTGGTGAGGAAGAGGGGAGCCAATCAAAATAATTCAATTTTTGTATTTGTCTTTACATTTTTCATCAAAGTATTCCATTCAAATGATTGCTTAATTTGGCTAATTCTTTCTTCTTCTTTTTTCCTTACAAAATCCCTCAATCTGGTTGTTAAAGAGATCTCTCTGATTATACTAAAAGCTATGGACACTTGGATAATCTTGCAATTGGAGCTGTGTGAAAAGAAGAGAGGAAAAAACATCAATGCACATGATCCATTCCTCCATAAATGGTGCGAGAAAATAATGGTTGAACCTCATTTATGTTGGTATCACAAGCGTGTGGACGGGCCCAAGTCGGTTTTATAATCTCCATCTTGGTTCCGTTCATTATAATTTGCACTAACTTCGTCAGATGGTTGACAAAAAATGAAGAATACAAATGAGTAATGAGAGTCTAGAAATAAAAAAACTGAGAAAACTAAATATTGAAGCCATGCTCATTTTGCCAATCTCTCTGAAAAGAAAAGGCAATTTCTTGGTATCGCATTTCGATCCAAAAGGGGGTTTATACGGTGAACACCACAAAGGCCTCTTCATCTTTCCAACCTCCCACGGAATGTGGAAATTTATTTACAAACTCAATAACGTTTCTCCAAAAATTTCAGTCACTTTTGGTAGAATTAGGTGCATTCCAACGTGCAAAGCACGTTATTCATGCTCGTTGTGTAGAGGGGTTTTGATTTTTTGTGAAATAATGGATCTTGTTGATCATAGGAAAGGTTATATGAATAAGTTTGGTCAAGTGTATAAACAGAAGTAGCTAGCTGTACTAGTTATGCTTTAGATAAGTTTTGGTGTTCAACAAAAGGGTTGAAGTTATTTGGTTACTTGGATCACTTTGGCTACAGGTTTTCTTTTATACATTTGCCAAAGGGTTATGGAAAGCAAAAGTTCAGAGAAAGGGTTGTAGTCAGACAAAGCAAAAGTTCTTGGTTTGTCAGTTTTTGGTGCCAAAAGATTGCAAAGTGCTGGAGCTATTGGAAGGTGATCATTTGTTGTTGTTGGGGCTGTTTGGAGTTTGTTCAGTTGCTTCTGAGTCTTTTGCTGGGTTGGTGTCTGTTGAGGTGCTTGAGTTGGGGTCTTCTTTTTTGCTTCTCTTATTTGGAGTGTTTGGTGGTAGAGCAAGGAGTGCTTCTGAACGATTTTCTATTTCTGTGCTACTGTGAAGAGAGATGGCGTGGACATTGAATTTCAATTAACTGATTCCAACATAGTTGTGCATGTAGGCTTTCAATGTGATGATGCATTCCTTTGGTTTAGCTAGCATGTGAAGCACTGGGAGAGCAAGTTATCCCTGTATTAAGTTGGTAGTTAGATAATTTAGTAATGTAAAGTGGCTGAGTTTGTTTTTAATGAATGAAGTATGTTGTGCTTACATCAATTGCATCTGTTGCTGTAATGTTATAGAATTCTGCTGCAACCTCTAAAAAGACTGCTGCTTGTATTGTTCCAGTTGGATCTATGATCTGGATGTTGAACTTGATCCTGTAAATATTGGAAATTTAATTTAGTTTTGTTGTTATAAATGAGAAATGATATGAAAGTGGAGGGAAGGTTTTGTACTTTGTGAATGGTGACACTTTTTGGGTACAGTAGTTGCACCAGAAGTCTCTGTTTCAATATGCATCTGTTGCCTTTTTGCAGATTAAGCAAGCTAGGTAATAAAAGGTTTGTCCAAAATCAGTAACTCTTGCCATAGCTTGCACATTGAGGTATTGTGTCTACATAAGAGGAGTATGAAGGGAAGCTTAGGGTTAGTTAGAATAATGATGACAACTGGCTTAAGAAAATGAAATTGCAATAGGTTTTGTTATTGAATGGGTTAGTATGCATAATGTCAGGTAAAACAGATGAGAAATTATAGTGTAACAAGTTGTGATATGTACTGCAATATGTGGTAGAATATTTAGAGCATGAAAATGTTCATTGAAACAAGAGGGTAGTAGTTTTACTGACAAATGCCTAATGTTAAGTTTTCTGCGACAAATTGAAGAATGTGAATCAAGTAGAGTGATAAGCAATAAATGGTTCCTTGAGCCAGGTCTTGCCTGTAGGAGCTAAGGTCTAATTAGTAGAGGAGATGCTAGGTATGTGGAGAGTTGTGAGCCAAGTTGCCAGGTATGTGGTGTACCTCTAGGGAATATGCAACTGTCAGAAACTTGGTACTTTATGTTTGAGCAGACTAATAGCGAAAGATCGAATGATGAGTAATCTGATTGGACTACCAGGGAGGGGAATCAAGTATTAAGCAATGGCATACACCGTACGGTACTGTATACCTTTTTTTTTTGTGGGATATAGTATTTATCAAATGTGTAAGCCTGACGGCTAAGTTCTAACCAAATGCAGGATATGTGGCGTCTTGCATTGTTAGTGAATAATGCAGACAAATAAACGGGGAGTTAGAAAATTGTGTGAACATACGTGTTAAAGGTTTCTCTGGATAACAAAACGGAGCTCGGTTATGAAAAATTTGGAGAAGAATTTAAAAAGGGGAATTCCAAGGACTTAATTGGCCTCAAAGGGGAACAATTAGTCTTCAAATTGATGAATCTCAAAGTTAGTTAGCAAGAGTAAAATTAGTACGATGATTTGCTTTCCTCAGTGCTTTGGTTGAAGGAGGGGATTGTCAGCTAAAGGATTCTTCAAATTGGGAAATTTCAAGTTAGTTAACAAGAGTAAAATCAGTACTATGATTTTGTTTTCTGCAGTGCTTTGGTTCAGTGAGGGGATTGTCAGCTAAAGGTTTCATGGTCATCTTCGATGACAAGCCAAGTAACTGAAAATCTTTTGCTTTGCCAGTAAAGTTTTTCTTTCTTTTTCGACAAAAGCATAAGAGTCCATAACTACTCCAACGGCAAGTTAATCTCTGAACATATATAGATATAGTCATACAGATAAACACACACAGAAATATAAACAGATGCCCTATTGTGTGATGGCAGACAGAAATATAAGTGGATACTTTGCGACAACGGCAATCACCCTTCGGCCTTCAATAGGGACAACGCAATAAAACCCTCCATGTGGAGTTTGACGATTTCGATGCTTGATATGCAACCACTGGCGAAATGGAGCATGCACAACCATTCTATTGAATCATAAAACCAAAGATTCAAAACTCATTGAATATACTTTGGAATGAGAGCATATATAGAAATTAAATCCATACAGCTAAGTATATTAATAGTAGCTCCATATGACTCCTAACTCTGCACCCACAAATATTAAGTTCACGGAGAAAGGCAAATATAAATATGTATATCCAGACGTAAAACATGTATGACACGCGAACAGAAAATCATACAGATAAGAAACAGAGAGCACAATTGGGATATATGTATTTTCCTATAAGGGACTCCATGCAAGCCATCAACATTCCAATCTTCATATCTAGCAAAATAGTAAGTTCACTAGGAAAGGGAATCATAAAACCCAAATAACACAAACCAACTCAAACCCAGGAACATTACCTGCTAGCAACGGCAACTGCTACACCAGCATCAAAATCAAACAAACAGACACGAAAACACCGAGCAGATCAAACAGCAGACATCGTTCTACGGACATCCAACAACCAGCAGTTTAGAAATTTGCATGAACAAATGACTGAAATAAGCTTCTTCCTCTGTCAAACGGCAAATATCGTTCTACGGACATCCAACAACCAGCAGTTTAGAAATTTGCATGGTCAAATGGCTGAAATAAGCTTCTCCCTCTGTCAAATGGCAAACATCGTTCTACGGACATCCAACAACTAGCAGTTCAGAAATTTGCATGAACAAATGATTGAAATAAGCTTCTCCCTCTGTCAAACGGCAAACATCGTTCTACGGACATCCAACAACCAGCAGTTCAGAAATTTACATGAACAAATGATTGAAATAAGCTTCTCCCTCTGTTTCTCTTCCAATATATATATAAACCGCTCCACTCCAAGCCACCTGTCGAACCCTTACCACCACGTAGCCCGCTACCTGGCACAAGGAAAATGACCAAGGCCACTACATGGCACAAGGAAAATGACTGATTGCCCCAACATCCCAAAAACAAAATCATCCAAATCAAAGGCTAAATTCGTCCAAATCAGAAAAGTGGCAAGCGAAAAATTGACCAAAACTCCCTCTTCTTATAGAGGAGGAGGAAAGCTGCTGGAACTTCTTACCAATTAAGGAAAATTTGCATCATCTCTCCCATTATCCCATTTGCCATAAGGAACCTGAAACTAGCGAACACTTGCTCTTTCGGTGTGGGGGTGTGTGTACTAGCGGTTTGGTTTAGGAGCCATTTAAATTACAAGGTGGATCCAAAAGCTATCTCGTATGTCATGATGAAGAGGACCATGTATATCGTTTAGGAGGACTTTGATTCAGCTACAGATAGCTGGAATTTGGTGAGCAAATGTGCCTTTCTAGCCTGGCAGATTTGAGTGGCTCGTATGACTGGGTGGATAACCACATTCCAGTTAGTCCATTAAGATGTTGTGAAAGGGAGAAAAACTCAACTGTTATGTATCTCATTCATTTACACGGTATATATACAATCCTAATAGAATAAAACAAACTAATTACAAGCAAGACCCTTTAACTAAAAGCTAATTACAAAATAACCTCAACACTCCCTCTCAAGTTGGTGCATAGATATCACACATGCCCAACTTGTCAACAAATTTTGAAAATAATTTATTTGACACAGCTTTTGGTGAGGAGATCCGCTAGCTAATTCTTAGATCAAATCTTAGGTAATTCGATAATCTTCGCTTCAAACTTTTCCTTGATAAAACATCGATCAACCTCCACATGTTTTGTTCGGTCATGTTGAACTGGATTGCGGGCAATATCATTGGCAGCCTTGTTGTCACAATACACATGAATCAATTGCTGTGAGATATTTTGAACCTTGTTGAACTGGATTGTGAGATTTTTTGGTGAACCCTCCTTGTGACTCTTTGAACCTTCTGATCCTTTCGAACCATGGATATTTCGGCCCATTACACAATTTCAATGAGAACTTGCTAAATACTGGTAGTAACAATTAACCGCATAACATAAAGAGAGCTGTTAATATACAACATAAAACAGAGCACACTCGATTAGGCTTAATTATCCAGTGGACCGAAAATATGATAAGTAGTACAATTAAGCCATGTACACACAAGAGTTACTTTAATTTGTCCAGCAGATTGAAAATATGATAAGCAGTTCAATTAGCCATGACATACACGAGTTATTTATTTCATGTCAAATATGATAAGCAGTACAATTAGACATGTACACACACGAGTTATTATTTCATGTCCACATTTTTGTGCCCCAAACTCTTATCCACAACATATTTGTGTGGGCTCCACACACTTTGCGATTATTATGATTCTAATAAAGATTTCAAAATGATGGTATAATGGTATGACGACGGCGACTAGTATTCCTGAAAAGATGAAATCGATGCATGAAAAAATTACTTGTAAGAATGTGCTTGAGCGGCCCATGTTTTTTGACTACCTTGACTTAAAAAAGGTCAATAATGGGCTGGCTACTTGAATTTTGGCCCATCTTCTTTCAACTAGACTCGGCTCAGTACTTTATCTTTCAACTAGAGGATTTTTGGGATTTTTTTCGTTTTGTCCTTATTTAATTCTTTTCGTATTTTTTCGTGTTGCAATAATTTTTTACCCCTATTGATTCGTCTTGACAAGAGGAATTGAAAAGGCAATTTTTTTATTTTTACCCAAATATTTTGAAAAATATCCAAGATAAAGCCTAAAAACCCGGACAAATCAATGGGGTAAAAAATTTGTCACAAAACTAACAAACGCAAAAAAAAATTTAAATAAGGACAAGACTTAAAAAAAGTCCAAAAATCTCTTATCGGAACTCAGCCTAGTGGTGAAACAGCAGTAACGACTAGTCTAGTAGGCGTATTAGACAAGAAAATTTCACTTAAACGTAAAACTGGAACTAAATAAAGAAGAGGAGAATTTTTTATTTTTTGTCAAGGAAAGGAGGAGAACTTGAAGATTGGTACATACAAAAGTCAATAACAGATACAATTGGTAAATCTTCTTCATCTTCTTTTTTATTTTTATTTTTTATTATTTTTTTAATCTTTGGGTTAATTTCCGCTAGAGGATTTTTGGGAATTTTTTTCATTTTGTCCTTATTCAATTTTTTTTGTATTTGTTCATGTTGCAACAAATTTTTTATCCCTATTGATTCATCTCGACGAGAGAAATCGAAAAAGATAAAGATAGTACTGAACAGAACTTCCAAATATGTTAATGTGACTGATACACAGAACTTCCATTCCTCTTTATAGGCCCTTCAACTTACAAATACTATTTGGAAGGTTTATTACCTTTTGCGGATGAAATTTGGATGAAGCCTAGCTAGCTAGCTATGCAGTTTCATTATTTTCCATTCAATTGGATTTAGCAACTAAATGCCAGCATATATATATATATATATATATATATATATATATATATATATATAGTTCCAACAAAGTAAAAGTTTCTAATTTTTTGATGTGGGACTTACTTTTTTATTTGGCTCTGAGAATCAAACGATGAGGCATACATATCTAAAGAAAATTGATTTTGGCACTCCACATTCAGCCATTGGTACTCTACCTTTTTTTTTTTTTTTACCTTGTGAAATTACTAAATTACCCTTTTGTTAGTGTTCTCATCCACATAGAAGGGTATTGTCATAATTTCACATATGAAAAAGACAAAAAAAAGTGAGAGTGCCAATGGCTAAACGTGGAATGCCAAAACCACTTTTCTATTTCTAAATATGATTGCATCAGTATATATACACACATTAAGTGTAAGCCTTGAGAGTGAAGTTTCAGAATTGGGAAGTACAATAGCAGTTAGAACTTAGAGATTCTAATTTGGATTTTGTTGGGGATAGCAATACCAATTGGAGGGCAAATATCTGGATAGTGATCAATGGAATGAATACTTGAGAGTGAAGTTTCCGAATTAATAATTACTTGTAAGTTGTAAGTCAAAGTTTTACTTAAGCAGAGTGTAATTATGATTTGTTTGGGATATAAATTGAAGGGGGGAGATCTCTTTGTTCCAACGGTAAAAAAAAATAGGGGTTTTAAGGATCTCTTTCCTAATTCCCAGTTAATAGATTTTTTTGGACCGAAAGTCCAAAGCCAGGTTGATACGTGGAAGAGTACTGCCGATTTATTCAAATAGTAGTGTATAAAACCGAATCCGAACCGAAACCCATATGGTTTTTTTTTTTTTCCGAATTGAATACTAAAATCGAACCGGCGACTAAAAAAATCAAGTAGAAACCGCCCTGATTGGTGCAGATTGGTTTGGGTGTCGATCGGTTCCGATAAGATTGCCAATCTGGGTTTGGTTGGTCTTGCGCGCAGTCTCTGAAAAGGGACCATAACGTTTACTTTGATAATCGGAGCAGTTCATTTTTTCAATTTCGTTTTGGAAATTGATTTTATAAAATAAAGAATGTTGATCGCATATTGATAAGTATGATTGAAAACACATTTATCTTTAAGAAAAATGAATTGACACGCTGGATTGGAACTCATTTATCTCAAGATCAATGCATAAGGGTCATGTGTCAATTAATATCCGATTAATGTGAAAAAAAAAAATCAAATTTGGATTATTTATCTCAAATCAATGCATAAGGATCATCCGATCATGTGTCAATTATTATCCTCAATCGTTACCGAGGCCTAAAC
This sequence comes from Rhododendron simsii, assembly GCA_014282245.1. Lineage (NCBI taxonomy): Eukaryota > Viridiplantae > Streptophyta > Magnoliopsida > Ericales > Ericaceae > Rhododendron > Rhododendron simsii. The sequence goes on along the minus strand of CM024957.1, from coordinate 11,560,542 downwards.
AAGTTCTTTAAGTGATCTCGCTTCAACGAGTATGAGAGGTATGCGGGTTCTCTCATCGAAACCTCTTATTTTCAGATGCTCATCGGCTTCTTAGGCGTGCGGAGAAATGTCACAAGGTCATTGTCGTAAATCGCAGCTTTGTTCTTAGTTTAGTTACAAATAAACTGTTTGCTTATTCAGATCATTTTTCGATTAGATTTCTGATGTTGGATCTCTCTCTCATTTGTTTTTATGTTTCTTAGCCCTCTTTCTATGGTTCCTCTCATGACTTTTACTGGACTTGGGCTATACGTACTATCTTGGTTTTCAAATGGTATGATCACTAGTTGATCCTTTAAAAAGTGTTTAGCTATCAGATAATATTAAAAGAGCAAGAAAAAAAATTAAAAATATCATATGTTGCAGATAAATTTATAAGTTCCCTAGTGGTCTAAATGAGGTCCCGTTTCGGTTTTAGAAATAAATACATATTTTTTGAGAAGTAGCTTATTTTTTGAATTAAAGGTGATGTATTATGAGAGAGTGACCTGTCTTGGGAAACGGTAATAAGCACTTATTTTTTAAGAAGAGAATGTGGAACCCTGAATCATCCTCAACACAAGAGACAGAGGTCTTATTGAAAGATTTAAGAAGAAAAATAAAGAAATAAGGGAAAGGGTGAAAAGGAGCCTCGCTTGATTTGCATTTTCTAATAAGACAATAATCCATACTTATAATTCCTTGAACAAGTGGTGGTTTGGAGGCGAATATTCAGTGAATGGAGGCTTTATTATGAGTAATTATTAATTATTTAGTGATTATGAGATCTTACTAGGTTGTGCCCCTACGTCTTTCTCCATCACATATTTATACTGGATTCATGGTATTTTTTCTTGAGTCACACAAATGTGTTGGAAAATAACATATTGAGACATTATGTGGCGATGCTCTCAATAATTTTTCCTTTTTCGAACTTAATACACTAAAACTTCAAAGGATTTTTTTAACAAATGCAAAGGAAAAAAAAAAAAAACGAAACAAATCCGTCCAGTGGGGGCACTAGGCCTCCAATTCCTCCACCGCTGCGTGCCCTGGTTTTTTAACCCATCACCCACACCTGGTTTGTACGAAAACCTTAACCCCCATATCCAGTAGTTCAGTCCGAAAATCCCCTTTTCTCTACAAAAATTCGCACAAAACCCTAGCCCTCTCCATTCTCTTGATTTTGGGCCTTGCTTGCTGTGTGTGCAATTTCTGTGGTTGTGGCTCTGATGGCTAAAAAGGGGACGGCATCTGTTACCAAAAAGGGGTCGGGAAGTGGAATGGGGCAGGATACGGTCAAAAAGCCAGCCAAAAGAAATGAGCAATGGTTCAAAATTGTCCAAGCCAAGGCGAGACTATAAAATTATTTTACGTTCACAAACAGATAGGTGTTTCGGAAGTGTTTCCAAAGAAGCCATTCATTAGTACTAATTGGCAAAATATGAAAATATTTGTAAGCAATATAAATAAATTGTGTACTATATACAAAGACAATACAAAAGAATAATTCAATTTTATTAAAGCAGTGTTAAAGAATGCAGGATTGAGTTACATTGCCTGGACACACAATGTCCGTCTAGCTAATCCATATACATTTGAAGAATATAAATGACAGCACATCTAACTAATCATCTAACTAGCCTATACATCAATGATACATTCAAACAATAAAGAATGCAGGATTGAGTTACATTGCCTGGACACACAATGCCTGTCTAGCTAATCTACATACATTTCAAGAATATCAATGACAACACATCTAACCAATCATCTAACTAGCCTATACATCAATGATACATTCAAACAATGCGCCAACTAGACTAGACAGTTGAAGACATTCAGAAAGTGGAATTCAAGACTTTGAAACATGTTGTTCCCATAACAATCTAGCATCGCGAAGCCGTTTTTCTTGGGAGAGTATTTTTGCCAACCTATCGAGATCACAAAAACTTGTATTAAAAAAGTGAACCAACTAAGTGAGATCTTAAAAACAGAATAACGTATTACTTTTTGCGAGAAAACTAAATTTAGTACCTCATGAGGGCCTTCTCGTTAGTGCCCTGGTTAGATGGTTCATATATACCAGTCTCTAAATTCACTCTTGAAACGGGCTTCTTCAACAGTTCCTCACCAACTTTCACAAGTTTCTTTAAGTTCTTCGTGGTTGCAATATCAACTGAAGATACTTGACCACTTAGTGTGTCATCCTGCATGTTCATTTAATGAGCCCCGTGAATCAATAAACCGAATAAATAAGAATAATTGATAACAAACATAATAAACTTTTTTTAATAGTTTCCCACAATGGTTACTAATTGCGGATGAGAGCATACTTGTATTCGTAGGTAATTGTTTTCAGAGCGAAGGGCTTGGAAAGCTGTAGAAAGGTGTATATCAACCATATCACCGCTCGCTCGAGTAAATGTATCCACTAATGGACTTGAACCCCCATTAACTAGCCACCCCAAAATTCCCCATTTGGCTGCCTTTTTTGCATCATATTTCTCTTCGGTTTTCGCAGAACCAGTTCCGAGGGATAAAACCAAAAAGCGACCGTATTCTACCGGCTTTATCGGGAAGAAGTCACTATTTCTGTGGTAGATCTCTTTTGTAACTTCACCAATTGCCACTAAAGTCTAGATCAAGCAAAAAGGAAAAAACAAAGAAAGAAAGAATTAAGAGAGAACTCTTAGCAAAGAAACAAAAATTATTTAAGTTCTAGTTCAATAAAGGATATAAGTACCGGATTATTAGCAGCTACTCCACCGTCAACGAGGTTGAATTCCCTTGATCTCCCCAAGTAGTCTTTGGTTTCAAAATAATGTGCTGGGAGATATGTTGGCGCAGCAGAGGTTGCAATGCATATATCTGATAATAAGGCATCTAGGCTTGGGTTTTTCTCCACCTAAAACAACAAAAACATGGTAAGCTAAATGCATATAATTCAAGAGCGCATATAGTACTATTACTTTAGACATCAAAGGCAAAGATAGAAACCTCGTAGCTAGAGAAGATGGTCGGTTGGAGTCGCTTGATGTCAAAAGTCGGCACCACAATTTTAGTCAATGTTTGGTGCAACCGTACATTTCCTAGCTTTTCCTTAACAATTTGATGGAGATACTTGCCATTGTATTTCGGTCCTGAGAGAGCTCTCAGTACTTTCGTAACATATGCAAATAGAGATCTGTTGTTCAAAAGAAGCTAGTGCGTAAGCAAATTTCAGGGATTATCGAAAGATTAATTTAACTACTGGATGTATAAGAGATTGAACATTTTGTAAATCAAACTAATCACCTTTTTTGTGGGAAGATTTTAGGGCAGTGATCAAGATAGAAGGCCTTGATGTCTTTAGCAGCAAACAAAGGCCGGTTCTTTTCGTTAGGGGCAGTCAGCATGGCAGTTACAAGACCACCTGTGCTCGTCCCCGCAACCACGTCAAAATAATCTGCAATTCTAGCATCCTCACCGTCTAGTTTCTACACGAGGGAAAACACAACTTCAATGAGAACTTGCTAAATACTAGTAGTAACAATTAATCACATAACATAAAACAGAGCACACTCTGTGAGGCTTAATTTGTCCAGTGGACTGAAAATATGATAAGCAGTACAATTAGCCGTGACACACCGGAGTTATTTATTTCATGCCAAATATGATAAGCAGTACATTTAGCCATGTACACACACGAGTTATTATTTCATGCCCATATTTCTGTGGCCCAAACTTTTATTCATCACATATTTGTGTGGGTTCCACACACTTTACGGTTATTATGATTCTAATAAAAATTTCAAAACGTTGGTATGACGACGGCGACTGGTATTCCTAAAAAGATGAAATCGATGCATGAAAAATTACTCGTAAAAATAGTGTAATTTATTTTGAATTCGGAACCAAATTCAACATCCTTGGATTCGCTGAAGAGGACTGGGGTGGACTGAATTTGGGCTAAGCAGAATGGGCTTGCGCGGCCCACGTTTTTTGACTACCTGACTTAAGAAAGGTTAATAATGGGCGGGCTACTTGAATTTTGGCCCATCTTCTTTCAACTAAACTCTGCTCAGTACTTTATCTTTTAACTAGAGGTTTTTTGGGATTTTTTTTCGTTTTGTCCTTATTTAAATTTTTTTCAGTATTTTTTCGTGTTGCAATAATTTTTTTAGCCCTATTGACTCGTCTCAATGAGAGGAATCGGAAAAGTAATTTTATTTTTACTTTTACCCAAATATTTTTGAAAATATCCAAGATAAAACCTAAAAAGTCGGACAAATCAATAGGGGTAAAAAGCATTTCGCAAACGAAAAAATGCGAAAAGAAATTTCAATAAGGACAACACGAAAACAAAAATGCCAAAAATCTCTTAACGGAACTTAGCCTAGTGGTGAAACAGCAGTAACGACTAGTCTAGTATTACACAAGAAAATTTCTGTTAAACGTAAAACTGGAACTAAATAACGAAGAGGAGAATTTTTTTATTTTTTATTTGTCAAGAAAAGAAGAGGAGAACTTGAAGATTGGTAAATACAAAAGTCTATAACTGAAACAATTGGTAAGCATCTTTTTTTGAAGAGCTGCTCAGTACCATCTTTGGGTTAAGTTCCGGTAGAGGGTTTTTGGAATTTTTTTCTATTTTGTCCTTATTCAAAATTTTTTGTAATTGTTTGTGTTGCGACAAATTTTTTACCCCTATTGATTCATTTCGACGAAAAGAATCAGAAAAGTAGATATATTTTTTCACTTTTACCCAAATATTTTTAGAAATATTCAAGATAAAGCCCAAAAAGCCAGACGAATCAATAGGGGTGAAGAAATTGTCGCAAAACAAACAAACGCGAACAAAAGTTGAACAAGAGCAAAACGAAAAAAGCCCGAAAATCTCTTAACGGAACTTGGCCTAGTGGTGAAACAGCAGTAACTAGTCTACCACTATTACACAAGAAAATTTCACTTAAACATAAAACTGGAACTAAATACTCGTAACAGTTAACCACAAAACAGAGCAAACGCTTAATTTTTATCCAGTGGATTGAAAATATGATAAGCAGTGCAATTAGTCATGTACACACGCGAGTTATTATTTCATGCCCATGTGTATCAAACTCTTATCTACCATATATTTGTACGGGCTCCACACACTTTGCGGTTATTACGATTCTAACAAAAATTCAAAACGTGGGTATGACGACGGGGACTAGTATTCCTGAGAAGATGAAATCAATGCATGAAAAATTACTCGTAAATATAATCGGTTTTAAATTCGAAACCAAATTCAACATCCTTGGATTCACAGAAGAGGACGGGGGTTGACTGAGAATTTGTACCCCTCGAGGATTTTTGGTTTTTTTTTTTTTTTTTTTCCGTTTTGTTCTTATTTAAATTTTTTCGCATTTGTTCATGTTGCAACAATTTTTTTTACCCATGTTGATTCGTCTCAATGAAAAAATTTGAACAAAGACAAAAAGAAAATAGCCCAAAAATCTCTTAACGGAAGTTAGCCTAGTGGTGAAACAAGAGTAACTACAAGTCTAGTACAAGAAAATTTCATTTAGACATAAAGTGGAACTAAATAAAGAAGAGGAGAACTGTTTTGTTTTTTCAAGAAAAGCAGAGGAGAAGTTGAAGATTGGTAAATACAAAAGTTGATAACAGAAACAATTAGGTACGTAGTAAAACCTGAAGTTGGGCTTCAAGAAAGTTGAGAATGACACTCGGAATGATTCCTCTTATACCACCGCCGTCGATCGAGAGGATCGAGATTAGCTCGCCACGAGCTGAAGGCGATATTTGAAACAAGTTGTTAGATTTCTTCATGCAAAATACTCCTACTATCAGCTCAGCTATAATAAACTTATCTCACTTTCAAAACAACACTCAAGAAATATGTTACACTAGAGAAATATGTTAATGTGACTGATATTCCATGCACAGAACTTCCAGTCCTATATTTATAGCCCCTTCGACTCACAAATATTAGGAAGGTTTATTACCTTTGCGGATGAAATTTGGATAAAGGCTAGCTAGCTAGGCGCGCAGTTTCCTAATTTTCCATTCAATTAGATTTAGCAACTAAATGCCAACGTATACCTACACTATTTGGAAACAAAACTAAGTAGTAAAGTTTCCTAATTTTGATGCGGGGCTAACTTTTTTAATATTAATTTGGTTCTGAGAATCAGAGGATGATTCATACATATATTTATGGAAAATTGATTTTGACAATCCACATTTAGCCATTGATACTTTACTTTTTCTTTCTTTTTTTATTGTGTGAAATTACCAAATTACCATTTATTTTGTTAGTGTTCATCCACATTACATAGAAGGATATTGTCGCAATTTCACATATGAAAAGGACAAAAAAAGTGAGAGTGCCAATGGCTAAATATGGAGTGGCAAAACCACTTTCCTAAATCTAAATATGATTGCATCAATATATATACACACATTAAGTGTAAGCCTTGAGAGTGAAGTTTCAGAATTGCGAAGTACAATAGTAGTTAGAACTTAGAGATTCTAATTTGGATTTTGTTGGGGATACCAATACCAATTGGAGGGCAAATATCTGGATAGTGATCAGTGGAATGAATACTTGAGAGTTAAGTTTCCGAATTAATAATTACTTGTAAGTCAAAGTTTTACTTAAGCAGAGTGTAATTATGATTTGTTTGGGATACAAATTGAAGGGGGAGATCTCTTTGTTCCAACGGTACAAAAAAAAGGGGGGGTTTTAAGGATATCTTTCCTAATTCCAAGTTAATAGATTTTTTTAGACCGAAAGTCCAAAGCCAGGTTGATACGCGGAAGAGTACAAATTTATTCAAATAGTAGTGTATAAAACCGAATCCGAACCAAAACCCATGGGTTTTTTTTTTTTTTTTTTCGAATTGAAAACTAAAATCGAACCGGCGACTAAAAAAATCAAGTAGGAACCGCCCTGATCGGTGCGGATTGGTTTGGGTGTCGATCAGTTCCGATAAGATTGCCAATCTGGATTTGGTTGGTCTTGCTCGCAGTCTCTGAAAAGGGACCATAGCATTTACTTTGATAATCGGAGCAGTTCATTTTTTCAATTTCGTTTCGAAAATCGATTTTATAAAATAAAAAATGTTGATCGCGTATTGATAAGTATGATTGAAAACACATTTATCTTTGAGAAAAATGAATTGACGCGTTGTATTGGAACCCAATTATCTAAAGATCAATGCATAAGGATCACGTGTCAATTAATATCCGATTAATGTGAAAAAAAAAACACTCAAATTTGGATTATTTATCTCAAAATCAATGCATAAGGATCATCCGATCATGTGTCAATTATTATCCTCATCGTTGCCGAGGCCTAAACAAGTTCTTTAAGTGATTTCGCTTGAACGAGTATGAGAGGTATGTAGGTTCTCTCATCGAAACCTCTTTTTTTCAGACGCTCATCGGCTTCTTAGGCGTGCGGAGAAATGTTGTAAGGTCATTGTCGTAAATCGCAGCTTTTCTATGGTTCCTCTCATGACTTTTACTGGACTTGGGCTATGCGTACTATCTTGATTTTCAAATGGTATGATCACTAGTTGATCCTTCAAAAAGTGTTTAGCTATCAGATAATATTAAAATAGCAAGAAAAAAAAATTAAAAATATCATATGTTGCAGATAAATTTATAAGTTCCCTAGTGATCTAAATGAGGTCCCGTTTCAGTTTTAGAAATAAGTACTTATTTTTTGAAAAGTAGCTTATTTTTTTTAATTAAAGGTGATGTATTATGAGAGAGTGACCTGTCTTGAGAAATGGTAATAAGTACTTATTTTTTAAGAAGAGAACGTGGAAAACACCCTGAATCATCTTCAACACAAAAGAGAGAGAGGTCTTATTGAAAGATTTAAGAAGAAAAATAAAGAAATAAGGGAAAGGGTGAAAAGGAGCGTCGCTTGATTTGCATTTTCTGATAAGACAATAATCCATACTTATAATTCCTTGAACAAGTGGTGGTTTGGAGGCGAATATTTAGTGAATGGAGGCTTCATTATGAGTAATTATTAATTATTTAGTGATTATGAGATCTTACTAGGTTGTGCCCCTACGCCTTTCTCCATCACATATTTATACTGGATTCATGGTATTTTTTCTTGAGTCACACGAATGTGTTGGAAAATAACAGATTGAGACACTATGTGGCGATGCTCTCAATGATTTTTCCTTTTTCGAACTTAATACACTAAAACTTCAAAGGATTTTTTTTACAAATGCAAAGAAAAAAAAACCGAAACAAATCCATCCAGTGGGGGCATTAGGCCTCATATTCCTCCGCCGCTGTGTGTCCTGGTTTTTGAACCCATCACCATCACCTGGTTGGAACGAAAACCCTAACCCCCATATCCAGTTCAGTCCAAAAATCCCCTTTTCTCTACAAAAATTCGCACGAAACCCTAGCCCCTCTCCATTCTCTTGATTTTGGGCCTTGTTTGCTGTGTGTACAATTTCTTTGGTTGTGGCTCCGATGGCTAAAAAGGGGACGACATCTGTTACCAAAAAGGGGTCGGGAAGTGGAATGGGGCAGGATACTGTCAAAAAGCCAACCAAAAGAAACGGGCAATGGTTCAGAATTGTCCAAGCCAAGGCGAGGCTATAAAATTATTTTACGTTCACAAACAGATAGGTATTTCGGAAGTACCTAGTTCTATAATTTTATGTTTTTGTTTCCTTTAATTTTATTTAACGAATTGGAAACACAAAGAAGCCATTCATTAGTACCAATTGGCAAAACATGGAAATATTTGTAAGCAATATAAATAAACTATGTACTATATACAAAGACAATACAAAAGAATAATTCAATATTATTGAAGTAGTGTTAAAGAATGCAGGATTGAGTTACATTGCCTGGACACACAATGCTCGTCTAGCTAATCTATATACATTTGAAAAATATTAATGACAACACATCTAACCAATCATGTAACTAGCCTACACATCAATGATACATTTAAACAATGCGCAAACTAGACTGGACAGTTGAAGACATTCAGAAAGTGGAATTCAAGACTTTGAAACATGTTGTTCCCATAACAATCTAGCATCGCGAAGCCGTTTTTCTTGGGAGAGTATTTTTGCCAACCTATGGAGATCACAAAAACTTGTATTAAAAAAGTGAACCAACTAAGTGAGATCTTAAAAACAGAATAACATATTACGTTTTACTAGAAAACTAAATTTAGTACCTCATGAGGGCCTCCGCGTTAGTGCCCTGGTTAGATGGTTCATATATACCAGTCTCTAAATTCACTCTTGAAACGGGCTTCTTCAACAGTTCCTCACCAACTTTCACAAGTTTCTTTAAGTTCTTCGTGGTTGCAATATCAACTGAAGATACTTGACCACTTAGTGTGTCATCCTGCATGTTCATTTAATGAGCCCCGTGAATCAATAAACCGAATAAATAAGAATAATTGATAACAAGCATAATAAACTTTTTTGAATAGTTTCCCACAATGGTTACTAATTTCGGATGAGAGCATACCTGTATTCGTAGGTAATTGTTTTCAGAGCAAAGGGCTTGGAAAGCTGTAGAAAGGTGTATATCAACCATATCACCGCTCGCTCGAGTAAATGTATCCACTAACGGACTTGAACCCCCATTAACTAGCCACCCCAAAATTCCCCATTTAGCTGCCTTTTTTGCATCGTATTTCTCTTCGGTTTTTGCAGAACCAGTTCCGAGGGATAAAACCAAAAAGCGACCATATTCTACCGGCTTTATCGGGAAGAAGTCACTATTTCTGCGGTAGATCTCTTTTGTAACTTCACCAATTGCCACTAAAGTCTAGATCAAGCAAAAAGGAAAAAACAAAGAAAGAAAGAATTAGGAGAGAACTCTTAGCAAAAGAAACAAAAATTATTTAAGTTCTAGTTCAATAAAGGATATAAGTACCGGATTATTAGCAGCTACTCCACCGTCAACGAGGTTGAATTCCCTTGATCTCCCCAAGTAGTCTTTGGTTTCAAAATAATGTGCTGGGAGATATGTTGGCGCAGCAGAGGTTGCTATGCATATATCTGATAATAAGGCATCTAGGCTTGGGTTTTTCTCCACCTAAAATAACAAAAATAAGGTAAGCTAAATGCATATAATTCAAGAGTGCATGTAGTACTATTAGTTTAGACATCAAAGGCAAAGATAGAAACCTCGTAGCTAGAGAAGATGGTCGGTTGGAGTCGCTTGATGTCAAAAGTCGGCACCACAATTTTAGTCAATGTTTGGTGCAACTGTACATTTCCTAGCTTTTCCTTAACAATTTGATGGAGATACTTGCCGTTGTATTTCGGTCCTGAGAGAGCTCTTAGTACTTTCGTAATATATGCAAATAGAGATCTGTTGTTCAAAAGAAGCTAGCACGTAAGCAAATTTCAGGGATTATAGAAAGATTAATTTAACTACTAGATGTATAAGAGATTGAATGTTTTGTAAATCAAACTAATCACCTTTTTTGAGGGAAGATTTTAGGGCAGTGATCAAGATAGAAGGCCTTGATGTCTTTAGCTGCAAACAAAGGCCGGTTCTTTTCGTTAGGGGCAGTCAGCATGGCAGTTACAAGACCACCTGTGCTCGTCCCTGCAACCACGTCGAAATAATCTGCGATTCTAGCATCCTCACCGTCTAGTTTCTGCACGAGTTAAAACACAAGTTCAATGAGAACTTGCTAAATACTGGTAGTAACTATTAACCACATAACATAAAACAGAGCACACTCTATGAGGCTTAATTTGTCCAGTAGACTGAAAATATGATAAGCAGTACAATTTGCCATGACACACCGGAATTATTTATTTCATGCCAAATATGATAAGCAGTACAATTAGTCATGTACATACACAAGTTATTATTTCATGCCCATATTTCTGTGCCCCAAACTCTTATCCATCACATATTTGTGTGGGTTTTACACACTTTACGGTTATTATGATTCTAATAAAAATTTCAAAACGTTGGTATGACGACGGGGACTGGTATTCCTAAAAAGATGAAATCGATGCATTAAAAATTACTCGTAAAAATAGTGTAATCGATTTTGAATTCGGAACCAAATTCAACATCCTTGGAGTCGCAGAAGAGGACTGGGGTGGACTGAATTTGGGGCGAAGTAGAATGGGCTTGAGCGGCCCACGTTTTTTGACTACCTGACTTAAAAAGGGTTAATAATGGGCTGGCTACTTGAATTTTGGCCCATCTTCTTGCACCCAAACTCTGCTCAGTACTTTATCTTTTAACTAGAGATTTTTTGGGATTTTTTTTTCGTTTTGTCCTTATTTAAATTTTTTTCAGTATTTTTTTGTGTTGCGATAATTTTTTTACCCTTATTGATTTGTCTCGAAGAGAGGAAACGGAATAGTAATTTTGTTTTTTACTTTTATCCAAATATTTTTGAAAATATCCAAGATAAATCATAAAAAGTCGAACAAATCAATAGGGGTAAAAAGTTTGTTGCAAATGAACAAACGCGAAAAGAAATTTCAATAAGGACAACACGAAAAAAAAAAGGCCAAAAATCTCTTAACGGAACTTAGCCTAGCGGTGAAACAGCAATAACGACTAGTCTAGTATTACACAAGAAAATTTCACTTAAACGTAAAACTGGAACTAAATAAAGAAGAGGAGAATTTTTTTATTTTTTATTTGTCAAGAAAAGAAGAGGAGAACTTGAAGATTGGTAAATACAAAAGTCAATAACTGAAAAAATTGGTAAATATATATTTTTGAAGAGCTGCTCAGTTCCATCTTTCGGTTAAGTTCCGGTAGAGGATTTTTGGAATTTTTTTTCTGTTTTGTCCTTATTCAAGTTTTTCGTAATTGTTTGTGTTGCGACAAATTTTTTACCCCTATTGATTTATTTCGACGAAAAAAATCAGAAAAATAGATTTTTTTTTTCACTTTTGCCCAAATATTTTTAGAAATATCCAAGAAAAAGCCCAAAAAGTCAAACGAATCAATAGGGGTGAAGAAATTGTCAGAAAACGAACAAACGCGAACAAAATTTGAACAAGAACAAAACGAAAAAGGGCCAAAAATCTCTTAACAGAACTTAGCCTACTGGTGAAACAGCAGTAACTAGTCTACTACTATTACACAAGAAAATTTCACTTAAAACATAAAACTGGAACTAAATACTCGTAACAGTTAACCACAAAACACAAAACAGAGCAGAGGCTTAATTTTTGTCCAGTGGACTGAAAATATGATAAGCAGTACAATTAGTCATTTACACACACGAGTTATTATTTCATGCCCATGTGCCTTCAACTCTTATCTACCATATATTTGTACGGGCTCCACACACTTTGCGGTTATTACAATTCTAACAAAAATTCAAAACGTGGGTATGACGGCGGGAACTAGTATTCCTGAAAAGATGAAATCAATGCATGAAAAAATTACTCGTAAATATAATCGGTTTTGAATTCGAAACCAAATTCAACATCCTTGGATTCACAGAAGAGGACGGTTGTTGACTGAGAATTTGTTCCCCTCGAGGATTTTTGGTTTTTTTTTTTTTTTTCCGTTTCGTTCTTATTCAAATTTTTTCGCATTTGTTCATGTTGAGACAATTTTTTTACCCCTATTGATTCGTCTTGACGAGAAAATTTGAACAAAGACAAAACGAAAATAGCCCAAAAGTCTCTTAACGGAAGATAGTGGTAAAACAGCAGTAACTACAAGTCTAGTACATTACACAAGAAAATTTCATTTAAATATACAGTGGAACTAAATAAAGAAGAGGAGAACTGTTTTTTTTTTTTTGTCAAGAAAAGAAGAGGCCAGAGAAGTTGAAGATTGGTAGATATATACAAAAGTTGATAACAGAAACAATTAGGTATGTAGTAAAACCTGAAGTTGGGCTTCAAGAAAGTTGAGAATGACACTCGGAATGATTCCTCTTATGCCACCGCCGTCGATCGAGAGGATCGAGATTAGCTCGCCGCGAGCTGAAGGCGATATTTGAAACAAGTTGTTAGATTTCTTCATGCAAAATACTCCTACTATCAGCTCAGCTATAATAAACTTATCTCACTTTCAAAACAACACTCAAGAAATATGTTAATGTGACTGATATTCCATGCACAGAACTTCCAGTCCTATATTTATAGCCCCTTCGACTCACAAATATTAGGAAGGTTTATTACCTTTGCGGATGAAATTTGGATAAAGGCTAGGCGCGCAGTTTCCTAATTTTCCATTCAATTAGATTTAGCAACTAAATGCCAACGTATACCTACACTATTTGGAAACAAAACCAAGTAGTAAAGTTTCCTAATTTTGATGCGGGACTAACTTTTTTAATATTAATTTGGTTCTGAGAATCAGAGGATGATTCATACATATATTTATGGAAATTGATTTTGACACTCCACTTTTTGTCTTTGTCCTCATGTGAAATTACAAAATTACTCTTTATTTTGTTAGTGTTCATCTACATAGAAGGGTATTGTCGTAATTTCACACACGTTAAGTGTAAGCCTTGGGAGTGAAGTTTTAGAATTGGAAAGTATTCCGTAGCAGTCAGAACTTAGAATTCAGAGATTCTAATTTGGATTTTGTTGGGGATACCAATACCAATTGGAGGGCAAATATCTGGATAGTGATCAGTGGAATTAATACTTGGGAGTGAAGTTTCCGAATTTAAGAAAAATTACTTGTAAGTCAAGTTTTACTTATTAAGCAGAGAGTAATTTTTAGTTGTTTGGGATACTAATTGAAGGGGGAGATCTCTGTGTTCCAACGGTAAGAAAATATAGGGTTTTTCAGGATCTCTTTCCTAATTCCCAGTTAAACACAAATTCCTCTATCATTGTTTAGGAAAGTGATTTTGGCACTCAATATTTAGCCATTGACACTCAACTTTTTGTCTTTATTCTTTGTGAAATTACCAGAGTACTCTTATTGAAATTTTGATTCTGTCAATAAGACTAACTGCTATTTGGATGGCCGTCGGAAATCATTGTGTTTTGATCAGTTGCTTGATCTTTGATCATTCACATGTTCCATGGTAACTTCTACCGTTCTACGGACTAAACAACAAAAAAATCCTGTGGTTTTTGCCTTTTTGGTCGAAAGGGAAGATTATTGTTTGAAAATGATTAGCAAAATTTTATTGCAGGAAAAGGTACCTGCCGGCTGAATTTGGCTCATTCAAAGTTGGTAGCGGAATGTTGACAAGTTGAACGTCCATAACATTTCGATTTATGCCGGCTGAATTTGGCTCATTCCAAGTTGGGGGATCAATGACATGTGCATTCGTAGTTTTGTGGTCGTTCCTGACCAAAGAGGGTTCACGACGCAATCGTCTTAGACGCAAGTACGCACTTCTCAAATGCCATGCCTCTTTCAATTTGTAAGAAACGTTGATTTGTTAATGGATATACACCGCATCCATCCCGAATATATAATTTCAGCCTATAACACAGAACTCTGTTTTTTCATTTGTATTGGTCAAGTTGACGAGGTTTTTAAAACTGTGCAAACCATGCGAACCCACCGAGAAGCCTCAAAATCTAAGGGAATTCATCCTGGTGACATTGACACATGACGGATTTTTTTTTTTTTATCATGGACGGGAATCCCCTCCGAGAGGAAGGCGATCCCTGAGGATGGCTCCGTTGAAGAACCACGCCCGGATCGATCGATGACCAGCAGGTAGCCCCCTCGAGCATGCTCCTTATACAACCAAGCGAAGAGCTAGCTAGTGAGGGCCGGAATGGAATATCGTACGTAGTGTAGAATCAGATCTGAAACTCTGACTATAAATTGAGGGAATTGTAATAAGAAGTTGAAAACGCATAGATTACAACATATTTTTGTGAACATAACGTATTGATATGTGGATTCAATTTATATTAGAAACAACTTTGAGAAGTGGATAATCACTATAGAAACCAAACGGTGTAGTGAATTGGGCCGTCACTTAATTCGGTGTTTTTGTAATTGGTCAACACAACCTCTTACTTTAATCAAAATGTAGAGAACAAAAAAATGAAAGCACCATTCGGAGAGAGAATGTGGAAAAACGTAAAGGTACACCATTTATGATTTAAATTATTATCCCAATATGCAACTCACCTATATACACACATTTACCTTAAAAACCCATCACGAGTCAAACTTTACGAGTGTGACCTAATTTATTTATTTGAGATTATGATAGTCTGAATTTTTGTTACTTTATGTTAAATTTTTATAAATATTTCTTATTGACAAAAAAAAAAACGTGAATCAAATTGTAATAAGGCCTAATATTAATGTTGATCCCCGATGTATCACCGAAGACACACTTTGGTCCCCAATAAAAAGATTGAGTCTATTTTGTCCCCAGTATTCACGATGTTTGTTTAAATGGTCCATGCAACCGAAACTGCAAAGTTTGTAATCTGATCTCCGTATGGTGGTCCAAAATCCAACAAGTTCAGAACTGGATGCAAAAATGAGGGTCTTTTTTCATAAATCCAAAACTGCCATTGGCAATCAAATGGAGAAGCAAACAGAGATTACACAAATAGGACACTTTAATCTCCTGGTGAAATTCAATCCCGGTACGATATTTTACAGCACATTACACTCTTTTGCTTCTGTACATACAAGGTTTGAATCAGCACAAGAGGCTGTTCAGTCCTTTCACCTGACTATGGCCAAGGTTTCTGTATTCAAGCATTGGCTGTCCACTCTAATGCTGGTAACAACCCTCTAATACAACTCAAGCTCAAACTATGTTCTGCTATTTTAATTACATTTCCTCAACTTGTTCCCATTTCTATATACTTTACCAGGGGCCTGTCAGTGTCCTTCTCAAGCATTGACTCTTACTTCTCAATCGCATATTTCTCGTGTCCACCGCCTGTGCAACAAACAATAACGCGTGCTGTCAAATACTAGCTTAAGGTATTCTCCATTAACAAGGAGTTGTTGACTCTTTTTCCTGAATGCCAAGTGACTTTGGCATATTCAGACGAACACACACAAGGTGGCTTGATCCCATGTAATTTCACTGACCATACCCAGATGATTACAACCAATGGATAAGGTCCTTCTATAGAATGAGTAATCCATGGGCAGCCTCTTGGTGTGATCAACAGAAGGCAAAGCAATATGTAGCAAAAATGATTAGAAGACCTAAATAAAATTGAAACTAAATGTAAAGAATGCTATATATTTCATTCGAGTAAACAAATCAACATGACGGGAAAACTTCTGTTTGAGTAAGTTTTGTTACAGAAGTCCAGATAATGGGGGCTGACTTGCAAAAGATGCAGTCTGAACACTGATGTAGAGATGTTAAAAATAGTCTTCTTAACCTGTGCCATTAGAACTTCAAAATTGTACTAGTAATCAGTAAATGAGTCCCCATGAGTACTAATAGCTGTGAATTAGCAAAACCTTCGAATTTGTAGTATTTTCATATGGCTCAAAGCATTGTCCCTAGGTGGGCCTTCATTGAATGGTTGGTCTGCCATGGTCGCCTCAGCACTAACGACAGACTCCTGCAATGGGGATTGGGGATCACTGTGGATGATTACTGTGTTCTTTGTCATGGGGGACAGAGTCACATCGAAAATGATATGTGTACCGACCAAAAATGTAGGGAAATCGTACCGATCGCCGCCGGCGGCCTTCTCCGGCCACCGGACGGCCGATCCGATCCGTCCAAAAATTTTTAAAAAAAAAACCGAGGGGCCCAACGCGGGAATCAACGGCATCCGACGTGTGTAGGGTACTTGATCTAAACACTCTATTTTTCGTGTATATATGTAAATACATATATACACGAAAAATAGAGTGTTTAGATCAAGTACCCTACACACGTCGGATGCCGTTGATTCCCGCGTTGGGCCCCTCGGTTTTTTTTTTTAAAATTTTTGGACGGATCGGATCGGCCGTCCGGTGGCCGGAGACGGCCGCGCCCGGCCGTCGGTATACCGTCGGTAGAAAACCAGTCGGTGCAAATAGCACCACTCGAGTCACATAACCCCTAGTATTTTGAGTGCCAATTTTCTGCTGCAGTCTGGGGTCAGGTTTGAGGAAAATGTGGTGGTTCTTGGTTCCCTCTCAACCTGGGTGAGGCAATTACATAATGTCCGGCTTTTGGGGCTAAGTCTTCCTTGTCTGTTATGGTACTTGAACTGGGACTACCTGCTACCATTTACCATTTGCAGATGATCTAAGGGCTTGCCTATGCTTATGTAAAGATTAGAGATGAGTGGCACTTGCCTCCTAGTTTTCTTGCTTCCTAGTTCGCTCTGAGACTGTAATTTCGTGTTTCTTGGATTGGATTGTTTGAGCTGGCCCTGAGTTGTAATTTGGGGATTCCGAATCTATCCCCTTGATTTTTTGTAGGGGTTAACCACTCCTCTGGATCAACAACAATGATTTTTCGGTAAAGGCAACTAATAGAGTAAAAGAGGGCATGTACCTGATTTTTCTGCATCTCCATAATTTCTTCCTGCAATAAAGATAACACACAAAAAAAAATTGTTTGTCACAACCTCACATTTCGAAATAACACTTCAAAAGATCCATAGTAATGACTGTCATTACTAACATACCTGTTTTTTCTGCAACTCTTGATTAATTTCTTTTAGCTTTTCAATTTCTGCTTCCAATTCTAAAGTATAGGCCTGTCATAAACCCAAAGACATAAACTAAATCAGTTTAGAAACCAAGCAAACTTCGAAAAGTGTTTCAACAAAAAAAAAAATAAAAAACTAATTCATGAATGGACCTATTGCTGTACTATGAAACCATCTCTCTCTCTCTGTCTTTTTTTGCTGACATGTTATATTCATTTTTTGCATTTCCTTAGAGTCTGATATGGAAAATATTCAGCTCTTCAGAATAAAAGACGTATGCTCCATTACCTTGTTCTTCCCAGAAAGTAATATCTCGTATCTTTGTCACATTTGGGTGTTTACATCTATATTTCGCAGCATGTGCCTTCTTTATTTTTCTAGAATTATGTAAGTATACTTCGATGGGTATGCATTTATTGAGTTACCACGCTATCCTACGTGACTATGTCATAGCCGTCCAACAATGCTTCTAGAGCTTCCCGATTTTTCCAACCCTGTTGCCATCAATTCCATATCAAGCTAACCGTTATTGCAAAAATAATATATGTAAGTCGATTTCATCTTGATTTTGATTTCAACTTAGAATATGGATTCTCCTCTCTGCCACCATATTAATCTCATTCCAACGACGATTTAGAGCCATTTTTCGCAAACAGCAAAGGCCATAATACTAGCCCTTTCTATGAATGAGCACCAAAACCCATATCTTAATCCACAAAACCCAATTGATGAGCTTAAGAATCCAAAGACAACATGTATATAGTACTGCATAAATTATAAAAACAAACAAAGAAGTTTAAAAACAGACAAAAATTTTCAGTGTGTACAACGATATTCTCACCTGTTTTCGAGCCCGTGACCTCGCAGCAGACTCTCTATTTTTCACCATTCTCTTCTGCCTTTTCTCGATTGCTTTCTCGAAAATCACACCACCGCATTTCCTTCCTTGTACACCTCCACTTTGTACGAAACTACCTTGAACTACACCATTGTTAATGGAAGGATCTACCATTCCAACAGCCAGCTGAGCATTGCTTACCAAAGGCATACAAGAGGCAATAGCCACAGTTGCTTGCTTGGGGAAAAGTGGCTGCGGCTGTGGATTAGCCACTGAATTATGATTTCCCGTTATCTGATTAGCCGGAAGTGCGTTGTCTCGAGCTGATTTCCGAGACCCAAGACTCAGACCCTTGTTATTACCATTTGTCTGTGATATTTCACTGAAAAATCCACTATGACTTGGCTTGCTAATCGGTTGAGCATCTTCTCTGACTACACCTGCTCGTACCAAAAAGTCCTCCAATGTCATTTCTCCCAAAGTCGGCTCCCTCTGCGGCAAATGTGCTCTTCCTTCTCCTCCTCCTCCACTGCCACCACCACCGCTCCGCTCATTTGCACCAGTACTTTCTTTAAACAAATCTCTCCATACTTCATCCACGGTTTTCTGACTAAGCGTGCGAGGCAAAGATAGCGATCCTTGTGTTTGTAAATTCGCACCAGGGGCACAAGAGGGTGCCGCGGATTGAGTCTCGTTGGTTGTCCAAATGTTCTTTAACAGTTCATCCATGTTCATTGACCCAAATTCCTTTCCAGTTCCACCCAGAGTGTTCTGTAGCTCATCAAAGGTCAGAGAGAATATGGAAGACTGTCTGACCAATGGGAAGTTGACATCTGGC
The DNA here is from genome assembly GCA_014282245.1 of Rhododendron simsii. Taxonomy (NCBI): domain Eukaryota; kingdom Viridiplantae; phylum Streptophyta; class Magnoliopsida; order Ericales; family Ericaceae; genus Rhododendron; species Rhododendron simsii. The sequence continues at coordinate 11,541,245 of CM024957.1, read as the reverse complement.
TCTGGCTGTGATGGCTCGACAAAGTTCTTAAAATTCATGTAGGATCCCATCATTCAAGAACACAAAAAAGATTTTCTTATGTATCCAAGCAATTAATTAGTACTGTCAGGTGCTAAACCAGCTGTCCCCAAGTGTTCATCCACTCAAAGTTGGATCAAATAGAACCCTCATTTCTATGCTTTACTGTTTCAGACCCACAAATGGAAAAATCAAGAAGAGGGTCAGATGAATTAGTATATCTCAAAACACTGAACTTCCTACATAGGGAAAACACTAAAAGAACCAAATTTAGGGACCCACAAAAATGGAATTTCATTCTTTGATCATACGAAAAGTCTTTGCATGTCTTCCACTCTAATGCAGAAACAGCCACAAGAAAATAATGGGAAAAAAAAAAAACTCAAAATCAACAACTTTCCCTATCATATTAAACCCAAAACCCACCAAGACGTATCAAGAGTTCCATGAGGTGCGCGACGTATCAAGAGATCCATGAGGTGCGCGCAAGCTGGCCTGGATATCCAATTATTAAAAAAATAAAAAATAAAAAGATCCAAGATCCATCAGCTGCAAGCCTGCAATTCTAGGTTGAAATCAATGGTGAACTTGTTAGATACCAATTTCCAAGGAAACCTATCAAGAATCATACTAGTACATACCAGTAGTACAAAGTACAAACAATTAAACAAGACTTGTTGCAATAGATGCAAAATAGGTCTCTTTATTCATGTTGTAAATAGATGCACAGGGCAGTGTTTATACCCTGGTGCTTTGCAACATCAGATCCAACTTATACTTCTTAAATCGTTCGTAACAATTAGATTTTCGTAGTTCTCATATTCTTCGATTTTGGTGATGGTTTCCCATAATTTGAAGCCGATTCAGTTGCTTCCAATTTTGCGCATAGGCGCTCTCATTTTTGTTGGTTGTTTGGTTTTTGTTCTGACCGTCTTGCTATAAGGTCTGTTTCTTGTATTTCATCCTCTTAATTATCAATGAATTTGTTACTCTTCCACAAAAAAAATTGGGAAAATGACGGTCCAGCTCGTGTTTTGATAATTACTACCTTTTAAAGACATGCTAAGAACAATTATTAATGAACAAAATGTTCTTGACGGGTATTAATTATCAAAACACGTCATTGACAGTCATTTTCCCAAAAAATTCCCATGAAAAGCAACAATCAATTTCCATCTAAAGTACTTGTATGAAATAAACAAACTCAAACATCCATGCACAATCACAATAATATGGAGCTGTAATCAAACTCAATTTCACTGAAAACCAACTCCGAATCCCAGATCACGACCCACAAAAAGCCTCAAAAATCAACACAGAATGAATTTTTTTTTTTAAAGAGAGAGAGAAAGAAGAAGAAGAAGAAGAAGTGCCAAAACCCCTAAATTTTTCTGCTGTGAAACAACAACCCATGATGTAATTCGCATGCGAAATCAGATCAACTGACAGAATTTTGAAACCCAATCAACAAACGAAGATTGAAGACAAAAACACTTAGAATTTGGGTCTACAATAAACAATAACCATATAATCGAACTTGAATACTGAGAGGGACTTGTTATGGAGTACCTTTTATAATTTTCTTATGGGCTGTAGAAACAGTGACCGGAGAGAGAGAGAGAGTGTGTGAGGAGGAGGTGAGAGGCTTCTTCACGTTCGCCGGTTGGGGCAACGGGGCAGGCGACAGGTGTCTTTTGCGGTTGAGCCGCCTTGACACGAGCCGATATTTAAAGCTCAATAAAAAAACTGGGGTACATTATTTGGTCTACGCCAAATGAACACTGCGTTTGTGAGACTCATCTCGAAGTTTCATATAAATGATCGAACCGCTCAATTTATTGAAAATGCATTTTGAAAAATATTTGTGAAAAATGCATATGAACAAGGGCTTGATCTGTTTTTGCGCAATTTTCTGTTGATCATATCCTTACCGATATTTGGCCGAACTGATTTTTCAAAAGAAGTTTTAAAAAAATACTTTGGACAAATTGAGCAGCTCCGATCATTTGTACTCCAATGAGACTCCGAGATGGATCTCACATTACGCGCTCAAATGGTATACCTATGGAGGACTTTTAAGCTACACATTCTATGTGCGGTGATGATGAGAAAATTATCGAAAATGCTAAGGACAAAAAAAATTTATCCCAAAAAAAACAATTAGTAATTGAAATTCACTTTAATGTGTGAAACCCAATCATCAAAATAAATGCCAACCATTGATTGCTTTATTCGGGACACTTTTGAGATTTCTTTGTATCCTCCATTTCTCGAAAATTATTGGAGTATTTTTTATTGTTTTTGTTTTGTCTTTGAGGTTGTGATGTGACGTGTATCCAATGCGGGCGTGCCAGGTGGGTGCATCCGGACCGTGGATTGCACTTTCCGACAGCACATTAGATGGCCATCCGTGATTTGTTCGTTTTTTAACTTCACTGAGCGAGTGGGAGTATCCGGAGTACCAAGTGCTGTGGGGATTTTTTGTTAAAAATAAATAGTACGGAGTAGTAATTCATTTGGCTTTTATTGTTAAAATTTTCGCATTTTTTTAAAAAAGTTTTTGGGGACCATTATTTTGTCATGACGAGAGAAATCTAAAAAATGGAGTAAAAAATTATGATCAAAACCTAATTTTTTTGGAATAAAGACAAAAATCAGCCAATAATTTTTTTTTTAAATAAAGATAAAAAATCAGAAAATAAGTCACTTTGCTTATTTAGCCCCAAAAAAACCCGTAGTACTCTAACAATTTACGTAGCGATAAATAATGTCGCATGGACATTATTATTAATTTTTATTAAGTAGTTGGGAGACAAAGAGAACCCATATTGTGTGATGACAATCTTTTATTTCTGAAAAATACAACATGACCATGCCACATTGGGAATCAGAAATCCTATACAAGGAAGGGTTTATTTTTAGGCCCCGTTTGTTAATCTCTTTCGGCCTTGGGATTGGATTAATAGTTCCTTTGGACTATTAATTCCTTGTTTGGTTACACAAATGACTCCGGAATAGGAATCTCATGGGATGAGGAAGCCGAACTTTAGGGGGTATTAGCAATACTCCGTGAGACTTGGTATTCATAGTTCAATCCCAACCCCTTCTCATTACCAATCCCTTCTCATTATCAATTTCTTCTATCAATCTAATCCCATCATCTAATTCCATCTCAAACAAATATGATATTAATAATCTCATCATATAATATCATCCCAAACAAACATAATCATTATTAATTCTTTTTCATTATCAATCCCTTTCCTAATCCCATCTTCTTAATCAAACGGAGCCTTAAATCCAAATAGTTTAAAAAACTCGTGGATGATCGTGATTTTGTCCTGCAAGACGCAATACAGAAAGTGCCTTGTAGCCTCCCAAATCCTACGACATGGTATTCCGAAACTATCCAATCGTGGGCCAGTTTGCGCGTGGTGTTGATTACGCAAACCTAGGTCCTGCCTCTGTATCTTAAAACAGCACTACATGCCATGTGCTCACAATGTGCGCTTGGGTTGTTCAGGAGTTGCCTCCACGTGAATGTCTGTTTTGGGCCACTTTAATTATTCAATGGTTTTTTAGCAAATCACATCGTGCCCCAAGTCTCTTATTTACGAATGTAATTTTGTTCATCTTTTTTAAAAGAAAGTGAATATTATCTTCTCTTTTATTAGTTAAAATTGTATAGGTCTCATCTCTGTAATATATTTTTTGGTAAGCATAGCATTACTTTATAATATAATCCACACAATTTCAATCAATAGGAAAAAAAAATATTCACTCTCTCTTAAGTGAAGGGTGAACAAAACTCAACTCCTTATTCACTATACATGTGTGAAGTCCATAGATGAACTAAAGTTCATATCTCCCTCCATAATGGCCTAGGTTCGAGCCCTACAAGGGACGGGGTTTAAGATTTTCAAGGCTATGGATATTTGAGTTCCCGTTGACTAACATCCCACTAACCCTCGCGAACTATACAATATTGGCACAAAAAAAAGTCCATAGATAAAAGTGTTGGGACGTCACGTGATAAGGGGGACCCGAGATGCTGCAAAGCAGCTTCCTATATAGTGTCTTGCAGTGTGCATCAGGATCGTCCATCTCGGCAATCAATGGTCCGGATTGAAAGCAATATCTTCAAGGAAAGAGTTAACTTTTTTCTAAATAGTTCATTTTCAATCCAAACCGCTAAAAGTATTTTTGGACAGCCCAAATGCAGTCTACAACGCTCTACAGAGAATTGCTTTGCAGCATCTCCAAATCTTGACAGGGGACGGATTTAACAACAGTCCAGGCTGGGCATGTGACCCCTGGACTTTTGATTATTACTCTTAAACCCCCAAATATTTAGTGTATGAATTATTAACTCCCATTTGGCATTTATAAATAATTCTGAACTCCCATTTGGCATTTATGAATTATGAACTCCCATTTGGCATTTATGAATTATTAACTCCCATTTGGCATTTATAAATAATTCTAGTGCCCGTTTTTATTTTCTATACATGCATCTAATTAACACTCTCAAAAAGTTCAAAGAAAGAATCCACAATCACTGGTTTATCCTACAATTAAGGAGCTTTTTTTACTGTTAACTCATAATGATATGGTCTTAATTTCACTAACTGATGGTATAATAAAGAATTCACCAACTAATATTGAATAAATTTGAACACTGAGAGCCTGCTCTAAAACCATACGGACATAAAAACTGTAGGATATATCTAATTTGTTGGCTTCTATTTACAAACATCTTTTAATTTTAAGTTAGTACACTTTTCTTTTCTGTGAGTGTGTTATTTATCATTGCATTGTGTTTGACTATGAAAAAAATTTCAAGGTAATTATTGCCCCTACATACGAAATAACTGAATCTGCCACTTGCAGCGACAGTGCCCCGATACCACCAAATAATATTTCCTTCATAGGTATCTCAATACCCTCTAACATCCCATGCACATTCATGTGAATAACACAAATAATCAATATAATGAGCTCTCAGTCAAGTTTGTTATGTATACTACAAATCATACTGATTGGTCAACGGTAATGAGATGAATGAAACATCCATGTTTGTCTTGATAAAAAACTTATTAGGTAATTCGAATTTAAAAACAAAAATTTCACCACAAACGTGTCCCAATCATATGGCTACTCATATTAAGGCCGTGTTCAGTTGCACGGAAAGGATATAAAAAGAATGAGAAAATCAACTTTCATGTAACTTTCTGTGTTCTTAGTTATCAGGAAAATTGTAAAACTCACAACTTCAATTTTCCTACTAAAAAATATTTTTCTGCAAAATAGTTCTTTCCAAAAAGGAAGGAATTTTAGTTTTCTTACAAGAATTTCTTATCAAGAGATCACACTCGAGAAAATAAGTATTATTTTTCTTTACTTCACGTCACTCACAGTCTCCATTTTTCCTAAGAATTTTTTTTAATACTAAATTCCTGACAAATGAACGGAGCCTTAGATCAATATTATATTTTTGAATGCATGACAAACTAGCAAAAGGAACGAATTTAACACATTTCGTACTATTTGGATTGATTTTTTGAGTCCCAACTTGTGGCTTATGTAGAGATCACATCTGGATCCGCAGTGGCCCGGCCTTTTTTTGGCATAATAAGTTTGTATTTTATTTTATTTTTGTCTTTATTCAATTTTCTTTTATATTTGTTAATTTTTTGTCGATTTTTTTTTGATTATAGCTTTGACATGACGATAGAAATCAAAAATGTAAAAAATTACGTTCGAAACTCAAATTTTTGAATATCGTCTTTGTTTTAAAAAAATAGATTTCGATCGTAATTTTTTGCCCTTTATATTCCTCTCGTCATGAAAAAACAATAATTCACAAAAAATTGCTAAAAAGCTACTCCAACAAATAAGCTACTTGCTTATCGATCATTTTACATACACACTCAAGTACATACTCAATCACACGCCCCCAATCATAATAAGAGTGGAGCCCGCATGCATTACATACCCAATATGTATGAGACCACCCATCCCTATTGTGAGTGTGGGTGTGTGATTAAGTGTGGAGTTACTCCGTTTCAAAACATCTTCTTAAAAAATAAGTACTTATTTCGCATTTTCAAAACCCAAAAATAATGTAAATGAAAAATAATTTTTCAATTTTTTTGCACCGTGTGAAAGATCTCAATGAGATCTATCAAACAAGATCCATATTGATAAAAAAATTATTTGCGTAAGCACATAATTTATGAACTTGAAATTGCCTTCTTAAAAAATAAGTTCTTATTTTCCTTTCCGGAACGGAGCCTAGAATTTCCACTTGTCAGACCAAAATAGCTAATTGCAATAGGCCCCAATGCTATTCTATGGAATTAGGGGGTGTTCCAACTAAAAAAAAGGTAGGTTTTTGAAAAAAGAAGGCAATTTCAAATTCAAATATAACGAAAATGAAAAATAAATTTTCAATTTTTTTACACTGTTTAAAAGATTTCAATGAGATTTATCAAACAAGATCCATATTAGCAGAAAAATTATTTGCGTCAATACATGATTTTTGACCTTGAAATTACTTTCTTTTTCCAAAACCTTCCTTTTGTTTTAGTTGGAACACCACCTTATACACTCGCACGACGTTACGAAAAAGTCTATCAAAATCTATAAAATTTACTCTGACCTAGGGTGTTCTCATCGACATAACCAAAACTAAATTTTTTCTAACGTTAGTAACGTTTATCCAAAATATATGGCACGGCCAAACTTAATAACACCTTATTCAAAAAGCAAATTTTGGCATTTGAAATTTTGAATAACTAAATTAGCAATTTTTTTTTTATAATCAAATTTAACGGACACCACACTTTCTCTATTTTTTCTCTCTTTTTAGCCCTCCTCCCATTAGAGTCCCGCCTATTTACGTTTATTCCCAACACTCTCCATACCTCCATTAAAAATGGTTATTATGGGAGTCTGGCTCCTCTCCAATCCCTTTAAATGGATCGGAGAGAGCACCCTCTCCAAAGCCAATTTGGAAAAAACTTTTTAAATCACACTTCAATGATCGGAACCGTTCATAATTTTTAATGCGCTGAGAGCATCAAGAAATTCAAAAATCATTTTGATCGATTAGCGTTTGATATGATTTCGAAACAGATTTAGGCCCCGTTTCAGAACACTTTCTTAAAAAATTTGTATTTATATCACATTTTCAAACTAAAAAATAATGTAAATAAAAAATAAATTTTTATTTATTTTTGCACCTTATAAAAGATCTCAATGAGATCTATCAAATAAGATCTCTATTGGTAAGAAAATTATTTATGTAACCATATGATTTTTGAGTTTGAAATAGCTTTTTTAAAAAATAAGGCCCCGTTCCAGAATCAAAATAAGAACTTATTTTTTGTGTAATAAGAAGGCTTGTTCCTGAAAAATAAGAAGGTTGATACTTATTTTGGAAGAATTTATATAGGTACCGATCGGCCGGAGAGGGAAATCGTACCAGCGGCCGCGTCGGGCCATCTCCGGCCACCGGACGGCCGATCCAAGCCGTCCAAAAATTCTAAAAAAAAAAAACTGAGGGGCTATTGAGAGAATCAACGGCATCCGAGGTGTGTAGGGTGCTTGATCCGAGCATCCCTTTTCCGTGTAAGGTGCTTGATCATATATACACGGAAAAAGGGTGCTTGGATCAAGCACTCTACACACCTCAGATGCCGCTAATTCCTAGGTAAGCCCCCTTGGTTTTTTTTTTAGAATTTTTGGACGACTCGGATCGGCCATCTGGTGGCCGGAGACGGCCCGGAGCGGCCGCCGGTATGATTTCCCTCCTCCGGCGCCCATTATCATAGCAACAGTCTTATTTTTTGTATAAGGCAACTTCAACCTCAAAAATCATGCGTTTACGCAAATAATTTTCCTACCACTATGGATCTTGTTTGATAGATCTAATTGAGATCTTTAATACGGTGCAAAAAAAATTGATATATTTTTTTTTCATTTACATTATTTTTGAGTTTGAAAATGTTAAAGGAATTTTTTATTTGGGTTTTGTGGAATGACCCTTCTTATTTTTGAATGAGGAGTGGCAAAATAAGTACTTATTTTTTAAGAAAATTTCCGGAACGGGGCCTGAGTCCTTATTTCTCTTTCGGGAACGGGGCCTTGTATTGAAAAAAATTTAGAAAGAGGTTTTGTTCCAGTGTTGCAATTTTTTAGTATTTTGCAAGATAATGTGTTTTAAAATCATATTTAATGATGTCCAATAAACTTGATTTTTGGCACACTTAATGTTTTCAATGAGCAAAATAAAATAAATTATTTTGATCATTGATGTGAGATCAAAAAAAAAATTTACGGGTTGGAATTGGAGAAAGTGTTCTCTCCCATGATTGGATAGGAGCCGGACTCGTATTATGGACCATTGTGAATCGGGTTACCCGAAAGCCCATCTCTCTCTCTCCATAAACCCCTCATCCCCTGTCGTTCGCTTCTCCACAGGTGCTCGTGGTAGCTCGGCATATCGACTAAAGCTAATCGCCTGATACAGCAGTGAAACTACATGTATGTTCAGGTATTCTCTCTCTCTCTCTGCGTGTGTTTGTGTGTGTGTGACTGGCGGTGTCGATTAGGAAAAGGCTGATTTGGGTTGTTTTATCGCCGTTAGGGATTGTGTATGTGTGGACTGTGGTGGGGGTCGTGATATGGTGGTTTCTTGGGGGATGGGTGGGCTATGAACCTGAATTGGTGGTTCAAGACTGGTGGTGGTGGGGCGGTGGAGGTCAGTTGGGGGGTGGAGTGAGAGGAGCAAGTGTTGGGTTTGGGTTTATGACAGGACATGATAACATGACTCGAACTCGACACGGAGTTAGTGGGTTAGGGTTGACTATTTTTAAGACCTGAGAACGCGATTGCCAAACGGGTTGGGGTCGGGGTCAGGTTCAGGTTCAACCGGTAGTATAACCCGAAATTGTCCTGGTTAACCTTTTATCTATCCTTGTCGACACGTTAACCTGAACCTATTTATCTATCGGGTTTAAAATTATAACGGTTGTTTCCTTGAATGTTGAATTATGCAAGCAGTAGTGCTATTCAGTCCTTGAGAATGGCTAATTTTTGGATTGAAATTGGTTGAAAACTTGAAACAAAAATAGGTGCAAACGGGTTATGGAAACAGATCATCTGAAAGCGAAGGATTTTGCATAATCGTGTCAATCCGTGTTTTGTTTGGGTTGACATGATTACTAGCAGGTCATGTTAGGGTTGGAATTCTTGACACGTTTAGCTAAACAGGTCGGGTTAGTGTTGAATTTGGCACGAACACGAATTGACACGTCATGACACGATGCCCAGCCCTCATGTTGGCACAAACGGGTCAGCCATGGTGGCCAAGCAGCTTTTACTGTGTGAACGAAAGTTAGGAAATGGGGAACATCGAAAATAATTGGAGAGTTAAGGGACAAATTTGGGCAAATAATAGTGTTTAAGGCTAAATGGGTAACCTGGGCAAAGTTTAATTTGCACTATGTTGTTATTTTCAGTTTTATGATTATTGAACGAGAAAGTGATCTTATATGGGCGGTTGGTTTACATTGAATTTTCTTTGCGAAAATTCAATTCGTCATTGACATGCCTCCAAAATGATTGTGTAATTTGATGGTTCGTTGTACAAAAGTACATTAATACCCATGCTTTCATTTTATGCTTTCTTAACCTTGTAAACTTTTGTTCATAAGTAATTTCCCATAACATATATATGCAAGCATTATTGGTTTTAAATGCTTATTTTTGTTCATTGTTTGTGTACACAGATTGTTGCCAACCTGCAAAGGTAGGCATTTCCCACAATATTTCCAATCTCATGGAACCCATCACCAATTATACTCCACGAGTGCAAGTTGCGCACAATTTTGGTACAATGACGTTGGGAACAAGAATAAAGAGATTGATTTTGAGTTTCTATTCCAATCATGCACCAAAACCCACCTTGCTAAGCGCCTTCACGCGCTTCTTGTTGTGTCGGGGAAAGCCCAAAGCATATTCATTGCCACTAGAGTTGTCAATCTCTATGCAAGTCTTGGCAATGTTACTTTGGCTCGCTACACTTTTGATCAAATCCCAAATAAGGATGCCTATACCTGGAATTCAATGATATCAGCATACGTTCGCAATAGCCAATTCAATGGAGCTGTGAACTGTTTATATGAAATGTTGTTGAACTCTCAAGTTAGGCCTGATTTTTATAGTTTTCCTCCTGTGTTGAAAGCGTGCGGTAATTTATTAGATGGGAAGAAGATGCATTGCTGGGTTTCCAAACTGGGTTTCGAATGGGATGTCTACGTGGCTGCTTCTTTGGTGCATATGTATTGCCGCTTTGGAGCTCTCACGGTTGCCTATAAAATATTTCGTGACATGCCATTCAGGGATAATGGTTCTTGGAATGCCATGATTTCTGGGTTTTGTCAAAATGGAAATGCTGCAGAGGCATTGGATGTTTTGGACGAGATGAGATTGGAAGGGATGAAGATGGATTGCGTCACAATTTCAACCATTCTTCCTGCTTGTGCGCTAATGGACGATATTTTGCAGGGTAAGCTTATCCATTTGTATGCCATAAAACATGGGTTGGAGTTTGATGTGTTCGTGTCCAATGCGTTGATTAACATGTATGCAAAATTTGGAAACTTGGGGCATGCACAAAAGGTTTTTGATCAGATGTCTGTTAGAGATTTGGTGTCATGGAACTCAATAATTGCAGCATTTGAGCAGAATGGGAATCCGGATAGTGCGCTTAAGTTCTTCAGTGGGATGCAGTCAAATGGAGTTCAACCTGATATGCTTACACTAGTGAGCTTGGCTTCTACTGTAGCTCAATCTAGGGATTGCCAAAGTGGAAGGTCTGTTCATGGTTTTATCCTAAGGAGATGTTGGATTGTGGAAGGGGTGGTCCTTGGAAATGCTGTTATGGACATGTATGCAAAGTTGGGTATTATTGATTATGCACGTAGAGTTTTTGAGGAAATTCCTTCAAAAGATGTAGTTTCATGGAACACTATGATCGGTGGCTATGGTCAAAATGGTCTCGCAAGTGAGGCCATTGAAGTATTCAATTTGATGGAAGGGTGTGAGGATATAAGACCAAATCAGGGGACTTGGGTGTGCATTTTACCAGCTTACTCTCACCTAGGAGCCTTGAAATTGGGGATGAAAGTTCATGGGCGGATTATAAAAGACAGTTCCCTCTTGGATGTCTATGTGAGTACCTGCCTCATTGACGTGTATGGAAAATGTGGGAGATTAGATGATGCAATGTCCTTATTCTTTGAGGTGCCGAGGACGAATTCAGTTCCTTGGAATGCCATAATATCATGTCATGGGATTCATGGCCACGGTGAGACTTCTATGCAGCTATTTGGAGCTATGAGGGACGAGGGAGTGAAGCCTGATCATGTGACATTTATATCTCTATTGTCATCTTGTAGCCATTCGGGTTTAGTTGATAAGGGTCAATGGTGCTTTCATGTGATGCAGGAAGAATATGGAATCAAACCTAGTTTGAAGCATTACGGGTGCATGGTAGACATTCTTGGTAGAGCTGGATATTTGGAAAGGGCATATGATTTTATCGAGAAAATGCATTTAAGGCCTGATGCTTCAATTTGGGGTGCTCTTCTCGGAGCTTGTAGAATCCATGGAAACATTGAGCTGGGTAAATTCGCTTCGGATCGCTTGTTTGAAGTGGATTCGGAAAATGCTGGATACTATGTTTTGTTGTCAAATTTATATGCAAATGTAGGAAAATGGGAGGGAGTGGATGAAGTGAGATCAATGGCTAGAGACAGGGGATTGAAGAAGACTCCTGGGTGGAGCTCAATTGAATTGAACAACAGGATTGAAGTCTTTTATACCGCAAACCAATCCCATCCGCAATGTGAAGCGATTTACAAGGAGTTGGAGAGTTTAACTGCTAAAATGAAGAGCCTTGGTTATATTCCTGACTATAACTTCGTGTTGCAAGATGTTGAGGAAGATGAAAAGGAGTATATACTTATGAGTCATAGCGAGAGATTGGCTATTGCGTACGGAATTATCAGCACTCCTCATAAGAGCCCCATCCGGATCTTCAAGAACTTGCGGGTTTGTGGGGATTGCCACAATGTGACTAAATTCATATCGAAGATTACAGAGAGGGAGATTGTTGTAAGGGATTCTAACCGCTTCCATCACTTCAAGGATGGGGTTTGTTCTTGTGGGGATTATTGGTGATGTGGATGTATTGTTTACAAAATTGACAGCTTGGATGTCAGTCCACGACTCCAGGTGAGTATGCTATACCAACCTCGAAAACTGTATACGATAATTCTGCTCGAGTTTGGTTGCCTAGTAGCTTAGTTAGTTAGTTTCTTTGGACGGCACATCACAGGCCTTGGATCAAGCATATGCCCTTGGGCTTTAAACACCCACACAGCTAGTCTTTCGGAGAATAATGTTTACTGGGAAAGATGGTAAATTAAATGACAGGTCCCTTCAACTATGGAGAATTTTTATGAACACAAATAGTAAGTTCTATGGTGGTTACACTTTTCAACAAATAACGGGACACCTATTTGCTCATGTCTAATAAGTTGTTCATGTGTACTTTCTTTATTTTTATTTCCAGAGAAGTTTGAACTTGGTTTACTGGTTAATTGAAACTGTATGATGCACATCATGGATGGATGAGAAGCACATTTCATGTGGCACGTACATTATTTCCTGCATGTCATGGATGGATGAGAAGCACATTTTGTGTAGCACGTATATTATTTCCTTTCACCCCATTATTTCTTTTATCTATGTTGATCAACTTAGTTGTCCACATAATTGAGGTTCCGCAGAGGTTTTTGATCACAACTTTGTAGATGAAAACGAAGAATAGAAGTCAAGCTGTTCGCTCATGGTGATAAAGTTGAAGAAGGCTGCAGCTGATGCTTCAACCCAAGATGAAGTAATATTCGGAGTTGATGTTGTACTGACGTAGTGACCTGTCTATCTATCTGTGAAACGCTACAACAAAAGAGGGTATTCCCTGCACTTCCCTTCCCTGTTTCTTTCCAATAAGCCTCGCTAAAGGTCAATTTTTTTGCCGGGTCTGGAGAAAACAAAGCGCATGGGGTGCTTCCCAATTTCCCCATCCCTTCTTATTTTCCCTTCGGCGCCTAAGGCAGAGAAAAGCCCTAATGTTCTTCAATCAACTCCTCTGGTCTCCTCTCTCTCTTGGAAAGCCCTATTTTTCTCTTCGATTGACACTCCTCTGGTCTCCTCCTCTCACTCTACTGGTACTTCTTTCTCTCTCTCTCTCTCTCTCTCTCTCTCTGTGGCTTGGATTTGTATTACGATTGGACTGGTTGTATCTCGTTTTGGGCGGATAAACTTCAGGATCGACATACCATGTGTTCAGCTGTTCTTTCTCTACTGGTTCTCTCTCTCTCTCTCTCTCTCTCTCTCTGTGGTCGGCGGATATGTGGTAGTGAAGGGGTTGCTGGTTCATTGATGGCTGTAACGGATCTGTGGTGTGGAAGCAAAGGATGGCCCAACCGGGGGTTGGTGCTCTCACTACCTAAAGAGTTCTGAATCTATCTCCCATCCATATCAGCACTCTCTGTCTCTGGGGTTCGGCGTTCCCCTCACCGCTGGTCTCTCTCTCTCTCTCTCTCTCTCTCTCTCTATCTCTCTCTCAATGTCTCTTTATTTTCTCCGTTAGAGTTGGGCTTCAGTAGTCAGGGTTGGGTTTCTAGTTAGGGCAGTCTATTCAGGGAGGGAGGGGGTCGTGGGGAAGGAGGATTTGAGTTAGGGCACAAAAAGCTTGGTTTGCTTGTAGGAAATGATAAACCCCTTACTTTGATAATGGAGTTACTTGTGTAAATTCTCTGTTTTTGTTTGATCTGTTGGTTTTCTTCACTGCATGACTTGATTTAGTGTTCCATGAAGCTATTATTGTTGGATTCTTTTTTAGTTTGTTTCAAATACCGGTCATATGGAAATCTAGATGTCCACGTATGTAGCTCTGCAATTAAGGTCAAGTTTTCTAATATGATCGATGTTGGTTCATATGATTACCTTAACTTGTTCAACTCTGTGTAATCGAATTGAAAGTAGGTATATTATACTGGCGTGCAACGGAATGTAAAGAAACAAAATCACTGAAACAACTCTTTAAATTTTTTGAAGACTAATATGTGAAAGATGGGCTCAAGTTTGCAAAGGAATTTGTAATTCTGTTCTAGATCTGAGGCCTTTTCTTTCATGATTGTAGATGAGCTCAATTTTGAAGGAAAGGCACCTCTCAATTTGTTTTGTAACTTGTTCCTAAGTGAAATTGTTGATTGAGTTTGTTCGTGGAGATTGCAGTCCATTTCTTGGTCTGGAATGAGTTGGCTTTTGATTGAGTTTGTAACTTGTTCCTATGTGACCTTCTATCTGTATTTATGTTTAAGTTCTCTCTATGCCATACTTCATATCACTACAACATAAGTAGGCTTTCCCGGCATTTGTTTTAAACCCGTTTATAGCCCTTTTTTAGTTTAGCGGGCGGGCCACAGGAAAAAAACAGAAGCAATCGCTGTGCTTTATTTCCCGGAGTTTGGACATTAGGTTTAAGACTCAAGAGTCAGAAAACGCCCCTCTCGTGGTTAATTTCCTTGTTGTCTTCATTTATTTTCGTGTTTGCTTTTAGAATAGAGCCAGGGCTCTTTTTGTCATGTTGGTGGAGGAGCGCGGGGTTTTTTGCCATTGCTTTATCTGGTGTATTCTCATCGGCTTGATGGGGGTACCAATACTTTCCTTTTCCCATATTTATTTGTTTCCTTTTACTTTTATGTGGTCTTATGCATTGGGTTTGTATTTCTAGTGGAAATCAGAGAAGTGTGTGAAGCTCGTGATAACAAGACTGTTGGTTGGGCCAAGTGGTAGATATTTTTGGCTGAGGAGCGTGTTGTGGCTAAAAGTAACGCCGATAGCAATTTTAAGCAGCCAAAGGTTGGCCTTCTATCAAAGGTATTGAGTGATTGAATCTACCTTGATATACGCTAGTTCATCTAATTAACAGTAATGATTTTTTGATGCTTTTTATAACTTTTTATTGTGCTGAATCTGCTGATTTCATTCTTTTAAAATTGGGAACAAAATGCTTACTCTATGGTCACGGTTGACAGTTGAAGAGGCAATCTAGTGGGGGTCCAATTGCGGAGCCTTGGTATTGCCTCTACACAAGCTACCTCCAATCCACCGTCAATACTAGGATTGACCTATTGACTTGTTCTTACACAAGGTACTTAAGATTTAAGCTCTCTAAAAATTCATGTTGCGTAAGTTTTCATGAAATCTATTACAAGTTACCTGTTTGATTGGGTTGATTGTTGAATTCCTTGGTGACACTACATAATTGAGACATTTGTTTGATTGACAAAATGCCCAAACCATTCTATTCCGAGGTTACTTTTAGGCTTTGGATACTTAGCACCTCTATGTCGTGGTTACTTTTCAGAGTTGCGTCTGTTAAGCCTCTTGCATATTTTACTTCTAGTTTTGTTTCTCTAAGTTCACTTGGAAACCATGGGCACTATACTTGAAAAGTAACAAGTTCGAATCGAAACTTAGAAGTTTTTTTCATTCACTTGCATCTCTATTGGCTCATATGTTTTATTTGGCTGAGTAAACTCTACTTTATTCCTTTCTAATGGCTGCATAGAAGCATAACAGGGGGATTATTTTCAGCTTGTTGTGAAAAGAATTGATCATAATATTATCTATGGAATGGTCTTGGTGAGATTTTTCTAATGTATTCAGACTGTATTATTGACCAAATGGTGCTTTCTTCTTTTAGGCTGAACTTGCTAGATGGTTGGAAAGGGATGGTTTCAACTTTCAAGACAAGGGTATGAGGCAGTTGGTGCAGAACGGTGACCAGTGCTAGCGTTCGTTTGCGGAAAAAACACCTCAATTGAAGAAGATTTTGGAAGATCCTATTTTTTTATTTTTTATTATTACTAGTAAGGTGCAATAATGAGAAATAACGGAAAAATGCCTTATCGGGAAGTATTCCCGACATCGGTATCGCCTGCCTTTGCAAAAAACACCGGGAAGACTTATTAAACACCAGGAAGCATTCCCGACATCTATATCACCAGCGTTTGGGATAAATGCCTGGAAGACTTGACTACTTTACCCGAAAACCCCGATTTGTTGTAGAGCTTAAATAACGTAAGATCACATAGTCCGTCTTTTCTGGTCTCCCGGACAGTGCCGCCTGGGAATATTTCTTGCCATGAAAATTTCAACTCGCATAAACCCTTTAGGCTAGGGGTGCAGAGCAAGTGCATTTTAGTTTTGGGGATGGCAGAACTTGGTCTGCGTGGTTTTGGGGATGGCATCATTAGTCTGTTTTACCTTCCAGATCAGTCTGCGAAGGAAGGGGGACACAAGCTGTGTTATTAGGGGTGGGGGCTATTTTTGGGGGCCGCTATTTGCAACTCTTTATTTTCTCCCATAGTCCGTTAAAAAATTTCAATTATACTCGACAATTAGTTATCGAAATTGAGATACATTTTCAGCATCCAGTTATCGAAATATGATATTTTTTTCAACAACTATTTACCGAAAATGCATGTTTGGCAGTTGTTTACCAAAAGTTGAGCATATTTTAGACATATAGTTATCGAAATATAATCTTATTTGTAACAGCTATTTACTGAAATGTTATTTATGATTTTCAACAATCAATTACCGAAATATGGTGGGCCATGGGAGAAAATAAAAGGTTACGAATAGTCGCGCCCCTATTTTTAGGGGCTATTGGGAATTACCTTCGACCTGTTCCCGCCCCGATCCGGAAAGCAAATGGGGCGGCAATGGTATTTGCTTCTTCTGCCCTGTTTGAACCCGATCCGAATTCAAATATAGATATTTATATTTTTGTACGTATATGTCTAAATAAATTTCGTTGTTTTCATATAACAAAAGCAATTTACCAATTAATAGAACATTAGTTTATATGTATTTGCTTTCTTTATTTTTATTGTTTTTAATTCATCAATTATCAATATCTTGTTTTCTTGTCAAAACACTTTTAAAAAGAACAAAATTAATCAAATTCTTATGGTGAATGGAGAGCCGATTATTTCTTGACCCCGGCAACTTCCCGATTTTTCCTGCTCTACTTCCTATCTAATATAGAATGGGGCGGGTTTGGGGGACACTAAATCTGATTCCGATATGCCCTATTACCATCCCTAGTATTTGGAGAGTGATTTGGGTGGATTTGGGGGTTGTTTTGGGCTGATTTGGGGCTTATTTAGGGGATATTTAGGAGCCATAAAATAGGACCAACGGTGTAATACATTGATTGTCAACTCCATAAGCCATAACCCATACGGCATTACACTGAGAAATGCTAAAGGCAATAAAAAAGAAGAAGAAGGAAGAAATGCTTGACGTTTGAGGATTCGAAGGTCAAATAATGGATTTTTAGATATTGTAATGGGTGCAGTTTTTTGGAATAACTATATGCTTGTAATAGTAAATCTTTTGTAATGGTTTTTTTAAATGAAACTTTTTGTTGACTAACTTTTGTATGAAAAATATAGAGAGGCATCATTCAAGAGGTTCACTTCCGGCATCCAAAATTTATGAGCCGGCCCTGTCAAGTACCTAAGTGGTACTGTGGTAACGGACTCACCTTTCCGAACAATAATTACTTAAACTAGATATTCCACAGTGGGTTGGAACCCTTATGATCACGCCCAAAGACCGTTGCTACGCTAGTCATTCCTTCCCATCCTTTTCGCAGTTCAAAAAAAATGGAAGAAAACTTCGTGAATTTTACTTAGTACTCCATTTCATTTCTCAATTTTTTAGTTTCACATATTCATTCTTAGCTATTTGGATTTTAACGTTTGTACTACTAAAATAAATTATGGAAGATCATCATTCTGCAACATTTGAGGGAAAAAAAAAAAAGAGTAAGTCTATCAACACAAACATTTCTACACAGATTCTGCACAAATTTTAATGTGGGGTCCACTACAAGTTCCACACGAATAATCCAAGCCATTCATAAAATTTAAAATATTTTTTTGAGTGTTCTTGTGAAAAATCATCGAAATCCGATTATTGTAAATGCTTGATTTAATCTTCTAGTTTTTTCATTCATATTTTGACGTGAATGAAATGTCAGAAGATTGAATTGAACACTTATAGTTACTGGATTGAGCTGATTTTTCGCAAGGGTACTCGGAAAATTATTTTAAATTTAATTAACGACACGAATCGTTTGTATGAGATCCATAGTGCGCCCTACGTTCAAATCTATGCAGAATCTGTGTTGGGAATGTCTATGTCAATAGCACCATAGTAAGTCTGTCAATACAAATAGACTTACTAGCTGTGCTATCCACACAGATTTCTATGCACAGATTTCAATATGGGGTTCACTTCGGATTCCACACAAATAATCCAAGCCGTTCATTAAATGTAAAACATTTTTTCAAGGGTCCATGTGAATAATTAGCTCAATCCAATACTTATAAAGGCTTGATCCAATCATCTAACTTATCATTCGGATTTCAGGATAATGAAAAGTTAGATAATTGGATCGAGCATCTATATATGTTGAATTGAGGTGGTTTTTTAAGGAGGCCCTTGACAAAAAAAATTTTAGTTTAATGAACGGCTTGGATCGTTTTTGTGGGACCCATAGTGGACCCCACATAATGATTTGTGCATGATATGTGTATGAAAAATCTGTGTAAACAAACTTTCTGCAGACTTAAACTCTCCCGCGCCTTTAAATAACGACGCCATTCAAACACATGCACATTCAAACTCAGAAACGAACATCATGCAGAAACGAGCTGAATTCGAACTCCCGCGCCTCGCTCCTTGCTGCCCCTTCAGCTCTCTCTCTCTCTCTCTCTCTCTCTCTCTGAGTTGAATTACGAAATGCATAGCTTCACTATATCTGTATAAGCACTTGAAATTCTCTTGAATTTCAAATTTGCGAGCCGAGACGAGACTTAATGAGCCGCCACGAGTAGGTCGGTTCGTTTGCAGCTGACTTAACTGCTCACTGGATCTTAGAATTTAACTCGAATCTAGGTTTAATTTTGAATCCGTGATTGTGATATTTGTCAATCTTCACATTGTGATCTCGTTCTGGATCGTTCTCGGAGAAAGTGTTGTGCTGATTATTGATGTATAGTTGTTTAGACTCTATTTGTTGAAAGTTTTGAATTCGATAGGATCAGAATTTCTTCGTTCATCAATAAGCAGAGATTTGTTGGATTGAGCTGCTCTGTGTGTGTTCTGCTCGAATCTAGGTTTAATTTTGAATCCGTGATTGTGATGTTCGTCGATCTTCACATTGTGATCTCATTCTGGATCGTTCTCGGAGAAAGTGCTGTGCTGATTATTGATGTATAGTTGTTTAGACTCTGTCTGTTGAAGGTTTTGAATTCGATAGGATCAGAATTTCTTCGTTCATCAATAAGCAGAGATTTGTTGGATTGAGCTGCTTTGTGTGTGTTCTGCTCGAATCTAGGTTTAATTTTGAATCCGTGATTGTGATATTCGTGGATCTTCACATTGTGATGTCATTCTGGATCGTTCTCGAAGAAAGTGTTGTGCTGATTATTGATGTATAGTTGTTTAGACTCTGTTTGTTGAAGGTTTTGAATTCGATAGGATCAGAATTTCTTCTACATCAACAAGCAGAAATTTGTTGGATTGAGCTGCTCTGTGTGTGTGTTCTACATTCGTATAGGTTTTGTACATGCAAGATCAAATTTATCGGGAAAAAACAATTTAGATACGAAAAGCACTTGAAATTCTCTTGAATTTCAAATTTGCGAGCCGAGCCGAGACTTAACGAGCCGCCACGAGTAGGTCGGTTCGTTTGCAGCTGACTCAACTGCTCACTCGATCTGAGAATTTAACTAAAAGCTTCTATTTATCTTGTACTTTTTTATCTTCTTTCGTTTTTTGGACTTTGAACTTCTATTTGAAATTTTATAACTTGACTTCGAAGGTAGTCTACATTGGTGAGTAGTTCTATTTCAATGATTTTCCATTTGCTGCACAAACTGATCGGTGTTGTTTCTATTCTGTTTACAAAGGTCCAACAAAATCCCATGGACTGATCAAATTGCCAAGTACTTGGACGGTGAATCTCTGGCGAATCTGGCAATGACATGCAGGTGGTTTGGACAAGAAATGATGGATGACACCATGTGGAAGTTTGCTTGTTTGCGAGATCTGAATGTCCACGATCCTCGAGTCCCGATGGCTTTCACATGGAAGCAACTCTACGGTTCAGTATTCGGTTAATGATCTAGACTTTACAAGCTTTCTTATAGTTGCATTTGTAGAGCAATAAATTTAGATAAATTGGTGTGTTAATGAGATTCTAATGATCTGACCAAGTTTGGTTGCTTAATTTCAGGTGGACGCCTAACTTTATTGCTCAAAGAAGGAGAGGAATTTATTGGTGAATCTCTCCTTTCACTCTTCTGGCTACTCACGATGAAAGATCCAAGTAGTTCTATATAGGACTTTTGTACAGCTTAACAGGGATTTGATTGGTGAAAATAGATTTATGTGGTCTCAGAAAATACTGAGGGTGCTTTTTAACAGTCAATGCCGAGCAGAAAGATGGCCTAAGGTTACTCTACCTTGGATTTGATCCGTTCTCATCTATATATAGAGGACACATAAGTAGCGAAGTGACTTTATGTACTAAACAGGGGGCTGAATATCTCCATTTTTTAAAGTTAAATTACAGAGGTGCTGCATGAGGGGATATGAAATTAGTGGGGGATGTTTTTGTTCGAACTACTTCTCAGCTAAACAAGAGCGAGTGAGATACATGATCTATGCTGTAACTCCAATCTATTAGAAGGTTCATAATTATATATTTCCGTTTTGATGGCTGGATCAGATCGGAAGAGAATCGGGGGATTTCTCTTTGAGTCACTAGTCGCATTTCTGATGGATAAGCTGAACCTTCCTGAGAGAATATCACAAGAAGAAACCACAGAGAGCTGGCTGTCAAGTGGCTATTGCAAGATAAACAACATTAAAATTGGAATCTGGATAGTTGGTAATTTTTCCAAGTTCATGCTACTACCTCTGCAACTTCTTAGTGGGCATTCAAAATTCCAATCACTTGTCCTAACTGCATTTTCTCCTTGTTTATCTTTTCAGACATAAAGAAGGTTGAAAACATCTTAGGAGGTTTGTGGAATTCTTCTTTTTTTTTTTTCCCGTGAATATGTTCACCATAATAGAAATTCCACGTATTCCATGTTTGTGAAGCATGGTTATGATGCATATGGAAGTCCATTAGTAGGCCTTGTAGGCAAAAGGGCACATGCACAAAGTTTTTAAGTGTTGTCCTCATGTCTTGCTGAAGTAACATAAAAAGGTTAGGATGGTGTTTTTCATGTTATTGTTCAGTAATAGCAAACTAAGAGTCCACATTGTTTCCATTTCCTAGGTGTATTGAATTAATATTATACAGCACAGTACACTGACCAGCATTCAAACTAAAGCAAGTGTGTGACACCAACCATTTGTAATTTCCTGATGACTTGTACATGCAATTTGATGACTTGGTTCTTAAGAGCCCCATATTTTGCTCAAAGTGCCGAAAATTTTCCTCCAGTACAGTCTCAGTACATTTATATTTGTTAAATACTTGAGTACAAAAGATCATGAGTTCAGTAATTGTCATTTTGAGCCCATAACAACAATCTCATATAAAAACAGAAGGTTGAATGAGGCTAGGGAAGTAATCAGGACAAAAGTTTGTTGTGTTTTGCAGACCAAAAAGTGATATTTGAGGTAAGGCATATCGAGCTGTACTTGAGCAAGGCATACCTGGCTGGGGAATGGCAATTCAAGGTGTTAGGATCTCATAATATCGAAGAGCATGCTGATGCAGCTCCTTGTGGCATTTTTTACTTCAAACATATTAGGGATCCACCAACATCTGGTAACTTCTGTTATTGAATTTCAGTTTTAATCTAAAACAGCACTAACTATGAGTCAGTGACTAATAACAAATTTAGGGAATGACTTCGGTGTCCTTGGTCATTTTGGGGACACCGTAACTTTTGGCATAACAAAATCATTATGAGTATAACAAAAAAACCATTACAAGTATAACAGAACTATAGCAAGGCATAACCAAAGCTATAGCAAGGCATAACTTATTTGTTATGCCTTGGTTGGGTTTAGTTACGCCTTGGTTGGTTTTTTGGATATTCCTTGGTTATGCCTTGTTTGGGTTCTGTTATGCTTGTAATTGATTTTAGTTATACTTCTAATGGTAAAGTTATGCCAAAAATTACGGTGTCCCCAAAATGATCGGGGACACTATAGCATCATCCAACAATTTAATCTAACCACATTGTGCCAATCTTGCAATGACACCTGCTTTGTTTCAAAGAGAAATTTATTCATGGAATGCATACTTGAGTTTAATAAGAACAATTCTTGAGGTCCCTTTTGGAAAAGAAATACTGACTTAGTTTTTCTGTTGAATAATCTAGGAAAGATTACCGAAATTCTGTTGGATTACCGAAATTCTGTTGGATCATCAGGGAAAGATCACAGAAATTCTTTCTGATCAATCATAAACCAAAAAAAGTTGGTGGTTGTAGTAGTTGGAGGCTTACGTAAGAAAGATAAAGCAAAAAGCCAGCTCATAATGTTGAAAGGGCGGCTCTACTATGTACTCAGTTTCAAATTTATAGTCCGGTTCGGTTTCCAATACAATTTTTAAAATGCGCTGAATCTTTCAATTTATAATGTCTTTAAAAATTTTAAAAACTTTGTATAATGAACTAAATTGATATCTATTATGTGAGATTCATATTGCACATAAAATTCATTATAAATTGAAAGATATTAACAATCTAAAAAATGCATTAGAGACCAAAATGGATTATTAATTTGGAACGGAGTGAGTATTTAATGTTATTTTTTTATTAATGGAATGATCTTGTTAGTAAAAATAAAAAATAAAAAAATCACTCTCAATGTGTTTTAGGTGTTGACCAATACAGTAGAATAACGAAAGTAAACTTTGAATGAAGATAAAGGGTGGTACTGTAAGTTCGTCAAGTGGCATTGATGGATTGGTCTTTTTTTCCTTGCAAGAGTTTAAAGTGACACGTGTGAGATTCAGGTGTGTTTAGGATAAATATTTATTTTTTAAATTAAATATAACATATTATTTGGGTTTTTTGCTAGAAAATGCCCAGTGGACATCCACAAGAAGATAAAAGTAATAGACTTTTTCCCATCTCTTCACCCCAGTGTCAGACCCTTGACACAGGTCCACTCTTATTACCAAAATACCCCGCTTGGGCCAAAAAATATCCGAATCTATTTTCTGTTATTTTTTCTTTATTTAATTAATACTAATGTTTATATGTTGTATCTTTTTTATTTATTTAAAATTATTTTAGTGTTCTAATTTTCAATCTAGTTGAATTAGTGGAAAAATTTTATTTTTTTATCATTTTATCTTTAATGGTCACAATGAATTTTTGAACTCGTAGAATCAAACATCTCTTAGAGCTAATCAACGAGAGTCTTAAAATCAAAATTTAATTATGGCCATTTAGGATAAAATGATTAGGAAACTAAAATCTTTTCAATGGTTCAAACGGATTAAAATTTGGAACACTTAATTTTTTAACTATATTTTTAGATATATAAATTGACTAAAAAGGTTAAAAAAAATTAAGTGTTCCAAATTTCAGTCCGTTTGAACCGGTGGAAAGATTTTAATTTTTTGATCATTTTATCCTAAATGGTCATAGTTAAATTTTAACTCTGTGGCTCTCATTGATTAGTCCTAATAGATATTTAATTCTAGGACTTTCTTAGGGCTATTTAACGAGAGTTCTAAAGTCAAAATTCAATTATGACCATTTAAGATAAAATGATCAAAAAAATAAAATCTTTCCATCGGTTCAAACATATTGAAATTTGGAACACTTAATTTTTTAACTATATTTTTAAATATATAAATTGTCTAAAAATGTTTAAAAAATTAAGTGTTTCAAATTTCAATCCGTTTGAACCGGTAGAAAGATTTTAATTTTCTGATCATTTTATCCTAAATGGTCATAATTAATTTTAACTCTGTGGCTCTCACTGATTAGCCCCAGTGCCGGCTCATATATTTTGGAGGCCCGAAGCAAATTTTGTATATTGAGTCCGTACAAATTCATGATTTCTTTAAAAAATGATAAAAGTACAAAAAAATCAAACTAAAAGAATATAATTCTGACAATATAAATGTAAAAAAAATATGCTTGCAATTATGGAGATGCATGGGAGTCAAACCACACACTCACAATAGAATGACAATATTATGCGACCACTAAACCAAGTATCTAGTTTGTATTTTTATTTGGAAACATTCTATATTAATACATAAGTTACATTTCAATGGGGCCTCAATTTTGGACCAAAATTCGGGGGCCGGAAGCGGTTGCTTCCCTCGCCTATGCCATAAGCCGGCCCTGATTAGCCGTAATAGATATTTGATTCTAGGACTTTCTTAGGGTTATTCAACGAGAGTTCTAAAGTCAAAATTCAATTATGACCATTTAAGATAAAATGATCAAAAAAATAAAATCTTTCCATTGGTTCAAACAGATTGAAATTTGGAACACTTAATTTTTTAACTATATTTTTAAATATATAAACTGTCTAAAAAGTTAAAAAATTAAACATTGGTTCAAAGTTGCCCGTTGGTTCAAAAAAATTAATTATGACCATTAGTTCAAATTTGCAAACTGTCTAAAATTGTCTGCGTTGTCCATTGGTTCAAAAAAATTTAATTATGACCATTGGTTCAAACTTGCAAACTGTCTAAAACAGTCTATGAAGATTGAAGAGTGGATCCCGTTCCAGAACACCTTAAAAAATATGTATTTATTTTATATTTTCAAATACAAAAATAATGTCAATAAAACATAATTTTTTGATATTTTTTGCATCATATATCTCGATGAGATCTTTTAAACAAAATACATATTACATATTTTTAAATTTTAATAAACTCATTAGTTTTGAGTTTGAAATTACATTTTTATAAATAAAAACTTATTTCCCGTTCTGAAACAGAACCTGAAAAGAGGAGACAGGACCCGAAGAGAGGAGGAGAGAGATTGCCCCTCATAATTTTGCTCTTCTGTTGAGTGGTGGAGTAGTGGAGTTTCAGTAAAATCTGGAGAAACTTTTAGGGGCTACTTTCGTAATTTACTCTTTGCATTTATCATTTCAGCAGATGTTCAGTGTGTACAAACATGCAGGTACTGGGCCAGGTCGGAATTTGCACATTCACGCGAGCGTGACCCCCACTCCTGACAACCCACAAGATTGTCTCTAGCATTTGCCAACATATTTTAAGAAAATGATTTGTTTTGTAAAAAAAAAAAAAGTACTTAAAAATTAAAAAAATTTAGCAGAACAGGACCTCAATAACACATATCAGACAAATCTTCAAATTTTAAATTAAAAAATCCTACTCTTTTTCAATCAGCGGTTCTTGTGTCCACAATGAGAAGATGGATGTCTCTCACTTTTACCTATGTTTTTTTGATAAGTAAAAAAATTCCAAAAGTTATTAATGGCTCGGTTCCGACCGGTTTCACGGTTGCGCAACCCTAAGGTCCCGTTTGATAACAGTGATAGATGGATGAAATTCGTAAGGAGATGGGATTATGATTGGGATTCGTAAGGAGATGGGATTAGTAATGAGAAGGGATTGATAATGAATATGTTTGTTTGGGATGTGATTAGATGATGAGATTATTAATATCATGTTTGTTTGAGATGAGATTAGATGATGGGATTTGATTGATAGAAAAAATTGGTAATGAGAAGGGGTTGGGTTCGGACTATGAATACCAAGTCCCATGGGGTATTGCTAATACCCCCTAAAGGCCGGATTGGTTATCCCAACGGATTACGAATCCGAACCAATTTTGAAAACCAAACGCAGTATTGTTAACACATTCAGCTTAGTAATCCAATCCCATCTCGTAAGAGCTTTATCAAGCGGGGCCTAAACGATTCCATATGATTAGTTATCCACTCTAAAAAGGCTCTTGATTAACAATATCATGACTTTCTTGGCATTATCATTCCAAAGTTGCTATGAGAACAGACGGAAGAGTACGTACATATGGCTTTGGGATCCGTATCGAATCGGTTGTTTGGACAAATAAGCCAAGTGACTTTTTTTTTTTTTTCTTATTCAAATAAGAGTCTTTAGTAAGAAGAATTGAAACTTATACCTTAGATGAAAGCCCTTCGGTCTCAAATCAATACATCTTCCGCCGTGGTTTCTCAGCACACTTATCAACAGGGCTAAGTAGAAGCGTTAAAGGTGATTTTATGTTACCTTTCTTTGTTTTATGTTTTATCAAAATCAACACCTTGTCTCTTAATTAAGTCTTAACTACGAAAAATTATTCAATACCTGTGGGCGTGGCGGCACCACCATGTGGTACTATAGGGCTCTCCTCAATCACATATTTTTATGGAGTCTGAAATTAATGTTGTGTTTGGATGAGTTTTTGAGAAATTTTTTATAAGAGTAATGATTTAACGTAAAGGTAATAAGTGGAGAGAGATAGAGCGAAAAATGATTAAAGATAAGGGTAATAAGTGGAGAGTAATAATTGAAAATAGATGTAATGAGTGTTTTTTGAATTGGAAAAAAATTTTCAAATCTTGAGCCAAACAAGACATAAGTGTGAGGACTCTACAACAATGTGTGATGGGGAGAGTAATAATTGGGGCACCGCCACGTGACGCCCCAAAGACATTGAATAATCTCTCCTTAACAAGCTGTAAGGGACCTTTTTGGAGTCAGTATTTCAACAAATTAATATATAGTCTGGAATTTTTGTGGTTGCTTTTTGCTGTATACTTTTTATATATTCAAGATTAAAGGGCTTATGGTACTAGCATGTCATGCACGTAACTAATGTTGAATTTTTGATGGACTGAAGTTTTCATAATAGTATTTTCCTTTTTTACCTTTCCTGCAAAAGGGTAAAAGATTGCATAATCATCCTCTTTGATGTACATATGTTTTTTTTTTTTTTATCAATGAAAGTTTTCTACCATGTGGAAAAAAAAAAACCTCCTCACGGCATGACGGCAACAATCCACTTTTATGTGCTTTTCTTTTTTAACTTACTCAATATCACTTTATTTACAAAAATTTCGTAACTTTCTCTTCATTTAGTCTTCTATGCAATTGACATTCTCTCTGCCCTTGCATAGCACATGTTGATTGCTATAGCTGATTATGTATGTCAATGGTGTCGATCACGCGCTTATTCAAGTGGATCGACTTAGCGCCAAATTGAAATACAATTAAAATAGCAATCCAAACGCTATGCCTAAGTCTTGCGCATGTCAATGGTGCTGCTTATTCAAGTGGACTTGTGCCAGTGAAATTGAAAAATAAATTAAAATGGCAGTCCAAACGATATGCCTAAGATTCTTATGTCTGTCAATGGTGCCGCTTATTCAAGTGTATGTGCACCAATAAAATTGGAAATTGATTAAAACGACTGTCCAAACGATACGCCTTAAATCTTTTATTCATGTTAATTGTGCCGCTTATTCTCTTTCTGTAGGTGAGCATTTTTATGCTCATCTGCATGCCCCGTTTTTTATGAACCCTTTCTAGTTTTATAAAATGTTTTGATTCGCCGAGCAATAGAAAAAAAAATTTGTGCCGCTTATTCATATGTACGTGTGGCACTGCAATGGCAAATAATTAATTAATAGCAGTCCAAATGACACGCCACTGAAATTGGAAAATAATTAAATTAGCAGTCCAAACAAATTAAAATATCAGTCCAAAGAAAACGCCTTATTTTTTTTTTTTTTCCAAGCTAAAAAGCGTCCCTGGATCATAAGAAATACTGTGAAAATGATTCTCATAGTAATAATGAATTAAGTAAAATCAGATAGTCTATCCCCCCAAAAAAGAAGAAGTAAAATCAGACAATTTCCGCGACTCTCGGAAATGGTACGGCATGATACAAAATTGGAACTATTTGGACTATAGAGTCACGTATTTGTGTGGATAATTGGTTGAACGTCGCGTCTTGCGGTCCATACGGAGATAACGAAAAAGAAAGTGCAAGATCCCCTCTTGCTTGTTTGTTGCACTTTTTTAATTTTTTGTCGTTTTCTTTTTATGAGCCTATCGATGATAACCGCATTGATGTAATATTAAATAACCATTCAAGGCCTGATTTGGCTACAAAAAAAATTAAGCCAGATTATTGACTTTATTATGTCATATTCAGTAAATAAATTAAATTAAATAAGTAAATAGATTTTGCTTATTTTTCATGAGATGAATGGATTAATGGTCTTTATTGCAATCCAATAAGCCACCAACCTGACTTATTTTTTAGCCAAAAATAATGCAAATTGTTGTTAACTTTGTAACATCTTACTCTAGAGTGAACAAAAAGAGTCAAATGGGGATGTTCTTAATGCAAAACCAGGCCTCACTAACTAAGTGGGCATAAGACCAGATGAGGAAAAGGAAAGTGCAAATATATCCACTCCATTTGATAGTCGGACTTCGGGTTGGTGCTATGCAATGAGATGCACAGCACGGTGCTGTGCACCTCCAAATTGTCGGATCGTGCATCCAACGGTTTGGATCTCATCTTGGCAATGAACAGCTTGGATCTCATCTCGGCAATGAACAGCTTGGATCTCATCTCGAAAGTGTGCAGCATCATGCTGCGCACACTACTGCACAGCACCATCCCCCAATTATTGATGGTCTAGTCTACTTGTTTGTCTTATTTCTAAACTTTGTTTGCTATTTCTTTGTTTGCTATCATATGGTATGAGCATATCTGTTACTCTTTTGTCATGTTTCAAGCTTACCAGCTTCTCCCACGTGTACACTTCCTCACTTATATGTCACCTAAAGCTGCTTACATGCAAGAATCAATATTTTTATTTATTGGACCCACTATGGGTACGGATGGCAAGAGTACTGATAGTGTACCGATGGCTTGTGGGCTTACTTTTGGATTCCACATGGATAATTCAAATTTTTAATTAATTTTAAATTAATTTTTTGTGTAGTCTTGCAAAAAAATCAACTTAATTGGATATGTGTAAATTATTGATCCAATCTTTCAACATTTCATTTAAATTTTAGGATCATGAAATCTGAATCAAAATTTAGAAATTGAATCAACCACTAAAACAAATCCAATTAAGCTGATTTTTTTCCCCACAACGATAACAGGTAATGTTATAAATCCAAGAAACAATATGTCAAGTGGGAACTCTATCCCTAAACAAGGGATCAAGAAACCAAATAGAAGGGGACTCAATTCAAAAACTACATGTAACTCCAACTAAATCCATCGTTCCAAACAGACGGAGTACTGCAGAAAACAACCAAAAACATTTACACAAGGGTGATAGAAGCCTCACAAATAAGGAGAAATCCCACATGAGGGACACTAAAGAAAAGAACCGGAAAAAAGAGAAAAATCGGTAAAGGAACCGGACGGAGTCCATAGTACTTAAGCAATTAAACTTCATCCATCTACCTAGATCTCCCACTCCAGTGGGAGGAGGCCGCCTCCGGCAACAACGATCTGCAAGGCACTACATCCAAAAGTTGTCGAACTACACGGCGAAAGAGGCAAAGGAGGGGCAGCGAATGGTGGTTTGGAGAGGAGGAGGATGGGGGTGAAGAAGGAAAGAGAGAAAACCTCCAAAATCTATAACCAGAAAATTGAAAATCCCACGAGGGGGAGAAATTCCTCCCCTCCTGTCACTCATCGTTGCATAAAATCTATGGGGAGAAAAAGAAAAGAGATGAAGAGCAGCGACTTCTTTATTAGTGAGAGAGAGAGAGTGTGTGTGTGTGAGTAGAGCAACGCATTGATTTAATTAAGTACCGTTCCCAAAAAATACCTGAGATACCGTTCCACTTTTTAAAAAAAGTAGGTTTTTGAAAAATAAGGTAAATTTTAATGTAAAAAATTATGTGTTTACGCAAAAAATTTTTCTACCAATATGGGTCTTGTTTGATAGATCTCATTGAAATCTTTTAAACGGTGCAAAAAAATTAAATTTTTTTTATTTTTGTTATATTTGAGTTTGAAATTATATTATTTTTAAAAAAGAAGGTTTTTGAAAAAACGGAACAAAGCCTCGGGATATCTAATATATAAAATTAAGTCCTCTACGGTCTTATTTTTTGCGTCGTCCAGTTGGTAGATCTCGGTACGTAATACAGTACATGTAAACCATCATGTCAATCAAATATCACGTGGGGCGGATCTTCGTTTTCGGGGATAATTGTGAGATTTGAATCTGAATCCACTGTTTGACAATCAAAAATGGAAAATTCTAAAATCAACCCAATGGGTGGACAATAATAAGAGTGTGGATGTGTATTAAAGGATGTATAAAGTACACAGGAATACGTGTTTTCTTTGTCTTCTAGTGTGTTTATTGTCAGCCCAGTGGGCTGACAATAGCAAGACCGATCAAAAATAAAGGAGGGCACAACTGTTAAGCCGCTAAGTAATCAATTTTAAAATTTGCTAATTGTGTCATTTGAAATTTTGAAGGATTGAAAATGAAATAGATAAATCAGTGGTTAAACAATTAAATAAATTAGTTAGTGTTCTTTAGTCATTTATTTTAGTAATTTTCATTAATCACTCTCAATCAACATCATTTTTTTTGTCAATCGATAAAAGATCATTTTTTATCAGATATAAAGTACATAGTATAAAGACACTACATCAATTATGAGAGTCCACGAGATAACTAAACCCAACAATTTAATCAATACAAGAAATAAGCCTATTATAGGATAGAAACAAAGAAAAAAAGGAAAAACCCTCTAAGGGTTGAACACCCATACGCAAGTGGGGAGACTCAAACTCCTGACATCCTAGTGAGATGTAAGAGTCCTAACCAACCGATCTAGCCCCAGTTGGTTATTAACATCATTGTTAACTACCACATCTGCAAAATATGATCCTAATTAATTTAAATCGTTCGATCAATTTGTTGAACTTATAATCAGATTATGCCTTGTTTGGATGGCATTTTGAAAAAAAAAATCCAACTCAAAAACACTCTTTACCCTTATTTACAACCATTACTCTCATTTATCTCTAATCTCTTAAGTTATTATTCTCATTTCTCTCTCTATCTCTCTTTAATTATTATCCTAATTTTTCTCTCCACTCATTACCCAAAAACCAAACTTAAAAATTTTCAAAACACCATCCAAACAAGGCATTAATCAATTGCAAATGAATCAATTCTCGTTCACTGATCAATGTCAAGTATGTTAGCACCAACACTATTAGTTGTTAGATTTGCAAATTATGTCATATTGATGACTGTAAACTATATTAATCAAATTGAATAGTTTAATTTCATTAAATACTACTATTAATTCAATTGAGAATCCTACTAACTAGTGATATTTATTAAGAAAAAAATTATAATCGAATTTGATGTAACAATCAACTTATAGCGTTAATTTATAATATATATTAACTAAATTTGTAAGTTATCAAAATATTATATGAGTACCTTGTTTTCACCGTAATATTTAAACCCAAGTTAATTAAATATATTTATAATAGATTGTTATTTAAAAGCAAGTTAATTGAAAATATTTATAATATTATTTGGAAATTACAAAAAACATTTGTATAATTTTTTGTTTCCAAAAAAATATTCTAATTATATCACAAGATCAAATTAAAATTTTAAACTAGATTTATAATTGAACACTATTTTCTAGCTAGGTTGCCCACTCCCCAATTTTTAGCAAAAAGACAAAAAGTATGGAGTATATAACTTAAAGTGGCATGCATATATAAATTTTCAAAATCTCAAATTTTTAACACCAAAAAAAGGGATAACTTGCTACTTTTTTATTTTTATTTATACTCTCTCCGTCCTAATTTAATAGTCCATTTTGGAAGTTCATGTCAATTTTGTAATTTATAATATTTTATGTGATTTTAAAAATATTGTATTATAGAATTAATTGAGATTTATCAAACAAGATCTATATTAGATATAAAATTTATTATCAATTTAAAGATATATATAACTAGTTTTTATCCGAAAAGTATATCAGTGGTAACTTGTTACGTAAGCAACCGATTGTAATAAGTGTTACTCCCTCCGTCCCTTTTTAAGTGTCCTGCTTCGTAACTCCAACTTATTAAAAAGACATCATCATTATACCTTTCACATCAATTTTTTCCTCCATTTTCCCTACTTACCCAGCATCATTACACTTTTACTCACTTACTTTTCAAAATAGAATCTATTTTTAGGGACAAAATAAACAATTTACCAACTTTTACCTACTAACTTTACAAAATGGACACTTATTAAGGGACATTCCAAAATGGAATACCGGACTATAAATAAGGGACGGAGGGAGTATCATACTTTAGAGTAAGTGCAGCCATAAAAGATAGTAAGTATTGCATTAGTGAATGATATATAAAACCTGTTTCTGTTTAAAATAATATATACTACATTTTTTTGATTAAAAATTCATAAAATTATCTCATTTTTAACAAATTCACTTTACTTTTTTTGAGGTATTTTGATGCAAGGGCTGTGATTTACCTACTTTTTAAGTTAATTGTCCATGTTTATTGGGAGTATGATACTCCCATATCACTGGGGAGCATTACAGAAGTTTTGCTCAGTTGGTGATTGTAACGCCCCGATTTTCGGAAATAAAATCGGAGGCATTAAATATTGATTTCTAAAAATTTATTAATTTAAATTCAAAATCTAAACCGGATAATTCTCCCTAAAGATTCGCCTATTACAAACCATTGTAGAAATACTGAAAATAGTCTTTACAGTAGTAAATTAAAATAGCAGAGCCGTCTTCGAAGATTGATACAGATCTCAAGCGTACTCAAGTTTGACTCCCATCTCTGGATTCTCCTCCGCATAAAGCTATTCGCCTTTGGGATTCTGTGTTTCTTCTTAATTTTCTGCAAAATCTGGCACGGAAGCCAGTCAATCCGTACCTGAGTGAAAGAGTTCACCTCGTAGTATAATCCAACCCAACTAACCCTCTTACTTTACAATTAGAAGGTACAAGACAATATTGAATCGAAGAGCCAAGCAGAAATTTCATACATGAACCAAATTTATTACTATCCATTAACCCTATGTGAAATCTAAGATCTCATCCACGAGATCCTTTCCTCCCATACCACTAACTATGATCGTGTCATAGAAAATCCCCCCTTACTTTTCCTGCACACAGGGTTCTAAATGAATTCACCTAAGTTATGTACCTCGCATTAATTCATTTAGGACCATAATAGGGGGCACCATTACCCTTTGGAACTTTCCATGGCGTACCATACGTTAGGATCGCGACCATCCCTAGCCGCTAACTATGATCGTGTCATGGGACAATCCCCCTTGCTGGCCTTGCAAGGCTCGATTACCCTTTGGAACTTCCCATGGCGTACCATACGTTAGAGTCACCAAAATATCATCATTGGGCCCCGCAGGTCACCCTTATCCATGGCCAAATCATAATCCACAATCTCATGACTTCAACACTTTACCATTTTCCCATCAACTTAGTATCGTCTAGATGAAATCGATTGGTATACCACCCCATGTCTCTAGGGTCCAATTTAACATTCAAATCAAATATCGGTGCAGTATACAATCAAATCAAATAGTAATTAAAACAAATAATAAGTAATGTAATCACACAACTTTTTATAAATGGGCCGTTGCCCTTATTCCTATATGGCCACGTGGTCAATAATAAACTTTTATAGAAATTTTAATAGAATATTTTATAGGCTCTCATTAATTTAATTCTTAAGAAATTAGATGGATTAAAAATTAATTAAATGCATAATTAGGTAAAAATATTAAAATAATTATCATGACCTCGATAAGAGTCCTAAAGGTCCTACGCAACATGTTTGAATATCAAAAGTTGAGTTCGGAGGATCGCGGGATTAATTTTAAATGAAGACGTTAATTAAAGTGGCCAAAAGTGAAGTAAATAGATAATAAATAATTTACAAATTTAAAATATGTTGTGGTTAACAAAGTTTCATCTACTGAATGTAAAGAGTCTAAATAAATTTTATCGGGCATTAATAATAAGGGTTGTAAGATCGTAAAGTAATTTTGATTGGAATTACTTTTAAAATAATAATAAATAGTGAATTTAATAAAATAAATATGAAGTTAGCAAGATATCATATTTGAGATGTGAGAAAACTAGGAAAAATAGTTTGGGTGTTAAAAACGTCGTTCGGAAGGTCGCAAAGATTTTTCGTTTGTAAACGTTAATGAATAAATAATTAATAAATAGATAAATAAATTAAAAAAAATATGATATTAACAAGGTATGAACTTTAAGGTGTGACAAGTTTAGAAAAAATAGTTCGGGATTCAAAAATGGTGTTTGGGATGTCGAAAAGTCAATTCGAACCAAAACAGTACATACCAGTCAACCTTGCGGCTGGAGCCTCCACCGCAACCTTTGGTTCTGGTTCTTTCGGCCCTAACCTTGCGGCCGCAAGGTTCGACGTAGCTTTGATTTTTTTCGGTTTTCTTCACAGTTTTGATGCATGGGTCCATTTAGGGCATAGAGTTAAGTATAAAAATACTAAATATACTTAGAGGAGTGGTTGAGAGAGATTATAATACCTTGAATCGGATCGAATTGATTTTAATTCGAAACTTGGAATTTGGAGAAGACAACTTCTGGTTTTTCGATCGGGGAACCTTGGGATCAAATTGGATGACATTTGGTGATGCTAGGAGTTGTAGGAAGGGTTTGGAATGATCGAATTGAATTTTGGTTGGGTCTTGATACAAAACCCACTTTGCTCTCTCTTACTTTCTCTCTCTAAAACTCCATGGATTGGAGTTTCGTTTTCTCTGACTTTTCTCCCTTTTCTGGACTGGTGGAGCGTGGGGAATATTGTGGTATGCCTTAGGGTCGGATTAATGGGGTATATATAGGAGAATTTTAAAGAGGTTGATAAAATTCAGTTTAATAAGGACTCCAACTCTTGGGCTTTGAGATGAACTAAAATAAGGGCGAAGATATGATCAGGGATGAAGTAGAGACTGAGTAGGAGAGGGAGAGATAGCAGGATTTGTATGCATGCAATTAAAAAAATAAAAGTAAGATAATTAAGATTAAGTTAATTTTATTTGTATATATCTACTAGATAATTATGATTAAAATAATTCTTTTATTACGAATAATACTCTTTAAATAATATTATAAATGATAAAAATTACGGGTTGTTACAGTGATGAGGTTGTATTAGTGATTTGTTGGGTTTATCAAGCTGAAGGTTTTCTTTTTCCTTTTCTTTTTTTTTTTCTTTTTATTGGCATCTTGCCATCTTATTTAGTTCTTGAATTTATTTTTGGAAAAATTTTAAAATGACACATGACCTTTGCACCAAATGTCACAAAGACACCTGAACTTAAGTTTATTTCAATTAAACACCTGTACTAATAAAATTTCCAAATTTAAACCCCCGCCGTTATACTCTGTCCACTCCGTTCCAAAAATTTTTGACATTACATCTTGAATTCGCTTAAGTTGCCCCATTGCACATGTTTCCAACAAGGGATGATGCACCCAAGCAAAATCCATCACTCGAAGTCAGCCGAGCAGAAAGAAGAACTGGGTTTGGACAAAAAAACATGGTTTGGAGGGAAAATGACCTTAACCTAATTGATTTATCTCCATTTCTCTCGTTAGAAGTCTGCCTATTGTTCCACCATCACCCTCACTTCAACCCTAGACCTGAAGCCCTTCCTCCTCCCTTGTTCAACAGATGATGAAGAGAACTGAGGGCCAATTCGGCTTTAAAAGTGAAATAGTGAATTATTTTGTCTTTATTCAAAAAAAATTCGCATTTGTTAGTTTTGCGTCAAATTTTTGTGACTTATTGATTCTTCTCGACGAAAGGAATAGGAAAAGTAAGATTTTTTTGTTACGCCCTCGATAATTTTTTAAAAAAAGACAAAAATAAGTAAAATAAATTAAGTTTTGATCAAAAAATTTTACTTCTCCAATTTTTCTCGTCAATACGAATTAATAAGTTATAAAAATTGGTGTAAAACAAACAAATGCAAATTTTTTTTTGAATAAAGACAAAATAATAAGTTACTTAACTTTTCAATCCAAAAATGCATGTGGATTTCGCTTGGGTGCATCGTCCCCTGTTGGAAACATGTGCAATGGAGCAACTTAAACGGGTTAGAGATGCCATGTCAGCAATTTTTGGGACTGAGTGGACAGAGTATAACGGCGGGGGTATAAATTTGAAAATTTTGTTAGTATATGTGTTTAATTGAAATAAACTTAAGTTCAGGTCTCTGTGACATTTGATGCAAAGTTTAGATGCCATTTTGAAAATTTCCTGTTTTTTTTCCCCTCCTTTCTTCCGATGTTAAAAAAACAGAGGTGGCTAAGGGGTAGATTTAGTGGGTTTTTACTAAATAGTCAAGTTATTCCCACTAAATGATATTTTATTAAAAATGACTTATCTTGAAATCCGTGAAAAATCAACTTTAGTCCATTTGTCGATTGGAGAAACTCACCCTCATGGGCGGCTCCACCTGCAAATTAATGAGGGGGTTCATTGGGCTGAAAAAATGCGCGAAAATTTCATACTGTATTCTTTACATATAATTTGATCTTCCTCTTATATTGTCAACACTGAATTATTCATAAGTAGCCAAAGAAAAAAACTTCACTTAATTTTGTGAGTATGCAAATAATATAGCTAAAAAAAATTAGGCAGAATAATTTTCAGTCAATGTAACAATATTTATTTTATATAGAGATTTCTATACAAAAAATTTCTTTAAGTTTTTATCACCACTGGACTAAAATCCTAAAGCCACCCCTGCGCACCCTTAGTTTTTTGCGAGTGGTGCAGCACTAGAAAAGCCTGTTATTCATTTCAAAGCTATCTCATGGATTTCTATTAATCTGCACTCGATTTTACTTTTTAATCTTTCACGACGAATAAATTTTTCTTTGCCATGGCCTTTAGAAAAAAAAAAAAAAAAAACGGTGAAGGCTCGAATGATGTTTGTCTCGAGAGAAAGTCAAACATTGACGACTCATTTCTCGTACGACAAATATCATTTTCATATTGATGAAAAATTCGATCAAATTGATTTTTGAACAGATGAATTACTTATTTGAGATTTACAAAATGAACAAGTTAAATCAGCAAATTAAACCGTAGTGTCTCTCATTTTGCTGCATTATGCATCGAATCATATCTAATACGTACGCTCTCCCAATTGCGATATTCAATTGATGCGCTTAATGTATGTCTCACAAATATGTGACTTTGAAAAGGTGTATTAGGGCATTGAATAAAGTTTCAATTCCGATTCCAAAAGATCAACTAAATGAACATGCGGAACGAGTAGCAAAACCATGGCCATCGCCGGCCTTGAGCTAAACCTCAAGGTGCCGGCACTTTAAATTCAATTTTTTTTTGTTATTTTTAAAATTCCCTTTTATATTGATATTCCTAATAAAAGTCCATTCAAAATATGTATATTTTACTATTGCTGCTATAGTTTTTTTTTTTTTTTTGATAGACAACAAAATTTTATTAAGAACTTGACAAAGGACTATTGCTGCTAGACGGCATCCGTAAATTAAAAGTGTGACTTTGTTTCATTGGATTTCCTTTCCTTTTCTGTTTTTGCTCTGTTTCATCCAATGATGTATTGTATGTTTTGTTGATCCAAAAAAAATGTATTGGATGTTTTTGCCATTTCTTTGGTTTTAGCCTCTGCCCATGATTTCGCTTGGATCTGGGCGCCAACATAATATAGTTGGGATGCTTTCTATTAGCTATACGCTAAAGCTTTAACCCTCCTCGATGTACCCTCTTATCAAGTTATCAATAACTTTCCTTTAAGAATAAAAAATTATGTCACAAGAAAAGTTGAATAACTAGGCTATACATGAAATTGTGAAAAGATGGATTATGTGTGCATAATTAGATTTTTTTTTCCTGCTAAATTGTACAAGGGTGATATTTATGTTTTAAAAATCTTGTGACGTGCGGTTATTTTTTTGATTTATTAATATCTAAGTGCTGCTTTTGAAATCTTATATTAATGTTCGGTATTACTACTATAGAATTTTCCTCGTTGATGATGAGTACTTGTGTTGGGTTTAAAAATGTGACTTATCTAGTTTATACTGTAATTTATTTGCAAAAATTCAAATAGGGTCCCATTTTGTATTTCCATTGTAGGCTTCTAGAAAATAAGAGCCGACCCTGATGGCCGACGTACCAAAAATATATATCTCAGGCTATATATCGCAATCCATGACAACGTCCTTCTGCACTTGGATTGTTATCAAGCGAAACATGGGTCAATATTCATATTAGTATATTTTACTTATTATTGTTGCAGTTACGAGGGGATTGGTAATGACATAGGATTAGGGATAGAAATTCATAATGAATAGTTTTCATAAGGGAGGTGTTTTTTTTTTTTTTTTTTAATTTTATAGGCAGCAAAATTTATTAGAACTTGACAAAGCATACATCGAGGAGGCCAAAACTCCAGATACAAAAAGACCTTGGTGCTAAAGAAGGCCAAAAGAAAGAAAGAAAGAAAGGAAAGGAAAAATACATCCGGCCAATGAGACATTGAAAAAACCACAGTAAAGAGTGGAATCATCACAGCATATTGCGCAGCTTGAAATTGTGCTGATTACGTGTACTTGGACAAAATTTTTAAGACCGTATATTCAGGTAACTACGAATAACATCCAGTGACTCTAACACTTTTTATTGACGTACAGTAAGAGATCTTCTTGCGAGCTAGGCCTAAATGCTTTGAGATTTACTACTAGTAGTATCTAAGGTCTTAGTTTGCACCGTGGTTATACAAAAGCACTTTTGAAATCTAGACACAATTTACAATATCAATTTTATTATCAAGCAAGAAATAGTAAGAAAGCTTCTACACTCTATCAATGACATGTTTTTCTTTTTTGTAAATCAGACTTACATTTTCTTTATTTCTTTTTTCTTTTTTCAATCTAATCAAGGAACTAAGGGAATTAAGTAGATAGCGATCATCGTGTAATTTATTCGTTCTTCTATTCTAGTACATAAAAAGGGATAGGCAATTGGCGTGAATGGATTTTTGAAGCCCGATCATCTTTTGTATCTCCTTTTTTTTTTTTTTTTTAAATAATCTTATGTTATCTCCTTTTGCGATTCTCTTATATGTACATCCTCATAACTTAATAATCCGTATGATGTTGAGAGGGAGAGGTCAAAGGTGATCGATTGCAAGCAGGGCTGGCCCAATGTATTTGGATGCCCTAGGCCAAATGGTGGAATAGTGTCCCAATTTGTGTGATAGGAGAATTTTTTTTTGGCAAAAAGACCTACAAAAAAGTACTCTACTAGGATTTGAACCTAGGCATCTTATGTGAAAAAACAAACATTTTACCATTGAACCACCAAAGGAATTTGTATTATAGTTGCACACAGAAAATATATATACTTATCTAGAAAATGGTGCCCCATTTTTGGCCCAAAATGTGGAGGCCCAAGGCAGCGGCCTCTTGGGCCTTCCCATTGGGCCGGCCCTGATCGCAAGTTAGTCTAATCATAGCTAGTTTGGTGGAGGAGGCATAAGAGTATTTAGATGGATTTTTTTTCCCCTTAAAAAATCAGCACTTGAATATGAATAGAAATTGCATTTGGGCAATTCCCACTCTAGTATTAACACGCAAAATATCGGTTGTGTTTAAACCTATTGCTAGTGATTCGCATTTGCTTGATAGAAGATATTTATTTATTGCATTTTAGAACAACATTGGTAAAATATTTGTATTATTTCCCACATTGTAATTTTTAGAGCAATGTAGGCTTGTAATCAAGTGGGACATTAGAGTAGTTAAATATTATTGCAATTCCTAAATATCTATCTGGGATTTACGTATTCTCAGTCATGTGGCTTATGGGTCGGTAGCAAATTCAATGCAAAGAAAGTAATTTGGTTCAAATGGAGACAACCTTGCACATATATACTAGAAATTGGTGACAATGATAAGCACCCAATAATGCATATTCTTGGTGCTTAAGTCCTCTAGCATGTTGTGTTTATACTTATATATTGTCGTTTTTATGCGATGTTGCACGTAAGGTGTGCTTTTAGTAGTTTCAGGTAAAACGTGCAAATAAGGCACGTTTGAAGGCCAAGGAATGCTCCGAAAGCTTCTAAGTACCCGAAGACCCTGTCGGTCCCCTAAAATCTGTCTAAGTATGGAAAAATGACTTTCTGAAAAAGTTTCGAGTTTCGAGATGAAAAATGGCGGTAATTGATCATTGAATTTTTCTAAGAGTAACTACAAAGTTACAAGGTTTTATTTGAAGAGCAAGGTC
This sequence comes from Rhododendron simsii, assembly GCA_014282245.1. Taxonomy (NCBI): domain Eukaryota; kingdom Viridiplantae; phylum Streptophyta; class Magnoliopsida; order Ericales; family Ericaceae; genus Rhododendron; species Rhododendron simsii. Next base: position 11,500,665 of record CM024957.1, on the reverse strand, counting down.
ATGTTTTGAGCCATTTTATCTTGAGAAAAACGTGCAATTTTCCATTTTGTACTAAAAGTGGGGAGATGACATTTTGATTTAAATGGAATCTTGAAATTCTAGTAATGCCATTGTTTCCAAATGGGGGGTACTTTCTTATTTTCATTAAATAAATTAAAGTAAAGGAAAGGTAAAAGAAAGATTTAAAATGTAGCCTTTACTTAACTTTAGAGAATGAAAATAAGTGCTGAGAAGCTGAATAGTTGCTGGGAGCTATTTGCTGAAGCTGAAGCCAACCTGAATCTGCAATTTTTGAAGAATGTTATCGATAACATCTTCAATTGTTATCGATAACATTGGTCCCATTTTGGTCCAGAAGTTGTCCAGACCTGAGGGTATCGATAACATTTGGTTTGAGTTATCGATAACTTGCTTCTCCGGGGGAATATTTGAAGGATGTTATCGATACCTTTGCTTATGGTATCGATAACATTGGTCTCCAACAGATATTTTTACTGCTTTTTGGACTTTCCATTTATGGAATACTTGCCACTTTTGGCAAGTTCAGAGATATTTTGGTAGAGGATGAGTTGCCTTGTATAAATAGGCCCCTCTCTCTCTCTCCCTCATATAGATAGAATAGGTAGATATTTATGTTTTAAGTCTTTTTCTTTCTAGAGCTCCATTAATGGTTTTCAAGCTTTCCTAGTGTATTTCCTTCAAGAACACTTCAAGGTATTCGTCGTTTATTAATGTTGTAGATATTAGTTGGATCTTCATATAAATCAAGTTTATTTCCATTTCTATCGGTTAATCATGTTTTCCATGCTTATCTCTTTTTCTAGTCTTCTTCCTATGAGTGAGTAGTTAATTGGTTCGGTCATGGGGTGAGGTTCACTCTCTGGATTAGTCAATTAAATGGTTTCTCTTAACTTTAGCTTAATTTCAATGTTTTGAATGAATTAAACTCATGATTTCCTGCATTGATCATGGGGTCGGTGGCTTCTTCGATCAATGAAGTCTATCGCCTTGTGCTACATGCTCGATAATCCTACACGTGCGAACGATCCATTTTCGTCTCTCACTTGCGTTAAATGAGTTCAGTTTGAATTAATGCTTTGAGTTGAGTTATAAGTAGTCTTCAGTTTTTAATTCTTCAAGTGGAATCCGGACGGTTTCGGTTCACTCATGAGTTAGATGAAGGAACCGTTTTATGGCTAAGTCATGGGTAAATCAATCCTTTTGACTCGACCCTTGTTAACCTAGTTTAATTTCAAGTTCAATTCCGTTAATCAAATCAATCACCTAGTTGGCTGCTTGAAAGCCTGGTCACATACTTACTATCTAATCCAAATTCACTGAAGAAGATTTCTCTGTGGGAACGATCCCGGTCTTACCGGTTTTATATGCTTTCAACGACCTAGCCCTTTGCTCGGGTGCAAACCTTATTAGAGGATAGGTTGTGGTGGTAAGCAAATTTTGGCGCCGTTGCCGGGGAAGTCTTATTATAGCTTGTTTGGAGGTTCGACAAACCACTGTAAGTATTCCATTTTATTTTACTTTGTGCAATTCATACTTAATCTAGCGGAGACCTCTAACCGATCATCTTATCAAACTTGAGGTGTAACGAAGCTAGATTAAGTATTGATTGCCTTTTCTTTTTGTTGTCCATATAATGTGGTGGTGGCTTAACCCCACGGAACTATTTTGAGAAAAGAGGTGGCGGCATAGCCGTTCTAACTTGTTTACTTTATGTCTTATCTATCTAACAGAATGGCGGTGGCAAATGGGGAAATAGTCCCCATGACTATGTGGGAATCCCCTTATCCCTATCATGCTTATCTATCTTCTTGCATAGTTGCCCCCACCGCTCCTGCTGTTAATGTATTTAGGATACAAATGAAATTTTCTAATTTGTTGCCTCGCTTCCATGGCATGGATCACGAACACCCTTACAAACATGTTGCGGCTTTCAAGGACAAACTTGGTACCTTTGGTGCCATTGTGAAATCAGAGTCTGCATGGGTGAAATTTTTTTCTCTCTCTTTAAGGGATAATGCCAAAACTTGGCTCAATTCCTTGAACCCTCAATCTCTGCTGACGTGGGTTGATTTGCTAAATGCATTCTATAGCAAGTTCCTTCCCATTTTTTATATGTGGGTTCGTAAGAAACACATTCAAACCTTTGTTGAAAGAGAGAATGAGACATTTTATGCATGTTGGGGCCGGTACAAAGACTTGCTCAATGCGGTCTCGAATCATGGCTTTGAAAACTTCCAAATTGCTACCTATTTTTATGACGGACTTTCTCAAAAGAGTCATGCTTTCATAGATGTGTTGTGCAATGGAAAACTGTTTGATAAAGAACCCGATGAAGCCTTAGATTTCTTTGATCGGTTGGCTCAAATTTTACACTCTCGGGTTTTTGTTAAACATTGTCAAGATTCCAACTCAAATGGCATGGAAGAGGATATTGAGCCACTTGTCTTTGTTAACGCTGTTAGTTTAGATTGTGACAGCTCTTCAGAGTCTGCATGGAGTGATGAGCCTATTGATGAAATTGAGGTCCAAAGTTCTCTTATGGATTCCCCTCTTGTGATGATCCGGGGGAGAAATGCCTCACTGCCAAGGTTGTTTCTTTTGATCTTCCATATCTTGATCCTTCCCCGGAGGACTTACTCCTTGCTCATGAGATGAACTTGCTTGACTCATCGGGCGTCTACCATGAAGATCCGTTGGCAAAGCCTCTCACCGCTAAGGAAATGGATGCCGAAGTGGATTACTTGTCTTCTTTGTTGGCTAAACAGGATGCTTATGATCCAATATTTGAAGAGTTAGAGCCCATGGAAGCTACAATTGTCCCTTTGAATTCTCCGTGCCTTGATCTTCTCACCGCTAAGGAAATGGATGGCGAGGTAGATTCCTTACACTCTTTGTTAGAAAAACACAATGCATGTGAGCCTAATCTTGAGAAGTTGCCAATCATAGAACTAATAATTGATTTTCTTGGTGTTGAGGGTGTTGATTTGGTTTACAATCCTTTTATCGTAGAATTACTCAACACTTTGAAAATTGATCTAGTTTGGGCTATGCAATTGGTGGAACTTAAATTTTTGAAACGAATTCGACAATTGCTTTACTCCAAGTATCTATTTTTGTGGCATGGTCGGATTCAATTTTTGAGGCAAAGTGTGGAGTACAATACTATTTTCATTTTATTAGCTCTTGTTGGTATGACAAATGTTCGGAACCCATGTTTGGCTGAACGTACATAAACTCTTTCTTTTTCTCCCTCTCTTTTCCTTTTTCTTTTTCTCTTTTGATGGTCCGGTATAGCCACCCGTCTTTAACTCAAAGTTGTTGCATGAGTTACTCTACGACACTATGAGTTGGATATGGGGAGAAAAGTAGTACCCATGTAATCACGTGACGATTTGGTGGATTTTAATATTTGTCAATTTTTGAGCCCGGATAACACGAGCCTGGCGGTTCTAATGTCATTTGCTTCTTAGTAGGTAGTTGGTTCTTAAGTCTTTTGCAGGGTAAGCATGCTACCACACCAGCCTTGGTGGTTTAGGTCTAAAAGCAAGGGTGAGTGAGGCATTCAGGAGCCCTAAGCATGGGTGTGATTACGTGTCGCGGTTGTCAGACCAAAAAGCCCTGGCAATGACCTTGTGTGCCTAGTTGTGGTTCCGATGGAGGGGCCGAAAGAGTGAGCCATGGAAGCAGTTCCAATGACGAAGGGAAGCAATGACAAGAAAGCCTCCAACTTGGTCGAGGTATACGGGGGTTGACATTCCCCCGGAGGTACAACTTTTTGTTCTTCTCCTCTCTTTATTGTTGTTCTCCATGCTATGAGGACATAGCATCGTTTAAGTTGGGGGGAGGGATATATATACCATATATATGTTCATCATTTTTCTGCTTTTGGTTAAATTTTTAAATTTTTTGTGCAATCCTCCCTGGTTAGTAGTGATTTCGTATGTTAGATACTTTACTTATGCTCAATTGTGTCAATGGCAAGAGTCATGTATCCCCTCGAATTCGGTTATATGTTCACATCCATGTCATTTGCATATACATGAATTTTGATGAATAAGTTGAGCCTAAAAGTTATGTCAAATGTTGTGCATCGCTAGAGTAGAGATTCGTTTCTTAAGCATCCCATGCTTTTTGTTCTCATTTCCCGCACTTGCGTAAATAATATCTTTTGTTCATGCTTGAATAGTGTATATTTCTCTTGTGCATCTTGTTGGAGTTGTTGGCGTACTTAGGAAATGATTCAAGACATTTTTGCTTGATTAAACCACATAAGAGTCACCTTGTCCTTGTTTTGAACCATAGTCCGAGTCTCTTCCATTGTTCAAACTTAGGTAACCGGATGTTTGGAGGGTTGTGTGTCAATAATTTTCAATGTTTCAAGGAAGTTTGGGGGTGGTGTGAATGTTATAGAAGTGGTTGGGATGCAAAAAGGCAAAGAATTGATACGTGATTCCTTATCTCTTCTCTCCTACTACAAAAGCTAAAGCCCAAAATTTTCATCTCCCTCTCCAAAGCCCTCAAAATTTGGCCTCTCAATCTCTCTTACTACAAATCTCAATTCAAATGACCCTACTTTTCAAAGAAAAATTAAAGAAATGCTATGAAAGAGCAAAATCATATTCGAAAGAGGGTTGGATACTATGATGAGAGGATTGGTGTGACCTCCAGGCTAGCTTACATTCTGGTTGAGAAAGAATCCAATGGAAAGGGGGAGCTCGATGCTCACTACCGTAAGGAGCCAGATGTGGATGACGACTATGTGTGGTTAAGTCGGTGGTAGTAGTTTTTGTAGGATTTATCTAGTAGTTGTTCTTTATTTCTTCTTCGTAATTTTGTTTGGTGTTTGGCCGATATGTGGCCATGCCTTGGGTAGTTTAGGGTCGATAGTGGCCAAGGGTAGATGAACAATACAAGTATATGGCCACTACATTTTTGTAGTCCCTTTCCCTTTGTATCCAATGTCGTTATAAGCTAATAAAGTCCTCCGTTGATCTTTTGTACGCTACTTAACTCCGTTTGATGCATGATTGATATCTATTGCTTTTTGAGTATGATTTGTCCCTTCTTATGCAAAGTTGTCAATAATTAGCTTTCCTTTCGTTCTTAGCGCTCTATTGATAGCATGCGTAGCTTTTTGTCTCTGGCTATTGCATTTACTCGCTAGCGCTTGTCATGGGATGTATCTTTTATCTCACTGTGTGAAAAGTCGAATAAGAGCGTATCCTTGTGAGTTTTGGAGTCAAAACTCGTTGTGGTGCTTGCATGCTTGACTATTCTAATGTGGCATAGTTTGTTCATCTTAGTTCATGGCATGGTTGTGCGTGGATTGCATGTACTCGAGTTTGAAGGGGTGTTTTTAGACTCTTGCCAAGTTGTAGTATTGAGCATAGCTTTCGTATCTTCGTTTTGGGAGGATTGTTTAGCTTAGTTTTATATGTTTTTGCTTTAGTTTGCTAGGCACTAGCAAAGTTCAAGTTGGGGGGTGAACAATAAACAATTACTTTTTGCTCATATGCTATTGAAGTCCCACTTAACATGCAAGTCTTATAGTACATTTAAATGAGAAAATTCTCATGCTTGAAACAAACTAAAAACACAAGAGGGACATAAACTTGGGGAAAAAAAATTGCAGAAATTGAACAACAAACTAGCATGCGTAATGCGTACCCAAAGCAATATGCAGCATCACAAAGTTGTAGTCTCGACAGATACCTTCAAGACCCACCAAACCTTAAGCACCTACGAGGGAAGAAGGAAAATTAGATATTGAAGAAGTTTGATGGGAGAAGATAATCACTTACGGAATGTTCAACTTTGATCGAAGATGCAACAGCTTGAAAATTGGGTTGGTTTGTGCACATAATTGAATATATGTACAAAAATGCCATCGTATACACCAATTTTCAAGGAAAACACAACCACATCCTCCTTTCGATAGATGCAGAGGTTATTCAAAAACTTGCCTCATTGAAGTTACGAAAATGAGATTTGTTTATCCTGAATTGTAATGTGGCATTAGAGTTCCTAATTTGTTGTCTCTTCACTATTGTTCAGAAAAAAACTTAGTTAACTGAGGTTCTAGGTGAATTTATTGATTCTCAAGTATGAATTAGAAATGGAAATCCGACGTTTTGTTCATAGTTCCTCCATGCCTTTTTACTGGACTTGGGGCTATGCGTACTATCTTGATTTTCAATGGTATGATCACTAGTTGATCCTTTAAAAAGTGTTTAGCTATCAGATAATATTAAAAGAGCAAGAAAAAAAATTAAAAATATCATATGTTGCAGATAAATTTATAAGTTCCCTAGTGGTCTAAATGAGGTCCCGTATCGGTTTTAGAAAGAAGTATTTATTTTTTGAAAAGTAGCTTATTTTTTGAATTAAAGGTGATATATTATGAGAGAGTGACCTGTCTTGGGAAACGGTAATAAGTGCTTATTTTTTTAGAAGAGAATGTGGAACACACCCTGAATCATCTTCAACACAAAAGAGAGAGGTCTTATTGAAAGATTTAAGAAGAAAAATAAAGAAATAAGGGAAAGGGTGAAAAGGAGCATCGCTTGATTTGCATTTTCTGATAAGACAATAATCCATATTTATAATTCCTTGAACAAGTGGTGGTTTGGAGGCGAATATTCAGGGAATGGAGGCTTCATGATGAGTAATTATTAATTATTTAGTGATTATGAGATCTTATTAGGTTGTGCCTCTACACCTTTGTCCATCACATATTTATACTGGATTCATGGTATTTTTTCTTGAGTCACACGAATGTGTTGGAAAATAACATATTGAGATACTATGTGGCGATGCTCTCAATGATTTTTCCTTTTTCAAACTTAATACACTAAAACTTCAAAGGATTTTTTTTTCAAATGCAAAGAAAAAAAAAACCGAAACAAATCCATCTAGTGGGGGGCATTAGGCCTCATATTCCTCTGCCGCTGTGTGTCCTTGTTTTTGAACCCATCACCCTCACCTGGTTCGAACCAAAACCCTAACCCCCATATCCAGTTTAGTTCGAAAATTCCCTTTTCTCTACAAAAATTCGCACGAAACCCTAGACCCTCTCCATTCTCTTGATTTTGGACATTGCTTGCTGTGTGTGCAATTTCTGCAGTTGTGGCTTTGATGGCTAAAAAGGGGACGACATATGTTATCAAAAAGGGGTCGGGAAGTGGAATGGGGCAGGATACGGTCAAAAAGCCAGCCAAAAGAAACGAGCAATGGTTCAGAATTGTCCAAGCCAAGGCGAGGCTATAAAATTATTTTACGTTCACAAACAGATGGGTATTTCGGAAGTACCTAGTTCTATAATTTTATGTTTTTGTTTCCTTTAATTTTTTTCAACGAATTGGAAACACAAAGATGCCATTCATTAGTACCAATTGGCAAAACATGTAAATATTTGTAAGCAATATAATAAACTGTGTACTATTTACAAAGACAATACAAAAGAATAATTCAATTTTATTGAAGTAGTGTTAAAGAATGCAAGATTGAGTTACATTGCCTGGACACACAATGCCCGTCTAGCTAATCTATATACATTTGAAGAATATCAATGACAACACATCTAACCAATCATCTAACTAGCCTATAAATCAATGATACATTCAAACAATGCGCAAACTAGACTAGACAGTTGAAGACATTCAGAAAGTGGAATTCAAGACTTTGAAACACGTTGTCCCCGTAACAATCTAGCATCGCGAAGCCGTTTTTCTTGGGAGAGTATTTTTGCCAACCTATCGAGATCACAAAAACTTGTATTAAAAAAGTGAACCAACTAAGTGAGATCTTAAAAACAGAATAACATATTACGTTTTGCGAGAAAACTAAATTTAGTACCTCACGAGGGCCTCCTCGTTAGTGCCCTGGTTAGATGGTTCATATATACCAGTCTCTAAATTCACTCTTGAAACGGGCTTCTTCAACAGTCCCTCACCAACTGTCACAAGTTTCTTTAAGTTCTTCGTGGTTGCAATATCAACTGAAGATACTTGACCACTTAGTGTGTCATCCTGCATGATCATTTAATGAGCCCCATGAATTAATAAACTGAATAAATAAGAATAATTGATAACGAACATAATAAACTTTTTTTTAATAGTTTCCCACAATGGTTACTAATTGCGGATGAGAGCATACCTGTATTCGTAGGTAATTGTTTTCAGAGCGAAGGGCTTGGAAAGCTGTAGAAAGGTGTATATCAACCATATCACCGCTCGCTCGAGTAAATGTATCCACTAATGGACTTGAGCCCCCATTAACTAGCCACCCCAAAATTCCCCATTTAGCTGCCTTTTTTGCATCGTATTTCTCTTCAGTTTTTGCAGAACCAGTTCCGAGGGATAAAACCAAAAAGCGACCATATTCTACCGGCTTTATCGGAAAGAAGTCACTATTTCTGCGGTAGATCTCTTTTGTAACTTCACCAATTGCCACTAAAGTCTAGATCAACCATAAAGGAAAAAACAAAGAAAGAAAGAATTAGGGGAGAACTCTTAGGAAAGAAACAAAAATTATTTAAGTTCCAGATCGGATATAAGTACCGGATTATTAGCAGCTACTCCACCGTCAACGAGGTTGAATTCCCTTGATCTCCCCAAGTAGTCTTTGGTTTCAAAATAATGTGTTGGGAGATATGTTGGCGCAGCAGAGGTTGCGATGCATATATCTGATAATAAGGCATCTAGGCTTGGGTTTTTCTCCACCTAAAACAACAAAAACATGGTAAGCTAAATGCATATAATTGAAGAGTGCATATAGTACTATTAGTTTAGACATCAAAGGCAAAGATAGAAACCTCGTAGCTAGAGAAGATGGTCGGTTGAAGTCGCTTGATGTCAAAAGTCGGCACCACAATTTTAGTCAATGTTTGGTGCAACCGTACATTTCCTAGCTTTTCCTTAACAATTTGATGGAGATACTTGCCGTTGTATTTCGGTCCTGAGAGAGCTCTCAATACTTTCGTAACATATGCAAATAGAGATCTGTTGTTGAAAAGAAGCTAGCACATAAGCAAATTTCAGGGATTATAGAAAGATTAATTTAACTACTGGATGTATAAGAGATTGAATATTTTGTAAATCAAACTAAGCACCTTTTTTGAGGGAAGATTTTAGGGCAGTGATCAAGATAGAAGGCCTTGATGTCTTTAGCAGCAAACAAAGGCCGGTTCTTTTCATTAGGGGCAGTCAGCATGGCAGTTACAAGACCACCTGTGCTCGTCCCTGCAACCACGTCGAAATAATCTGCGATTCTAGCATCCTCACCGTCTAGTTTCTGCATGAGGGAAAACACAACTTCAATGAGAACTTGCTAAATACTGGTAGTAACAATTAACCACATAACATAAAATAGAGCACACTCTATGAGGCTTTATTTGTCCAGTGGACTGAAAATATGATAAGTAGTACGATTTGCCATGACACACCAGAGTTATTTATTTCATGCCAAATATGATAAGCAATACAATTAGCCATGCACACGCATGAGTTATTATTTCATGTCCATATTTACGTGCCCCAAACTTTTATCTACCACATATTTGTGTGGGTTCTACATACTTTACAATTATTATGATTCTAATAAAAATTTCAAAACGTTGGTATAACGACGGCGACTAGTATTCCTAAAAAGATGAAATCGATGCATGAAAAATTACTCGTAAATAGTGCAATTGATTTTGAATTCGAAACCAAATTCAACATCCTTGGATTCGCAGAAGAGGACTGGGGTGGACTGAATTTGGGGCTAAGCAGAATGGGCTTGAGCGGCCCACGTTTTTTGACTACCTGACTTTAAGAAAGGTTAATAATGGGCTGGCTATTTGAATTTTGGCCCATCTTCTTGCACCCAAACTCTGCTCAGTACTTTATCTTTCAACGAGAGGTTTTTTGGGATTTTTTTTCGTTTTGTCCTTATTTAAATTTTTTTCAGTACTTTTTCGTGTTTCGATAATTTTTTTACCCTTATTGATTTGTCTCGAAGAGAGGAAACGGAATAGTAATTTTGTTTTTTACTTTTACCCTAATATTTTTGAAAATATCCAAGATAAATCATAAAAAGTCGAACAAATCAATAGGGGTAAAAAGTTTGTTGCAAATGAACAAACGCGAAAAGAAATTTCAATAAGGACAACACGAAAAAAAAAAGGCCAAAAATCTCTTAACGGAACTTAGCCTAGCGGTGAAACAGCAATAACGACTAGTCTAGTATTACACAAGAAAATTTCACTTAAACGTAAAACTGGAACTAAATAAAGAAGAGGAGAATTTTTTTATTTTTTATTTGTCAAGAAAAGAAGAGGAGAACTTGAAGATTGGTAAATACAAAAGTCAATAACTGAAAAAATTGGTAAATATATATTTTTGAAGAGCTGCTCAGTTCCATCTTTCGGTTAAGTTCCGGTAGAGGATTTTTGGAATTTTTTTTCTGTTTTGTCCTTATTCAAGTTTTTTCGTAATTGTTTGTGTTGCGACAAATTTTTTACCCCTATTGATTTATTTCGACGAAAAAAATCAGAAAAATAGATTTTTTTTTTCACTTTTGCCCAAATATTTTTAGAAATATCCAAGAAAAAGCCCAAAAAGTCAAACGAATCAATAGGGGTGAAGAAATTGTCAGAAAACGAACAAACGCGAACAAAATTTGAACAAGAACAAAACGAAAAAAGCCCAAAAATCTCTTAACGGAACTTAGCCTAGTGGTGAAACAACAGTAACTAGTCTACTACTATTACACAAGAAAATTTCACTTAAAACATAAAACTGGAACTAAATACTCTTAACAGTTAACCACAAAACACAAAACAGAGCAAACGCTTAATTTTTGTCCAGTGGACTGAAAATATGATAAGCAGTACAATTAATTAGTCATGTACACACACGAGTTATTATTTCATGTCCATGTGCCTTAAACTCTTATCTATCATATATTTGTACGGGCTCCACACACTTTGTGGTTATTACGATTCTAACAAAAATTCAAAACATGGGTATGACGACAAGGACTAGTATTCCTGAAAAGATGAAATCAATGCATGAAAAAATTACTCGTAAATATAATCGGTTTTGAATTCGAAACCAAATTCAACATCCTTGGATTCACAGAAGAGGACGGGGGTTGACTGAGAATTTGTTCCCCTCAAGGATTTTTGGCTTTTTTTTTTTTTTTCGTTTTGTTCTTATTCTAATTTTTTCGTATTTGTTCATGTTGCGACAATTTTTTTACCCTTATTAATTCGTCTCGACGAGAAAATTTGAACAAAGACAAAACGAAAATAGCCCAAAAATCTCTTAACGGAAGTTAGCCTAGTGGTGAAACAGCAGTAACTACAAGTCTAGTATTACACAAGAAAATTTCATTTAGACATAAAGTGGAACTAAATAAAGAAGAGGAGAACTGTTTTTTTTTTTTTTTCAAGAAAAGCAGAGGAGAAGTTGAAGATTGGTAAATACAAAAGTTGATAACAGAAACAATTAGGTACGTAGTAAAACCTGAAGTTGGGCTTCAAGAAAGTTGAGAATGACACTCGGAATGATTCCTCTTATGCCACCGCCGTCGATCGAGAGGATCGAGATTAGCTCGCCGCGAGCTGAAGGCGATATTTGAAACAAGTTGTTAGATTTCTTCATGCAAAATACTCCTACTATCAGCTCAGCTATAATAGACTTATCTCACTTTCAAAACAACACTCAAGAAATATGTTAATGTGACTGATATTCCATGCACAGAACTTCCAGTCCTATATTTATAGCCCCTTCGACTCACAAATATTAGGAAGGTTTATTACCTTTGCGGATGAAATTTGGATAAAGGCTAGGCGCGCAGTTTCCTAATTTTCCATTCAATTAGATTTAGCAACTAAATGCCAACGTATACCTACACTATTTGGAAACAAAACCAAGTAGTAAAGTTTCCTAATTTTGATGCGGGACTAACTTTTTTAATATTAATTTGGTTCTGAGAATCAGAGGATGATTCATACATATATTTATGGAAATTGATTTTAACACTCCACTTTTTGTCTTTGTCCTCATGTGAAATTACAAAATTACTCTTTATTTTGTTAGTGTTCATCTACATAAAAGGGTATTGTCGTAATTTCACACACGTTAAGTGTAAGCCTTGGGAGTGAAGTTTTAGAATTGAAAAGTATTCCGTAGCAGTCAGAACTTAGAATTCAGAGATTCTAATTTGGATTTTGTTGGGGATACCAATACCAATTGGAGGGCAAATATCTGGATAGTGATCAGTGGAATTAATACTTGGGAGTGAAGTTTCCGAATTTAAGAAAAATTACTTGTAAGTCAAGTTTTACTTATTAAGCAGAGAGTAATTTTTAGTTGTTTGGGATACTAATTGAAGGGGGAGATCTCTGTGTTCCAACGGTAAGAAAATATAGGGTTTTTCAGGATCTCTTTCCTAATTCCCAGTTAAACACAAACTCCTCTATTATTGTTTAGGAAAGTGATTTTGGCACTCAATATTTAGCCATTGACACTCAACTTTTTGTCTTTATTCTTTGTGAAATTACCAGAGTACTCTTATTGAAATTTTGATTCTGTCAATAAGACTAACTGCTATTTGGATGGCCGTCGGAAATCATTGTGTTTTGATCAGTTGCTTGATCTTTGATCATTCACATGTTCCATGGTAACTTCTACCGTTCTACGGACTAAACAACAAAAAAATCCTGTGGTTTTTGCCTTTTTGGTCGAAAGGGAAGATTATTGTTTGAAAATGATTAGCAAAATTTTATTGCAGGAAAAGGTACCTGCCGGCTGAATTTGGCTCATTCAAAGTTGGTACCGGAATGTTGACAGGTTGAACGTCCATAACATTTCGATTTATGCCGGCTGAATTTGGCTCATTCCAAGTTGGGGGATCAATGACATGAGCATTCGTAGTTTTGTGGTCGTTCCTGACCAAAGAGGGTTCACGACGCAATCGTCTTAGACGCAAGTACGCACTTCTCAAATGCCATGCCTCTTTCAATTTGTAAGAAACGTTGATTCGTTAATGGATATACACCGCATCCATCCCGAATATATAATTTCAGCCTATAACACAGAACCCTGTTTTTTCATTTGTATTGGTCAAGTTGACGAGGTTTTTAAAACTGTGCAAACCATGCGAACCCACCGAGAAGCCTCAAAATCTAAGGGAATTCATCCTGGTGACATTGACACAAGACGGATTTTTTTTTTTTTTATCATGGACGGGAATCCCCTCCGAGAGGAAGGCGATCCCTGAGGATGGCTCCGTTGAAGAACCACGCCTGGATCGATCGATGACCAGCAGGTAGCCCCCTCGAGCATGCTCCTTATACAACCAAGCGAAGAGCTAGCTAGTGAGGGCCGGAATGGAATATCGTACGTAGTGTAGAATCAGATCTGAAACTCTGACTATAAATTGAGGGAATTGTAATAAGAAGTTGAAAACGCATAGATTACAACATATTTTTGTGAACATAACGTATTGATATGTGGATTCAATTTATATTAGAAACAACTTTGAGAAGTGGATAATCACTATAGAAACCAAACGGTGTAGTGAATTGGGCCGTCACTTAATTCGGTGTTTTTGTAATTGGTCAACACAACCTCTTACTTTAATCAAAATGTAGAGAACAAAAAAATGAAAGCACCATTCGGATTTCGGAGAGAGAATGTGGAAAAACGTAAAGGTACACCATTTATGGTTTAAATTATTATCCCAATATGCAACTCACCTATATACACACATTTACCTTAAAAACCCATCACGAGTCAAACTTTACGAGTGTGACCTAATTTATTTATTTGAGATTATGATAGTCTGAATTTTTGTTACTTTATGTTAAATTTTTATAAATATTTCTTATTGACAAAAAAAAAAAACGTGAATCAAATTGTAATAAGGCCTAATATTAATGTTGATCCCCGATGTATCACCGAAGACACTTTGGTCCCCAATAAAAAGATTGAGTCTATTTTGTCCCCAGTATTCACGATGTTTGTTTAAATGGTCCCTGCAACCGAAACCGCAAAGTTTGTAATCTGATCTCCGTATGGTGGTCCAAAATCCAACAAGTTCAGAACTGGACGCAAAAATGAGGGTCTTTTTTCATAAATCCAAAACTGCCATTGGCAATCAAATGGAGAAGCAAACAGAGATTACACAAATAGGACACTTTAATCTCCTGGTGAAATTCAATCCCGGTACGATATTTTACAGCACATTACACTCTTTTGCTTCTGTACATACAAGGTTTGAATCAGCACAAGAGGCTGTTCAGTCCTTTCACCTGACTATGGCCAAGGTTTCTGTATTCAAGCATTGGCTGTCCACTCCAATGCTGGTAACAACCCTCTAATACAACTCAAGCTCAAACTATGTTCTGCTATTTTAATTACATTTCCTCAACTTGTTCCCATTTCTATATACTTTACCAGGGGCCTGTCAGTGTCCTTCTCAAGCATTGACTCTTACTTCTCAATCGCATATTTCTCGTGTCCACCGCCTGTGCAACAAACAATAACGCGTGCTGTCAAATACTAGCTTAAGGTATTCTCCATTAACAAGGAGTTGTTGACTCTTTTTCCTGAATGCCAAGTGACTTTGGCATATTCAGACGAACACACACAAGGTGGCTTGTTCCCATGTAATTTCACTGACCATACCCAGATGATTACAACCAATGGATAAGGTCCTTCTATAGAATGAGTAATCCATTGGCAGCCTCTTGGTGTGATCAACAGAAGGCAAAGCAATATGTAGCAAAAATGATTAGAAGACCTAAATAAAATTGAAACTAAATGTAAAGAATGCTATGTATTTCATTCGAGTAAACAAATCAACATGACGGGAAAACTTCTGTTTGAGTAAGTTTTGTTACAGAAGTCCAGATAATGGTGGCTGACTTGCAAAAGATGCAGTCTGAACACTGATGTAGAGATGTTAAAAATAGTCTTCTTAACCTGTGCCATTAGAACTTCAAAATTGTACTAGTAATCAGTAAATGAGTCCCCATGGGTACTAATAGCTGTGAATTAGCAACACCTTCGAATTTGTAGTATTTTCATATGGCTCAAAGCATGTCCCCAGGTGGGCCTTCATTGAATGGTTGGTCTGCCATGGTCGCCTCAGCACTAACGACAGACTCCTGCAATGGGGATTGGGGATCACTGTGGATGATTACTGTGTTCTTTGTCATGGGGGACAGAGTCACAAAACCCCTAGTATTTTGAGTGCCAATTTTCTGCTGCAGTCTGGGGTCAGGTTTGAGGAAAATGTGGTGGTTCTTGGTTCCCTCTCAACCTGGGTGAGGCAATTACATAATGTCCGGCTTTTGGGGCTAAGTCTTCCTTGTCTGTTATGGTACTTGAACTGGGACTACCTGCTACCATTTACCATTTGCAGATGATCTAAGGGCTTGCCTATGCTTATGTAAAGATTAGAGATGAGTGGCACTTGCCTCCTAGTTTTCTTGCTTCCTAGTTCGCTCCGAGACTGTAATTTCGTGTTTCTTGGATTGGATTGTTTGAGCTGGCCCTGAGTTGTAATTTGGGGATTCCGAATCTATCCCCTTGATTTTTTGTAGGGGTTAACCACTCCTCTGGATCAACAACAATGATTTTTCGGTAAAGGCAACTAATAGAGTAAAAGAGGGCATGTACCTGATTTTTCTGCATCTCCATAATTTCTTCCTGCAATAAAGATAACAAACAAAAGAAAATTGTTTGTCACAACCTCACATTTCGAAATAACACTTCAAAAGATCCACAGTAATGACTGTCATTACTAACATACCTGTTTTTTCTGCAACTCTTGATTAATTTCTTTTAGCTTTTCAATTTCTGCTTCCAATTCTAAAGTATAGGCCTGTCATAAACCCAAAGACATAAACTAAATCAGTTTAGAAACCAAGCAAACTTCGAAAAGTGTTTCAACAAAAAAAAAAAACTAATTCATGAATGGACCTATTGCTGTACTATGAAACCATCTCTCTCTCTCTCTCTCTTTCTTTTTTTGCTGACATGTTATATTCATTTTTTGCATTTCCTTAGAGTCGGATATGGAAAATATTCAGCTCTTCAGAATAAAAGACGTATGCTCCATTACCTTGTTCTTCCCAGAAAGTAATATCTCGTATCTTTGTCACATTTGGGTGTTTACATCTATATTTCGCAGCATGTGCCTTCTTTATTTTTCTAGAATTATGTACGTATACTTCGATGGGTATGCATTTATTGAGTTACCACGCTATCCTACGTGACTATGTCATAGCCGTCCAACAATGCTTCTAGAGCTTCCCGATTTTTCCAACCCTGTTGCCATCAATTCCATATCAAGCTAACCGTTATTGCAAAAATAATATATGTAAGTCGATTTCATCTTGATTTTGATTTCAACTTAGAATATGGATTCTCCTCTCTGCCACCATATTAATCTCATTCCAACGACAATTTAGAGCCATTTTTCGCAAACAGCAAAGGCCAAAATACTAGCCCTTTCTATGAATGAGCACCAAAACCCATATCTTAATCCACAAAACCCAATTGATGAGCTTAAGAATCCAAAGACAACTTGTATATAGTACTGCATAAATTATAAAAACAAACAAAGAAGTTTAAAAACAGACAAAAATTTTCAGTGTGTATAACGATATTCTCACCTGTTTTCGAGCCCGTGACCTCGCAGCAGACTCTCTATTTTTCACCATTCTCTTCTGCCTTTTCTCGATTGCTTTCTCGAAAATCACACCACCGCATTTCCTTCCTTGTACACCTCCACTTTGTACGAAACTACCTTGAACTACACCATTGTTAATGGAAGGATCTACCATTCCAACAGCCAGCTGAGCATTGCTTACCAAAGGCATACAAGAGGCAATAGCCACAGTTGCTTGCTTGGGGAAAAGTGGCTGCGGCTGTGGATTAGCCACTGAATTATGATTTCCCGTTATCTGATTAGCCGGAAGTGCGTTGTCTCGAGCTGATTTCCGAGACCCAAGACTCAGACCCTTGTTATTACCATTTGTCTGTGATATTTCACTGAAAAATCCACTATGACTTGGCTTGCTAATAGGTTGAGCATCTTCTCTGACTACACCTGCTCGTACCAAAAAGTCCTCCAATGTCATTTCTCCCAAAGTCGGCTCCCTCTGCGGCAAATGTACTCTTCCTTCTCCTCCTCCTCCACTGCCACCACCACCGCTCCCCTCATTTGCACCAGAACTTTCTTTAAACAAATCTCTCCATACTTCATCCACGGTTTTCTGACTAAGCGTGCGAGGCAAAGATAGCGATCCTTGTGTTTGTAAATTCGCACCAGGGGCACAAGAGGGTGCCGCGGATTGAGTCTCGTTGGTTGTCCAAATGTTCTTTAACAGTTCATCCATGTTCATTGACCCAAATTCCTTTCCAGTTCCACCCAGAGTGTTCTGTAGCTCATCAAAGGTCAGAGAGAATATGGAAGACTGTCTGACCAATGGGAAGTTGACATCTGGCTCTGGCTGTGATGGCTCGACAAAGTTCTTAAAATTCATGTAGGATCCCATCATTCAAGAACACAAAAAAGATTTTCTTATGTATCCAAGCAATTAATTAGTACTGTCAGGTGCTAAACCAGCTGTCCCCAAGTGTTCATCCACTCAAAGTTGGATCAAATAGAACCCTCATTTCTATGCTTTACTGTTTCAGACCCACAAATGGAAAAATCAAGAAGAGGGTCAGATTAATTAGTATATCTCAAAACACTGAACTTCCTACATAGAGAAAACACTAAAAGAACCAAATTTAGGGACCCACAAAAATGGAATTTCATTCTTTGATCATACGAAAAGTCTTTGCATGTCTTCCACTCTAATGCAGAAACAGCCACAAGAAAATAATGGGAAAAAAAAAAAACTCAAAATCGACAACTTTCCCTATCATATTAAACCCAAAACCCACCAAGACGTATCAAGAGATCCATGAGGTGCGCAACGTATCAAGAGATCCATGAAGTGCGCGCAAGCTGGCCTGGATGTCCAGTTATTAAAAAAATAAAAAATGAAAAGATCCAAGATCCATCAGCTGCAAGCCTGCAATTCTAGGTTGAAATCAATGGTGAACTAGTTAGATACCAATTTCAAAGGAAACCCATCAAGAATCATACTAGTACAAACCAGTAGTACAAAGTACAAACAATTAAACAAGACTTGTTGCAATAGATGCAAAATAGGTCTCTTTATTCATGTTGTAAATAGATGCACAGGGCAGTGTTTATACCCTGGTGCTTTGCAACATCAGATCCAACTTATACTTCTTAAATCGTTCGTAACAATTAGATTTTCGTAGTTCTCATATTCTTCGATTTTGGTGATGGTTTCCCATAATTTGAAGCCGATTCAGTTGCTTCCAATTTTGCGCATAGGCGCTCTCATTTTTGTTGGTTGTTTGGTTTTTGTTCTGACCGTCTTGCTATAAGGTCTGTTTCTTGTATTTCATCCTCTTAGTTATCAATGAATTTGTTACTCTTCCACCAAAAAAAATTGGGAAAATGACGGTCCAGCTCGTGTTTTGATAATTAATACCTTTTAAAGACATGCTAAGAACAATTATTAATGAACAAAATGTCCTTAGCGAGTATTAATTATCAAAACACTCCCTTGACCGTCATTTTCCCAAAAAAATTCCCATGAAAAGCAACAATCAATTTCCATCTAAAGTACTTGTATGAAATAAACAAACTCAAACATCCATGCACAATCACAATAATATGGAGCTGTAATCAAACTCAATTTCACTGAAAACCAACTCCGCATCCCAGATCACGACCCACAAAAAGCCTCAAAAATCAACACAGAATGATTTTTTTTTTAAAGAGAGAGAAAGAAGAAGAAGAAGAAGTGCCAAAACCCCTAAATTTTTCTGCTGTGAAACAACAACCCATGATGTAATTCGCATGCGAAATCAGATCAACTGACAGAATTTTGAAACCCAATCAACAAACGAAGATTGAAGACAAAAACACTTAGAATTTGGGTCTACAATAAACAATAACCATATAATCGAACTTGAATACTGAGAGGGACTTGTTATGGAGTACCTTTTATAATTTTCTTATGGGCTGTAGAAACAGTGACTGGAGAGAGAGAGAGAGAGTGTGTGAGGAGGAGGTGAGAGGCTTCTTCACGTTCGCCGGTTGGGGCAACGGGGCAGGCGACAGGTGTCTTTTGCGGTTGAGCCGCCTTGACACGAGCCGATATTTAAAGCTCAATAAAAAAACTGGGGTACATTATTTGGTCTACGCCAAATGAACACTGCGTTTGTGAGACTCATCTCGAAGTTTCATATAAATGATCGAACCGCTCAATTTATTGAAAATGCATTTTGAAAAATATTTGTGAAAAATGCATATGAACAAGGGCTTGATCTGTTTTTGCGCAATTTTCTGTTGATCATATCCTTACCGATATTTGGCTGAACTGATTTTTCAAAAGAAGTTTTAAAAAAATACTTTGGACAAATTGAGCAGCTCCGATCATTTGTACTCCAATGAGACTCCGAGATGGATCTCACATTACGCGCTCAAATGGTATACCTATGGAGGACTTTTAAGCTACACATTCTATGTGCGGTGATGATGAGAAAATTATCGAAAATGCTAAGGACAAAAAAAATTTATCCCAAAAAAAACAAATAGTAATTGAAGTTCACTTTAATGTGTGAAACCCAATCATCAAAATAAATCCCAACCATTAATTGCTTTATTCGGGACACTTTTGAGATTTCTTTGTATCCTCCATTTCTCGAAAATTATTGGAGTATTTTTTATTGTTTTTGTTTTGTCTTTGAGGTTGTGATGTGACGTGTATCCAATGCGGGCGTGCCAGGTGGGTGCATCCGGACCGTGGATTGCACTTTCCGACAGCACATTAGATGGCCATCCGTGATTTGTTCGTTTTTTAACTTCACTGAGCGAGTGGGAGTATCCGGAGTACCAAGTGCTGTGGGGATTTTTTGTTAAAAATAAATAGTACGGAGTAGTAATTCATTTGGCTTTTATTGTTAAAATTTTCGCATTTTTTTAAAAAAGTTTTTGTGGACTATTATTTTGTCATGACGAGAGAAATCTAAAAAATGGAATAAAAAATTATGATCAAAACCTAATTTTTTTTGAAATAAAGACAAAAATCAGCCAATAATTTTTTTTTGAATAAAGATAAAAATCAGAAAATAAGTCACTTTGCTTATTTAGCCCCAAAAAACCCGTAGTACTCTAACAATTTACGTAGCGATAAATAATGCCGCATGGACATTATTATTAATTTTTATTAAGTAGTTGGGAGACAAAGAGAACCCATATTGTGTGATGACAATCTTTTATTTCTGAAAAATACAACATGACCATGCCACATTGGGAATCAGAAATCCTATACAAGGAAGGGTTTATTTTTAGGCCCCGTTTGTTAATCTCTTTCGGCCTTGGGATTGGATTAATAGTTCCTTTGGACTATTAATTCCTTGTTTGGTTACACAAATGACTCCGGAATAGGAATCTCATGGGATGAGGAAGCCGAACTTTAGGGGGTATTAGCAATACTCCGTGAGACTTGGTATTCATAGTTCAATCCCAACCCCTTCTCATTACCAATCCTTTCTCATTATCAATTTCTTCTATCAATCTAATCCCATCATCTAATTCCATCTCAAACAAATATGATATTAATAATCTCATCATATAATCTCATCCCAAACAAACATAGTCATTATTAATTCTTTCTCATTACCAATCTCTTTCCTAATCCCATCTTCTTAATCAAACGGAGCCTTAAATCCAAATAGTTTAAAAAACTCGTGGATGATCGTGATTTTGTCCTGCAAGACGCAATACAGAAAGTGCCTTGTAGCCTCCCAAATCCTACGACATGGTATTCCGAAACTATCCAATCGTGGGCCAGTTGCGCGTGGTGTTGATTACGCAAACCTAGGTCCTGCCTCTGTATCTTAAAACAGCACTACATGCCATGTGCTCACAATGTGCGCTTGGGTTGTTCAGGAGTTGCCTCCACGTGAATGTCTGTTTTGGGCCACTTTAATTATTCAATGGTTTTTTAGCAAATCAAGTCGTGCCCCAAGTCTCTTATTTACGAGTGTAATTTTGTTCATCTTTTTTAAAAGAAAGCGAATATTATCTTCTCTTTTATTAGTTAAAATTGTATAGGTCTCATCTTTGCAATATATTTTTTGGTAAGCATAGCATTATTTTATAATATAATCCACACAATTTCAATCAATAGAAAAAAAAAATATTCACTCTCTCTTAAGTGAAGGGTGAACAAAACTCAACTCCTTATTCACTATACATGTGTGAAGTCCATAGATGAACTAAAGTTCAAATCTCCCTCCATAATGGTCTAGGTTCGAGCCCTACAAGGGACGGGGTTTAAGATTTTCAAGGCTATGGATATTTGAGTTCCCGTTAACTAACATCCCACTAACCCTCGCGAACTATACAATATTGGCACAAAAAAAAAAAGTCCATAGATAAAAGTGTTGGGACGTCACGTGATAAGGGGGACCCGAGATGCTGCAAAGCAGCTTCCTATATAGTGTCTTGCAGTGTGCATCAGGATCGTCCATCTCTACAATCAATGGTCCGGATTGAAAGCAATATCTTCAAGGAAAGAGTTAACTTTTTTCTAAATAGTTCATTTTCAATCCAGACCGCTAAAAGTATTTTTGGACAGCCCAAATGCAGCCTACAACGCTCTACAGGGAATTGCTTTGCAGCATCTCCAAATCTTGATAAGGGACGGATTTAACAACAGTCCAGGCTGGGCATGTGACCCCTGGACTTTTGATTATTACTCTTAAACCCCCAAATATGAACTATGAACTCCCATTTGGCGTTTATAAATAATTCTGAACTCCCATTTGGCATTTATGAATTATGAACTCCCATTTGGCATTTATGAATTATGAACTCCCATTTGGCATTTATAAATAATTCTAGTGCCCGTTTTTATTTTCTATACATGCATCTAATTAGCACTCTCAAAAAGTTCAAAGAAAGACTCCACAATCACTGATTTATCCTACAATTAAGGAGCTTTTTTACTGTTAAAACTCATAACGATATGGTCTTAATTTCACTAACTGATGATATAATAAAGAATTCACCAACTAATATTGACTAAATTTGAACACTGAGAGCCTGCTCTAAAACCATACGTACATAAAAACTGTAGGATATAATGTATCTAATTTGTTGGCTTCTATTTACAAACATCTTTTAACTTTAAGTTAGTACACTTTTTCTTTTCTGTGATTTGTGTTATTTATCATTGCATTGTGTTTGACTATGAAAAAAATTTCAAGGTAATTATTGCCTCTCTGTACAAAATAACAGGATCTACCACTTGCAACGACAGTGCCCCAATACCACCAAATAATATTTCCTTCATAGGTATCTCAATATCCTCTAACATCCCACATTCATGTGAATAACACAAATAATCAATATAATGAGCTCTCAGTCAAGTTTGTTATGTATAATGTATACTACAAATCATACTGATTGGTCAGCGGTAATGAGATGAATGAAACATGCATGTTTGTCTTGATAAAAACTTATTAGGTAATTCGAATTTAAAAACAAAAATTTCACCACAAACGTGTCCCAATCATATGGCTACTCATATTAAGGCCGTGTTCAGTTGCACGGAAAGGATATAAAAAGAATGAGAAAATCAACTTTCATGTAACTTTCTGTGTTCTTAGTTATCAGGAAAATTGTAAAACTCACAACTTCAATTTTCCTACTAAAAAATATTTTTCTGCAAAATAGTTCTTTCCAAAAAGGAAGGAATTTTAGTTTTCTTACAAGAATTTCTTATCAAGAGATCACACTCGAGAAAATAAGTATTATTTTTCTTTACTTCACGTCACTCACAGTCTCCATTTTTCCTAAGAATTTTTTTTAATACTAAATTCCTGACAAATGAACGGAGCCTTAGATCAATATTATATTTTTGAATGCATGACAAACTAGCAAAAGGAACGAATTTAACACATTTCGTACTATTTGGATTGATTTTTTGAGTCCCAACTTGTGGCTTATGTAGAGATCACATCTGGATCCGCAGTGGCCCGGCCTTTTTTTGGCATAATAAGTTTGTATTTTATTTTATTTTTGTCTTTATTCAATTTTCTTTTATATTTGTTAATTTTTTGTCGATTTTTTTTTGATTATAGCTTTGACATGACGATAGAAATCAAAAATGTAAAAAATTACGTTCGAAACTCAAATTTTTGAATATCGTCTTTGTTTTAAAAAAATAGATTTCGATCGTAATTTTTGCCCTTTATATTCCTCTCGTCATGAAAAAACAATAATTCACAAAAAATTGCTAAAAAGCTACTCCAACAAATAAGCTACTTGCTTATCGATCATTTTACATACACACTCAAGTACATACTCAATCACACGCCCCCAATCATAATAAGAGTGGAGCCCGCATGCATTACATACCCAATATGTATGAGACCACCCATCCCTATTGTGAGTGTGGGTGTGTGATTAAGTGTGGAGTTACTCCGTTTCAAAACATCTTCTTAAAAAATAAGTACTTATTTCGCATTTTCAAAACCCAAAAATAATGTAAATGAAAAATAATTTTTCAATTTTTTTGCACCGTGTGAAAGATCTCAATGAGATCTATCAAACAAGATCCATATTGATAAAAAAATTATTTGCGTAAGCACATAATTTATGAACTTGAAATTGCCTTCTTAAAAAATAAGTTCTTATTTTCCTTTCCGGAACGGAGCCTAGAATTTCCACTTGTCAGACCAAAATAGCTAATTGCAATAGGCCCCAATGCTATTCTATGGAATTAGGGGGTGTTCCAACTAAAAAAAGGTAGGTTTTTGAAAAAAGAAGGCAATTTCAAATTCAAATATAACGAAAATGAAAAATAAATTTTCAATTTTTTTACACTGTTTAAAAGATTTCAATGAGATTTATCAAACAAGATCCATATTAGCAGAAAAATTATTTGCGTCAATACATGATTTTTGACCTTGAAATTACTTTCTTTTTCCAAAACCTTCCTTTTGTTTTAGTTGGAACACCACCTTATACACTCGCACGACGTTACGAAAAAGTCTATCAAAATCTATAAAATTTACTCTGACCTAGGGTGTTCTCATCGACATAACCAAAACTAAATTTTTTCTAACGTTAGTAACGTTTATCCAAAATATATGGCACGGCCAAACTTAATAACACCTTATTCAAAAAGCAAATTTTGGCATTTGAAATTTTGAATAACTAAATTAGCAATTTTTTTTTTATAATCAAATTTAACGGACACCACACTTTCTCTATTTTTTCTCTCTTTTTAGCCCTCCTCCCATTAGAGTCCCGCCTATTTACGTTTATTCCCAACACTCTCCATACCTCCATTAAAAATGGTTATTATGGGAGTCTGGCTCCTCTCCAATCCCTTTAAATGGATCGGAGAGAGCACCCTCTCCAAAGCCAATTTGGAAAAAACTTTTTAAATCACACTTCAATGATCGGAACCGTTCATAATTTTTAATGCGCTGAGAGCATCAAGAAATTCAAAAATCATTTTGATCGATTAGCGTTTGATATGATTTCGAAACAGATTTAGGCCCCGTTTCAGAACACTTTCTTAAAAAATTTGTATTTATATCACATTTTCAAACTAAAAAATAATGTAAATAAAAATAAATTTTTATTTATTTTTGCACCTTATAAAAGATCTCAATGAGATCTATCAAATAAGATCTCTATTGGTAAGAAAATTATTTATGTAACCATATGATTTTTGAGTTTGAAATAGCTTTTTAAAAAATAAGGCCCCGTTCCAGAATCAAAATAAGAACTTATTTTTTGTGTAATAAGAAGGCTTGTTCCTGAAAAATAAGAAGGTTGATACTTATTTTGGAAGAATTTATATAGGTACCGATCGGCCGGAGAGGGAAATCGTACCAGCGGCCGCGTCGGGCCATCTCCGGCCACCGGACGGCCGATCCAAGCCGTCCAAAAATTCTAAAAAAAAAAAACTGAGGGGCTATTGAGAGAATCAACGGCATCCGAGGTGTGTAGGGTGCTTGATCCGAGCATCCCTTTTCCGTGTAAGGTGCTTGATCATATATACACGGAAAAAGGGTGCTTGGATCAAGCACTCTACACACCTCAGATGCCGCTAATTCCTAGGTAAGCCCCCTTGGTTTTTTTTTTAGAATTTTTGGACGACTCGGATCGGCCATCTGGTGGCCGGAGACGGCCCGGAGCGGCCGCCGGTATGATTTCCCTCCTCCGGCGCCCATTATCATAGCAACAGTCTTATTTTTTGTATAAGGCAACTTCAACCTCAAAAATCATGCGTTTACGCAAATAATTTTCCTACCACTATGGATCTTGTTTGATAGATCTAATTGAGATCTTTAATACGGTGCAAAAAAAATTGATATATTTTTTTTTCATTTACATTATTTTTGAGTTTGAAAATGTTAAAGGAATTTTTTATTTGGGTTTTGTGGAATGACCCTTCTTATTTTTGAATGAGGAGTGGCAAAATAAGTACTTATTTTTTAAGAAAATTTCCGGAACGGGGCCTGAGTCCTTATTTCTCTTTCGGGAACGGGGCCTTATATTGAAAAAAATTTTAAAAAGGGGTTTTGTTCTGGTGTTGTAATTTCATAATATTTTGCAAGATAATGTGTTTCAAAATCATATCTAATGATGTCCAATAAACTTGATTTTTGGCACACTTTATGTTCTCAAAAGAGCAAAATAAAATGAATTATTTCCATTAATGTGAGATTGAAAAAAAATTTACGGGTCGATATTGGAGAGACTGTTCTCTCCCATCCATGATTGGAGAGGAGCCGGACTCGTATTATGGACCATTGTGAATAGGGTTACCCGAAAGCCCATCTCTCTCTCTCTCTCTCTCTCTCTCTCCATAAGCCCCTCATCCCCTGTCGTTCGCTTCTCCATAGGTGCTCTTGGTAGCTCGGCATATCAACTGAGCTAATCGCCTGATACTGCAGTGAAACTACATGTATGTTCAGGTATTCTCTCTCTCTCTCTCTCTGCGCGTGTTTGTGTGTGTGTGACTGGCGGTGTCGATTAGGAAAAGGCTGATTTGGGTTGTTTTATCGCCGTTAGGGATTGTGTATGTGTGGACTGTGGTGGTGGTGGTGATATGGTGGTTGCTTGGGGGATGGGTGGGCTATGAACCTGAATTGGTGGTTCAAGGCTGGTGGTGGTGTTGGTGGTGGGGCGGTGGAGTTCAGTTGGGGGGTGGAGTGAGAGGAGCAAGTGTCGGGTTTGGGTATATGACACGACACGATAACATGACTCAAACTTGACACGGAGTTAGCAGGGTAGGGTTGACTATTTTTAAGACCTGAGAACACGATTGCTAAACGGGTTGGGGTTGCGGTCAGGTTCAGGTTCAACCCGTATAACCCGAAATTGTCCTGGTTGACCTTTTTATCTATCCGTGTCGACACGGTAACCTCAACCTATTTATCTATCGGGTTTAAAACTATAATGGTTCTTTCCTTGAATGTTGAATTATGTAAGCAGTAGTGCTATTCAGTCCTTGAGAATGGCTAATTGTTGGATTAAAATTGGTTGAAAACTTGAAACAAAAATAGGTGCAAACGGGTTATGGAAACAGATCATCGGAAAGCGAAGGATTTTGCATAATCGTGTCAATCCGTGTTTTGTTCGGGTTGACATGTTTACTAGCAGGTCATGTGAGGGTTGGAATTCTTGACACATTTAGCTAAACAGGTCAGGTTAGTGTTGAAGGTTATTTGGCACGAACACAAATTGACACGTCATGACACGATGCCCAGCCCTCATGTTGGCACAGACAGGTCAGCCACGGTGGCCGAGCAGCTTTTACCGTGTGAACGAAAGTTAGGAAATGGGGAACATAGAAAATAATTGGAGAGTTAAGGGACAAATTTGGGCAAATAATAGTGTTTAAGGCTAAATGGGAAACCTGGGCAAAGTTTAATTTGCACTGTGTTGTTATTTTCAGTTTTATGATTATTGAACGAGAAAGTGATCTTATATGGGTGGTTGGTTTACATTGAATTTTCTTTGCAAAAATTCAATTCGTTGTTGACATGCCTCCAAAATGATTGTGTAATTTGATCGTTTGTTGTACAAAAGTACATTAATACCCATGCTTTCATTTTATGCTTTCCTAACCTTGTAAACTTTTGTTCATAAGTAATTTCCCATAACATATATATGCAAGCATTCTTGGTTTTAAATGCTTATTTTGGTTCATTGTTTGTGTGCGCAGATTGTTGCCAACCTGCAAAGGTAGGCATTTCCCACAATATTTCCAATCTCATGGAACCCATCACCAATTATACTCCACGAGTGCAAGTTGTGCACAAGTTTGGTACCATGACGTTGGGAGCGAGAATAAAGAGATTGATTTTGAGTTTCTATTCGAATCATGCACCAAAACCCAGCTTGCTAAGCGCCTTCATGCGCTTCTTGTTGTGTCGGGGAAAGCCCAAAGCATATTCATTGCCACTAGAGTTGTCAATCTCTATGCAAGTCTTGGCAATGTTACTTCGGCTCGCTTCACTTTTGATCAAATCCCAAATAAGGATGCCTATACCTGGAATTCAATGATATCAGCATACGTTCGCAATAGCCAATTCCATGGAGCTGTGAACTGTTTATATGAAATGTTCTTGAACTCTCAAGTTAGGCCTGATTTTTATAGTTTTCCTCCTGTGTTGAAAGCGTGTGGTAATTTATTAGATGGGAAGAAGATGCATTGCTGGGTTTCCAAACTGGGTTTCGAATGGGATGTGTACGTGGCTGCTTCTTTGGTGCATATGTATTGCCGCTTTGGAGCTCTCACGGTTGCCTATAAAATATTTCGTGACATGCCATTCAGGGATAATGGTTCTTGGAACGCGATGATTTCTGGGTTTTGTCAAAATGGAAATGCTGTAGAGGCATTGGATGTTTTGGACGAGATGAGATTGGAAGGGATGAAGATGGATTGCGTCACAATTTCAACCATTCTTCCTGCTTGTGCGCTAATGGACGATATTTTGCAGGGTAAGCTTATCCATTTGTATGCCATAAAACATGGGTTGGAGTTTGATGTGTTCGTGTCCAATGCGTTGATTAACATGTATGCAAAATTTGGAAACTTGGGGCATGCACATAAGGTTTTTGATCAGATGTCTGTTAGAGATTTGGTGTCATGGAACTCAATAATTGCTGCATATGAGCAGAATGGGAATCCGGATAGTGCGCTTAAGTTCTTCAGTGGGATGCAGTCAAATGGAGTTCAACCTGATATGCTTACACTAGTGAGCTTGGCTTCTACTGTAGCTCAATCTAGGGATTGCCAAAGTGGAAGGTCTGTTCATGGTTTCATCCTAAGGAGATGTTGGATTGTGGAAGGGGTGGTCCTTGGAAATGCTGTCATGGACATGTATGCAAAGTTGGGTATTATTGATTACGCACGTAGAGTTTTTGAGGAAATTCCTTCAAAAGATGTAGTTTCGTGGAACACTTTGATCGGTGGCTATGGTCAAAATGGTCTTGCAAGTGAGGCCATTGAAGTATTCAATTTGATGGAAGGGTGTGAGGATATAAGACCTAATCAGGGGACTTGGGTGTGCATTTTACCAGCTTACTCTCACCTAGGAGCCTTGAAATTGGGGAAGAAAGTTCATGGGCGGATTATAAAAGACAGTTCCCTCTTGGATGTCTATGTGAGTACCTGCCTCATTGACGTGTATGGAAAATGTGGGAGATTAGATGATGCAATGTCCTTATTCTTTGAGGTGCCGAGGACGAATTCAGTTCCTTGGAATGCTATAATATCATGTCATGGGATTCATGGCCACGGTGAGACTTCTATGCAGCTCTTTGGAGCTATGAGGGACGAGGGAGTGAAGCCTGATCACGTGACATTTATATCTCTACTGTCATCTTGTAGCCATTCGGGTTTAGTTGATAAGGGTCAATGGTGCTTTCATGTGATGCAGGAAGAATATGGAATCAAACCTTGTTTGAAGCATTACGGGTGCATGGTAGACATTCTTGGTAGAGCTGGATATTTGGAAAAGGCATATGATTTTATCAAGAAAATGCATTTAAGGCCTGATGCTTCAATTTGGGGTGCTCTTCTTGGAGCTTGTAGAATCCATGGAAACATTGAGCTGGGTAAATTCGCTTCGGATCGCTTGTTTGAAGTGGATTCGGAAAATGCTGGATACTATGTTTTGTTGTCGAATTTATATGCAAATGTAGGAAAATGGGAGGGAGTGGATGAAGTGAGATCAATGGCTAGAGACAGGGGATTGAAGAAGACTCCTGGGTGGAGCTCAATCGAATTGAACAACAGGATTGAAGTCTTTTATACTGCAAACCAATCCCATCCGCAATGTGAAGCGATTTACAAGGAGTTGGAGAGTTTAACTGCTAAAATGAAGAGCCTTGGTTATATTCCAGACTATAGCTTCGTGTTGCAAGATGTTGAGGAAGATGAAAAGGAGTATATACTTATGAGTCATAGCGAGAGATTGGCTATTGCGTACGGAATTATCAGCACTCCTCATAAGAGCCCTATCCGGATCTTCAAGAACTTGCGGGTATGTGGGGATTGCCACAATGTGACTAAATTCATATCGAAGATTACAGAGAGGGAGATTGTTGTAAGGGATTCTAACCGCTTCCACCACTTCAAGGATGGGGTTTGTTCTTGTGGGGATTATTGGTGATGTGGATGTATTGTTTACAAAATTGACAGCTTGGATGTCAGTACTCGACTCCAGGTGAGTATGCTATACCAACCTCAAAGAGAACTGAAAACTGTATACGATAATTCTGCTCGAGTTTGGTTGCCCTAGTAGCTTAGTTAATTAGTTTCTTTGGAGGGCACATCACAGGGCTTGGATCAAGCATGCCCTTGGGCTTTAAACACCGACACGGCTAGTCTTTCGGAGAATAATGTTTACTGGGAAAGATGGTAAATTAAATGACAGGTCCCTTCAACTATGGAGAATTTTTATGAACACAAATAGTAAGTTCTATGGTGGTTACACTTTTCAACAAATTACGGGACACCTATTTGCTCGAGTCTAATAAGTTGTTCATGTGTACCCTCTTTATTTTTATTTCCAGAAAAGTTTGAACTTGGTTTACTGGTTAATTGAAACTGTATGGTGCACATCATGGATGGATGAGAAGCACATTTCGTGTGGCACGTACATTATTTCCTGCACATCATGGATGGATGAGAAGCACATTTCGTGTGGCACGTATATTATTTCCTTTCACCCCATTATTTCTTTTATCTATGTTGATCAACTTAGTTGTCCACATAATTGAGGTTCCGCAGAGGTTTTTGATCACAACTTTGTAGATGAAGACTAAGAATAGAAGTCAAGCTGTTCGCTCATGGTGATAAGGTTGAAGAAGGCTGTAGCTGATGCTTCAACCAAAGATGAAGTAATATTTGGAGTTGATGTTGTACTGACCTAGTGACCTGTCTATCTATCTGTAAAACACTACAACAAAAGAGGGTATTCCCTGCACTTCCTTTCCCTGTTTCTTTCCAATAAGCCTCGCTAAAGGTCAATTTTTTGCCGGGGGCTGGAGAAAACAAAACGCATGGGGTGCTTCCCAATTTCCCCTTCCCTTCTTATTTTCCCTTCAGCGCCTAAGGCAGAGAAAAGCCCTAATGTTCTTCAGTCGACTCCTCTGGTCTCCTCTCTCTCTCTCTCGGAAGCCCCTATTTTTCTCTTCGATTGACACTCCTCTGGTCTCCTCCTCTCACTCTACTGGTACTTCTCTCTCTCTCTCTCTCTCTCTCTCTCTCTCTGTGGCTTGAATTTGTATCACGATTGGACTGGTTGTATCTCGTTTTGGGCAGAGAAACTTCAGGATCGACTTACCATGTGTTCGGCTGTTCTGTCTCTACTGGTATTCTCTCTCTCTCTCTCTCTCTCTCTCTCTCTCTGGTCGGCGGATACGTGGTAGTGAAGGGGTTGCTGGTTCATTGATGGCTGTAACAGATCTGTGGTGTGGAAGAGAAGGACAGCCCAACCGGGGGTTGGTGCTCACTGCTCTCACTACCTAAAGGGTTCAGAATCTATCTCCCATCCATATCAGCACTCTCTGTCTCTGGGGTTCAGCATTCCCCTCGCTGCTGGTCTCTGTGTGTGTGTGTGTGTGTGTGTGTGTGTCTCTCTCTATCTCTCTCTCAATGTCTCTCTATTTTCTCCGGTGGAGTTGGGCTTCAGTGGTCAAGGTTGGGTATCTAGTTAGGGCAGTCTATTCAGGGAGGGAGGGGGTCGTGGGGAAGGAGGATTTGGGTTAGGGCACAAAAAGCTTGGTTTGCTTGTAGGAAATGATAAGCCCCTTACTTTGTTAATGGAGTTACTTGTGTAAATTCTCTGTTTTTGTTTGATCTGTTGGTTTTCTTTACTGCATGACTTGATTTAGTGTTCCATGAAGCTATTATTGTTGGATTCTTTTTTAGTTAGTTTCAAATACCGGTTATATGGAAATCTAGATGTCCACGTATTTAGCTCTGCTATTAAGGTCAAGTTTTCTAATATGATCGATGTATGATTACCTTAACTTGTTCAACTCTGTGTAATCGAATTGAAAGTAGGTATATTATACTGGCATGCAACGAAATGTAAAGATTAAAGAAAGAAAACCACTGAAACAACTCTTTAAATTTTTTGAAGACTAATATGTGAAAGATGGGCTCAAGTTTGCAAAGGAATTTGTAATTCTATTCTAGATCTGAGGCCCTTTCTTTCATGGTTGTAGATGAGCTCAATTTTGAAGGAAAGGCACCTCTCAATTGTTTTTGTAACTTGTTCCTAAGTGAAATTGTCGATTGAGTTTGTTCGTGGAGATTGCAGTGCATTTCTTGGTCTGGAATGAGTTGGCTTTTGATTGAGTTTGTAACTTGTTCCTATGTGACCTTCTATCTGTATTTATGTTTAAGTTCTCGCTATGCCATGCTTCATATCACTACAACAAAAGTAGGCTTTCCCGGCATTTGTTTTAAACCGGTTTATAGCCCTTTTTTAGTTTAGCGGGCGGGCCACAGGGAAAAAAACAGAAGTGATTGCTGTGCTTTATTTCGCCAAGTTTGGACATTAGGTTTAAGACTCAAGAGTCAGAAAATGCCCCTCTCATGCTTAATTTCCTTATTGTCTTCATTTATTTTCGTGTTTGCTTTTAGAATAGAGCCAGGGCTCTTTTCGTCATGTCGGCAGAGGAGCGCGGGGTATTTTGCCATTGCTTTATCTGGTGTATTCTCATCGGCTTGATGGGGGTACCAATACTTTCCTTTTCCCATGTTTATTTGTTTCCTTTTACTTTTATGTGGTCTTATGCATTGGGTTTGTATTTCTAGTGGAAATCAGGGAAGTGTGTGAAGCTCCTGATAACAAGACTGTTGTTTGGGCCAAGTGGTAGATATTTTTGGCTGAGGAGCGTGTTGTGGCTAAAAGTAACGCTGATAGCAATTTTAAGCAGCCAAAGGTTGCCCTTCTATCAAAGGTATTTGAGTGATTGAATCTACCTTGATATATGCTTGTACATCTAATTAACAGTAATGATTTTTTTGATGCTTTTTCTAACTTTCTATTGTGCTGAATCTGCTGATTTCATTCTTTTAAAATTGGGAACATAATGCTTACTCTACGGTCACGGTTGAAAGTTGAAGAGGCAATCTAGTGGGGGTCCAATTGCGGAGCCTTGATATTGCCTCTACACAAGCTACCTATCCACCATCGATGCTAGGATTGACCTATTGACTTGTTCTTACACAAGGTACTTAAGATTTAAGCTCTCTAAAATTCATGTTGACTAAGTTTTCATGAAATCTATTACAAGTTACCTGTTTGATTGGGTCGATCGTTGAATTCCTTGGTGACACTACATAATTGAGACATTTGTTTGATTGACAAAATGCCCAAACCATTCTATTCCGTGGTTACTTTTAGGCTTTGGATACTTAGCACATCTATGTTGTGGTTACTTTTCGGAGTTGCGTCTGTTAAGCCTCTTGCATATTTTACTTCTAGTTTTGTTTCTCTAAGTTCACTTGGAAACCATGGGCACTATACTTGAAAAGTAACAAGTTAGAATCGAAACGTTTTTCCATTCACTTGCAACTCTATTGGCTTATATGTTTTATTTGGCTGATTAAACTCTACTTCATTCCTTTCTAATGGCTGCATAGATGCATAGAAGCATAACAGAAGGATTATTTTCAGCTTGTTGTGAAAAGAATTGATCATAATATTATCTATGGAATGGTCTTGGTGAGATTTTTCTAATGTATTCAGACTGTATTAGTGACCAAATGGTACTTTCTTCTTTTAGGCTGAACTTGCTAGATGGTTGGAAAGGGATGGTTTCAACTTTCAAGACAAGGGTATGAGGCAGTTGGTGCAGAACGGTGACCAGTGCTAGCATTCGTTTGCGGAAAGAACACCTCAATTGAAGAAGATTTTGGAAGATCCTATCTGTATTATTTTTTATTATTACTAGTAAGGTGCAATAATGAGAAATAACGGAAAAATGCCTTATCGGGAAGTATTCCCGACATCGGTATCGCCTGCCTTTGCAAAAAACACCGGGAAGACTTATTAAACACCAGGAAGCATTCCCGACATCTGTATCACCAGCGTTTGGGATAAATGCCTGGAAGACTTGACTACTTTACCCGAAAACCCCGATTTGTTGTAGAGCTTAAATAACGTAAGATCACATAGTCCGTCTTTTCTGGTCTCCAGGACGGTGCCATCTGGGAATATTTCTTGCCATGGAAATTTCAACTTGCATAAACCCTTTAGGCTGGGGGAGCAAAGCAAGTGCATTGTAGTTTTGGGAAAGGCAGAACTTGGACTGCGTGGTTTTGGGGATGGCATCATTAGTCTGTTTTATCTTCCAGATCAGTCTGCGAAGGAAGGGGGACACAAGCTGTGTTATTAGGGGTGGGGGCTATTTTTGGGGGCCGCTATTTGCAACTCTTTATTTTCTCTCATAGCCCGTTAAAAATTTTCAATTATACTCTACAGTTAGTTACCGAAATTGAGATACATTTTCAGCATCTAGTTACCGAAATATGATATATTTTTTCAATAACTATTTATCGAAAATGCATGTTTGGCAGTTATTTATCGAAAGTTAAGCATATTTTCGACATGTAGTTACCGAAATATAATTTTATTTTCAACAGCTATTTACCGAAATGTTATTTATGATTTTCAACAATCCCTTACCGAAATATGGTGGGCTATGGGAGAAAATAAAGGGTTGTGAATAGCCGTGCCCCTATTTTTAGGGGCTATTGGGAATTACCTTCGACCTGTTTCCGCCCCGATCCGATAAGCAAATGGGGCGGCGATGGTATTTGCTTCCTCCGCCCCATTTGAACCCGATCTGAATCCGAATATAGGTATTTATATTTTTGTATGTATATGTCTAAATAAATTTCGTTGTTTTCATATAATAAGAGCAATATACCAATTAATAAAACATTAGTTTATATGTCTTTGTTTTCTTTATTTTTATTGTTTTTAATTCATCAATTATCAATATCTTGTTTTCTTGTCAAAACACTTTAAAAAGAACAAAATTAATCAAATTCTTATGGTGAATGGAGACCCGATTATTTCTTGACCCCAGCAACTTCTCGATTTTTCCCGCTCTAACTCCTATCCGATATAGAATGGGGCGGGTTTAGGGGACACTAAATCCGATTCTGATCTGCCCTATTGCCATCCCTAGTATTTGGAGAGTGATTTGGGTGGATTTGGGGGTTGTTTTGGGCTGATTTGGGCTTATTTAGGGAATATTTAGGAGCCATAAAATAGGCCCAACGGTGTAATACATTGATTATCAACTCCATAAGCCATAACCCATTACGGCATTACACTGAGAAACGCTACAGGCAATAAAAAAGAAGAAGAAGGAAGAAATGCTTGACGTATGAGGATTCGAAGGTCAAATAATGGATTTTTAGCTATTGTAATGGTTGCAGTTTTTTGGAATAATTATATGCTTGTAGTAGTAAATCTTTTGTAATGGTTTTTTTAAAATGAAACTTTTTGTTGACCAACTTTTGTATGAAAAATATAGTGAGGCCTCATTCAAGAGGTTCACTTCCGGCGTCCAAAATTTATGAGCCGGCCCTGTCAAGTACCTAAGTGGTGCTGTGGTAACAGACTCACCTTTCCGAAAAATAATTATGACTTAAACTAGATATTCCATAGTGGATTGGAACCCTTATGATCACGCCCAAAGACCGTTGCTACGCTAGTCATTCCTTCCCATCCTTTTCGCAGTTCAAAAAAAATGGAAGAAAACTTCGTGAATTTTACTTAGTACTCCATTTCATTTCTCAATTTTTTAGTTTCACATATTCATTCTTAGCTATTTGGATTTTAACTTTTGTACTACTAAAATAAATTATGGAAGATCATCATTCTGCAACATTTGAGGGAAAAAAAAGAGAGTAAGTCTATCAACACAGACATTTCTACATAGATTCTGCACAAATTTTAATGTGGGGTCCACTACAAGTCCCACACGAATAATCGAAGCCATTCATAAAATTTAAAATATTTTTTTGAGTGTTCTTGTGAAAAATCATCTAAATCCGATTATTGTAAATGCTTGATTTAATCTTCTAGTTTTTTCATTCATATTTTGACGTGAATGAAATGTTAGAAGATTGAATTGAACACTTATAGTTACCGGATTAAGCTGATTTTTCGCAAGGGCACTCGGAAAATTATTTTAAATTTAATTAACGACACGAATCGTTTGTGTAAGATTCATAGTGCGCCCTACGTTCAAATCTATGCAGAATCTGTGTTGGGAATGTCTGTGTCAATAGCACCATAGTAAGTCTGTCAATACAGATAGACTTACCAGCTGTGCTATCCACACAGATTTCTATGCACAGATTTCAATATGGGGTTCACTTTGGATTCTACACAAATAATCCAAGCCGTTCATTAAATGTAAAATATTTTTTCAAGGGTCCATGTGAATAATTAGCTCAATCCAATACTTATAAAGGCTTGATCCAATCATCTAACTTTTCATTCGGATTTCAGGATAATGAAAAGTTAGATAATTGGATTGAGTATCTATATATATTGAATTGAGGTGATTTTTTAAGGGGCCCTTGAAAAAAATATTTTCCATTTAATGAACGGCTTGGATCGTTTTTGTGGGACCCGTAGTGGACCCCACATAATGATTTGTGCATGATATGTGTATGAAAAATCTGTGTAAACAAACTTTCTGCAGACTTAAACTCTCCCACGCCTTTAATAACAACACCATTCAAACACATGCACATTCAAACTCAGAAACGAACATCATGGAGAAACGAGCTGAATTCGAACTCCCGCACCTCGCTTCTTGCTGCCCCTTCAGGTCTCTCTCTCTCTCTCTCTCTCTCTCTGAGTTGAATTACAAAATGCATAGCTTCACTATATCTGTATAAGCACTTGAAATTCTCTTGAATTTCAAATTTGCGAGCCAAGACGAGACTTAATGAGCCGCCACGAGTAGGTGAGTTCGTTTGCAGCTGACTTAACTGCTCACTGGATCTTAGAATTTAACTCGAATCTAGGTTTAATTTTGAATATGTGATTGTGATATATGTCGATCTTCACATTGTGATCTCGTTCTGGATCGTTCTCGGAGAAAGTGCTGTGCTGATTATTGATGTATAGTTGTTTAGACTCTGTTTGTTGAAGGTTTTGGAATTCGATAGGATCAGAATTTCTTCGTACATCAATAAGCAGAGATTTGCTGGATTGAGCTGCTCTGTGTGTGTTCTGCTCGAATCTAGGTCTAATTTTGAATCCGTGATTGTGATATTTGTCGATCTTCACATTGTGATCTCGTTCTGGATCATTCTCGGAGAAAGTGTTGTGCTGATTATTGATGTATAGTTGTTTAGACTCTGTTTGTTGAAGGTTTTGGAATTCGATAGGATCAGAATTTCTTCGTACATCAATAAGCAGAGATTTGCTGGATTGAGCTGCCCTGTGTGTGTTCTGCTCGAATCTAGGTTTAATTTTGAATCCGTGATTGTGATATTTGTCGATCTTCACATTGTGATCTCGTTTTGGATCGTTCTCGGAGAAAGTGCTGTGCTGATTATTGATGTATAGTAGTTTAGACTCTATTTGTTGAAGGTTTTGAATTCGATAGGATCAGAATTTCTTCGTACATCAATAAGCAGAGATTTGCTGGATTGAGCTGCTCTGTGTGTGTTCTGCTCGAATCTAGGTTTAATTTTGAATCCGTGATTGTGATATTTGTCGATCTTCACATTGTGATCTCGTTCTGGATCGTTCTTGGAGAAAGTGCTGTGGTCATTATTGCTGTATAGTAGTTTAGACTCCATTTGTTGAAGGTTTTGAATTCAATAGGATCAGAATTTCTTCGTACATCAATAAGCAGAGATTTGTTGGATTGAGCTGCTCTGTGTGTGTGTTCTACATTCGTATAGGTTTTGTACATGCAAGATCAAATTTACCGGGAAAAAACAATTTCGATACGAAAAGCACTTGAAAACTTGAAATTCTCTTGAATTTCAAATTTGCGAGCCGAGCCGAGACTTAACGAGCCGCCACGAGTAGGTCGATTCGTTTGCAGCTGACTTAACTGCTCACTCGATCTGAGGATTTAACTAAAAGCTTTTATTTATCTCGTACTTTTTTTATCTTCTTTCGTTTTTCGGACTTTGAACTTCTATTTGAAATTTTATAACTTAACTTCGAAGGTAGTCTACATTGGTGAGTAGTTCTATTTCAATGATTTTCCATTTGCTGCACAAACTGATCGGTGTTGTTTCTATTCTGTTTACAAAGGTCCGACAAAATCCCATGGACTGATCAAATTGCCAAGTACTTGGACGGTGAATCTCTGGCGAATCTGGCAATGACATGCAGGTGGTTCGGACAAGAAATGATGAATGACACCATGTGGAAGTTTGCTTATTTGCGAGATCTGAATGTCCACGATCCTCAAGTCCCGATGGCTTTCACATGGAAGTAGCTCTACGGTTCAGTATTCGGTTAATGATCTAGACTTTACAAGCTTTCTTATAGTTGCATTTTTAGAGCAATAAATTTAGATAAATTGGTGTGTTAATGAGATTCTAATGATCTGACCAAGCTTGGTTGCTTAATTCAGGTAGACGACCAACTTTATTGCTTAAAGAACGAGAGAAATTTATTGGTGAATCTCCCCTTTCACTCTTCTGGCTACTCACGATGAAAGATCCAAGTAGTTCTATATAGGACTTTTGTACAACTTAACATGGATTTGATTGGTGAAAATAGA
The DNA here is from genome assembly GCA_014282245.1 of Rhododendron simsii. Classification (NCBI taxonomy): domain Eukaryota; kingdom Viridiplantae; phylum Streptophyta; class Magnoliopsida; order Ericales; family Ericaceae; genus Rhododendron; species Rhododendron simsii. The sequence continues at coordinate 11,462,223 of CM024957.1, read as the reverse complement.
TTTATGTGGTCTCAGAACATACTGAGGGTGCTTTTAACAGTCAATGCCGAGCAGAAAGATGGCCTAAGGTTACTCTACCTTGGATTTGATCAGTTCTCATCTATATATAGAGGACACATAAGTAGCGAAGTGACTTTATGTACTAAACAAGGGACTGAATATCTCCATTTTTTAAAGTTAAATTACAGAGGTGCTGCATGAGGGGATATGAAATTAGTGGGGGATGTTTTTGTTCGAACTACTTTCCAGCTAAACAAGAGCAAGTGAGATACATGATCTATGCTGTAACTCCAATCTATTAGAAGGTTCATAATTATATATTTCCGTTTTGATGGCTGGATCAGATTGGGAGAGAATCGGGGGATTTCTCTTTGAGTCTCTAGTCGCATTTCTGATGGATAAGCTGAACCTTCCTGAGAGAATATCACAAGAAGTAACCACAGAGAGCTGGCTGTCAAGTGGCTATTGCAAGATAAACAACATTAAAACTAGAATCTGGATAGTTGGTAATTTTTCCAAGTTCATGCTACTACCTCCGCAACTTCTTAGTGGGCATTCAAAATTCCAATCACTTGTCCTAACTGCATTTTCTCTTTGTTTATCTTTTCAGAGTTACAGAAGGTCGAAAACATCTTAGGAGGTTTGTGGAATTCTTCTTCTTTTTTTTTTTTTTCCCGTGAATATGTTCACCATAATAGAAATTCCACGTATTCCATGTTTGTGGAGCATGGTTATGATGGATGTGGAAGTCCATCAGTAGGCCTTGTAGGCAAAAGGGCACATGCACAAAGTTTTTCAGTGTTGTCCTCATGTCTTGCTGAAGCAACATAAAAAAGTTGGGATGGTGTTTTTCATGTTCTTGTTTAGTAATAAGAAATTAAGAGTCGACATTGTTTCCATTTCCTAGGTGTATTGAATTAATATTATACAGCACAGTACAATGACCAACATTCAAACTAAAGCAAGTGTGTGACACAAACCATTTGTAATTTCCTGATGACTTGTACAATTTGATGACTTGGTTATTAAGAGCCCCATTTTTGCTCAAATTGCCGAAAATTTTCCTCCAGTACAGCTTCAGTACATTTATATTTGTTAAATACTTGAGTACAAAATGATCGTGAGTTCAGTAATTGTCATTTTGAGCCCATAATAACAATCTCATACAAAAACAGAAGGTTGAATGACGTTGGGGAAGTAATCAAGACAAAAGTTTGTTGTGTTTTGCAGACCAAAAAGTGATATTTGAGGCAAGGCATATCGAGCTGTACTTGAGCAAGGCGTACCTGGCTAGGGAATGGCAATTCAAGGTGTTAGGATCTCATAATATTGAAGGGCATGCTGATGCAGCTCCTTGTGGCATTTTTTACTTCAAACATATTAGGGATCCACCAACATCTGATAACTTCTGTTACTGAATTTCAGTTTTAATCTAAAACAGCACTAACTGTGAGTCAGTGACTAATAACAATTTAAGCTAACCACATTGTGCCAATCTTGCAATGACACCTGCTTTGTTTCAAAGAGAAATTTATTTGTGGAATGCATACTTGAGTTTATTAAGAACAATTCTTGAGGGCCCTTTTGGAAAAGGAAATACTGACTTAGTTTTTCTGTTGAATAATCTAGGAAAGATTACCGAAATTCTGTTGGATCATCCAGGAAAGATCACAGAAATTCTTTCTGATCAATCATAAACCAAAAAAAGTTGGTGGTTGTGGCTTGTTGTGCAACTTTTTTTGTGTATGTAGCACGGCCCTCATTCCTGTATTCCCACAACAAAATTTCTTGTTTTTTGAAGACTTTAATTATCTTGCTAGACTAGTTGCAAGTTCATTGAGCATTTGTAAGTAGGAACATTCTCTCACTAGTTATCTATATCTTGTCCTAGAAATTAACCAGGATGTGACATGGTCTAGCTATGATGCGTTTTGCAATGGCTTAAAAATATGTTAAAGGACTACAGTATCAAGTTGTTCATTCGATAGATATGCATTTAACCCCAATAAATATACAAAGTTCCTAATGCATTGGAAGAGGTATTTGATCTCAAATCATGGGTGGGGGAAGCAAACTTCTATGTCACAAATTCGTGCAAAAGACTTTATGGACTAGCAGTCAACTCCAATTTGCCACCAAATCCACCAACTAACGGTAAAAGAGCCTCCTGAATTATGAATCTCCCTTTCATATATTATTACTTCTGCACAAAGCATTGCCAATGAATCACTGTAGTCGACGGCTCACTTGTATTGAACGTTTATGACACTGAGATCTTCCTGTTTGTATAACTCTATATGGCTAAACTTTGAAAGAATTCAGTCCAACATAAGTATGTCCATGTTTGGTTTTGTGGAAGCAGGACACCGAACAAAAATCTATGTCATGAGAGCTGGGAGAGCTGATGTCGTTGTTGCAATTCGGATGATTCAGAAGTTAAATTGGATGCCTCTGCATTAGGATCTGCCTGTTGGAACTGATGGAGAATACTGTAAATCCGATGCCTCCGCCAATTGCATTACATTGTAATTTCCTTCCACATTCTGAATTTTCTCTACATAGCGGTTTACATCACCAGTAGTAGTAATCAGTCAGTCAGTTCAGCGTAACCCATACGGAAATAACAATTAAGACCGGCAGGCTTTACTTTCCCTTTACAATGCAATATAGGCTTGCTACGGTATTTTAGTATAATAAAAGCCAAAAACTACCTGTTTGGTGCCATTTTGGTAGAATCTCAAGACAATGCTATTGGATTAAACTCATTTCATTTTTTTAGTGCAAATCTAATGGCTAACATGATGCGGGAGAGATCATAATGGCTTGGCAAAATCCAAATGTGGACTTGGATTTTGGAGAGAGAGAGAGAGAGAGAGAGAGAGAGAGAGAGAGAGAGAGAGAGAAAGAGAGAGATTCAAGTTATGGCTTTCGCACCCCAAGAGGCTAGGTGGACTTACTTTAACGAATTCTTTGTCAAACCTTAGTTCCTATGATCAAAATTCACAAATTTCTTCAGCTTCAAATTTGTTTTTTGGCAAAAATATTTTATCTTCAAACAAATGGAGCCTTAATTTCCTACGCTAAATTTCTTACTTTAAAAATGTTACCGGGATACATGACTCTCAGTGCATGAAAATGTTCATGAAATGAAATGAACGGTGTAGATTTTTCATTTCCTTTCATGGATAGTTTCATATACGGAGGGTTATGCAGGTGACAAAAACAATGAACTAGTGTTTCGTTTTTTTTTTCCTTCTTTCATTTGGTGACCTGCTAGAGAAATAAATGGATTCGAGTTTTTTTTTTGTTCCTACAGCTGTTAGAATAATAAAGTATCTTCACATCCAATTCCTTTTCGTTTTTTGTACTATATAATCAAGTCCATGATCCGCATAAATCTTTGGCCTTTAGCGACGAATTCTTTTCTAAGGCCATTAAAAGCCAATTATTTTTAAAGTTAATAATGTTGGTGCAAAAAATGGTTCACAATAGTATAATCAAATTTAGCAACATTCTTAGAAATAATTAAATTTTGGACTTTGAATAACCAAAATTAGCAACCTTTTTCAATAATAAAAATTTGTTGACCCCAACCCACATAAGTTAACTGATTCCAAAATTTGTATACACGTGTGTTTCAACGGATCTAAGGGTTCTGTAGTGCACCCTTGTGTAGTGCATGTGTAGGGCGGTACACAGTCGTCGATTTCATCAATCAACGGTTCAGATAAAAAATCAATTACGACTGATAAACCGGTCATAATTAAAAATCATATCTCAACCATTCATTGTCAAGATCGATGGCTTGTGTGCGCTCTACAGGGTGCCTTGTAGGGCCTTGCACTATAGGATATCCCAATTCGTGTTTCAACTGATATTTTCTTCTCTCATTCGCCTGCTCTATATCTTCTTCTATTCATCCATAAACTGTTTGACGCAGCAAAATTCACAAGAAACTAGTTAGCATACTAATCCAAACGAGATAAACAACTCGAGTTCATGAGCAAACCTTGCGCACAAGGAAGAAAGAGAAAACTCTGCAATATTATTGATAAAAGCTCCATAATTGATAACTTACAGTCTTATTATACTAGTTGGAGTCCTAACAATAAGGTAACTACTTAGAACGGAGACCAAGCAAAACAATACTTGAAAACCAAGACTAACAAAATTAAAAGACTAATAGGAATATGCCTAAGCAAGTGGCATTAAAAGGGGAATTCCTAAAACGAATAATTCCTAGAATAAATTTCCATAAAATTAAAATCTCCTAAATTCTTGTCCTACATCAATCTCCTTTCTTCGAAAGAACTAGACCTCGAGTTCTCATTGGAAATCTGCCATCTTCCGTGCCAAAGAAATAGATACTAAGAATACTTGAACTCCTTTCTTAACTTGAAATAAAACTTCAAGAAAAAGTGTATTTGCAAAGATTGTTTCTCAGCATGCTTTAACTTGTTGACAAAATTACTTGTTGACAAAATTCACTATATGAATGTTTGGAACCCAATCAAATTGTTGCATTCCAAGAAAATTGACAACTAGAACCTTATGCTAAAGTTGCTGGTTCTCTAGATTTTGATTTATTATAGAGTTGGTTGGCACTCCTTTGTCAGAAAATCGGATTTCAGCCATATTTTCTTGTTGTGTTGCAGTCAACTCCATTGTGGGTGATCTATCAAGCCCAAACACACATCCAATGCAATATTCTTTTGGTCCTCCGCAACTGCATCTGAAACAATTTTAATATCCTCTTGCACACAAGCATCATGTAGACATCTCAATCTGGATCTCGAAAGGTCTTTAAATGCCCCGATAATAAAATAAAAAAAACAATATCTTCGAAAACTTAAATGTGGACTTCCATGACCAAAAAGCCATGGCTCCTGGATATTTGATTTCTTCCCGTGCATGCAGGAACAAATTTTAATTCTCTAGTGACTTTGTTGCTCCCAAAGAATGCGTAAGTCCAAGTTATCCCACAGAATTATTTTGTTTGGAAAAATGATGGTTGAGGATGTGTTTTGATAATTAATACCCGTCAAGGACATTTTCAGCATTAACAAATGTTCTCAGTATGTCATCGGCGGGTATTAATTATCAAAATACGTCCTAGGCCGTCATATTCCCATTTTGTGTTTACTTTATTTGTCTCGTTAATGGGGCTATTAGAGCATCTCTAGTCTTGACCTAAACCCCTCCCAAATTTAAAATTTGGGCAAAAATCTTAAAAATCTCTCTCCAATCTTCTACCCAAACAAAGTGACAAGACTTGTTGTGCCTTCCATTCGATTTTCCTTCCGACCGACCTTAAAATTATAATATGAACAGTTCACTTTGTAAAGCTTCACATACAAAAAAAAAAAACTCTAAAAAAGTCAAGTAGATCGAGCATCGATAACTTAGTGATGGAATAAATTCGTCTGGTTGTGTATTTTCAAAAATAAAGTGTATTACTATTAAACTAGAAAAGCAAGAAAAATAGGACAACCATACGTTACGATTGTAGCATTAATTAATGCAGCACATCAAAAATACTAGAGTCTGACCCATAGAGCTCGACAGATGCAACTAAAAGACCTGCCTTCATACCAAGGAGCCACGCTTCGATCATACCAAGGAGCCACACTTCAATCATACATGTCGTAGATTCCCGCATCTACCACCAGTCTTTCTCCCTTGGAAAATAATCCAAATACTATCCCGCCTATCAAACAAAAGTCCGCGTAATAGATACAATTGGGCCTAATTCCTTTCGAAGAATTGGAGGCTTGAACGGAGATGGAGCCATTGTACCCCACGAACAGGGTATTGTCGCCTAAGCTCTGTAACTCCGCCAATGCCGAGTTGCTTAAATCCACCTTATATACTCTAAATTTCTCAGTCCCTCCAATCCTAGGCTTGTTTCCCTTGCCCACCACCTCACCAGTACGGTAATCAGAAGTACTCACGGTGACATATCGAACAATTATGAATAGCTTCCCTTCTGATTCCACCATGTATAGCCTCTTGCCCAAGCCGTTTAGATTCGGTATTTCTTTTTCTCCAACAATGGTTGGATGATCACTTCCCCAAACGTCGAAAATTAAAATATTTCCCCCCCTATCAGTAACCGTGTAAAATTGCCCTTGTACTAGGTGATATCCATAACGTAGCATCCAGGGGTTTTGATGGTGGTCCAGACCTTCTTCCCGGGTTTCCATAAACCCAGGGTGACCGTAAGTTTGTTGAGTATAACCATGAGTGCATAGTTGTCTTCCGGCGAAGGAGAAGGACGTGAAGACAAGACAGCCTTGTGAATTCTAAGAAAGCAACTTTTTTCTTTTTTCTTTTTTTTGAATGGCCTATCTGCATTGACTTCATCACTATTCTCGTGGGTAGAGAAATGTGGAAGAGGAATTTGAACACGGGATAATGGATGGAGTAGATTCATATCCCCAGTTTCGGATAAGGTTACGAACCAGCCTAGCGACTCGAAACATTGCTTTCCCTTTGCTTTTGGTAGCATCAATCTACCGATTAAGTTTTCATCTGCAGTGCTGATGAAACAACGATAATCACCAACTTTGTTATCGGGTTTTTCATTGTTGGTCTCTTCAGTAAGCATAAGCCGTGGAACCTGTTGAGACCCTTTGAAATTCTTCTTCACTGCTACGGATCGCCATGATCTGCAAACTCTACCGAAAGTTGAAAAATCTTCTAAAAAACCCACTCTTTTAGCAATTAGAATGAGAAGATCTTGGTTGAGCTCTGCCCAATTTGCCATATGTTTGTTATGCCTATACCTTAGCCCAGAGAAAAGAAGGGAAAAAAAAAAACAGAAAAACCAAAGACTGGTTTTGTGGATTTGATTGAGCAAATTAAAAGGGGTTAACTTAAACCCCTCGAGTTTGATTCCAACTTGGTTTTGGGACAAAAGGAAGGATTTTGTAATGGGGAGGAGTCCTTAAGGCACCGAATAACATCGTGCTTCACCTTCCTTTCCAAGTTCTCAATGTTTCCAACTTTCCTTGGCTAAAATTTACTATTTTATTAAGGAGTAAATGTTTCAATGTTCAAGATACGAATATTACCAAACGGATTTTATTATTAAGGAGTAAACGTTTCAATGTTCAAAATACAAATATTACCAAACGGGTCCTAAGCATCTTCAGCTGATGCTTATTTTCCCTCACCTTAGGGTGTGTATTGAAGATTTTTCTCTTTTCGCTTAAAATTAAGTTTTGAACGGCGATTAATAAAACTTAATTTTTATCTTCTTTTCTTTTTTTGAACGGTGATTTTTTTTATTAATCTTCGAAGATGTTACAAAGATTAACAAGAGTAAGGCTATGGACAGTTTTTGAACCCCCTTGAACTAACTTACTAATTTACTAACTCCCCTAATCCCGCTAATGCAAACTAATTGCAAACATTCTCTGCCAAACAACTTGTGTGTTCAAGCTCGTATTTAATCGTTAAATTTTGTTCTAGATCAATTCGTTACATTTAAAAATAAATAAATGATTGAAGAAGTTGCAGATTAGAGAGTTACGGGTGGGTTTTTTGCACCACATGTTAGAGTTAGTTGTTAGTAGTTACAATTGGAGTCGAACACCTCTTTCATGAGGACTTGAACTCAAGACCTCTTCATTAAGAGAGAGAATAGGAACCAACTTCTCATTTTTTGACACCAAACCTTAGACTAGTACTGCTGGAGGGTCATTTAATGAAATAGTATTAATTAAGTTGGGCCGATATTTATGAGTTTCTCCGGTTAAAAATTGATGGGCCACATTAATCTCTTGTGATAGAGTATATGTTCCACCAACGGTTGTAAATTCACATACCCCTGCAAATAGCTCTTTCAAAAATAATCATGAACAACTAGTGAAATTCACTAGCTTTGAACAGTGATCGAATAGATTTCCAAGCTCTAAATGAAGAAAGAGCAGATAAAATCCTAAAAGTAAAAAAATCAAAAAACAGAAAAGCTAACGTTCCTTAAACAAGACCTTCTTTCGGTTCTCCATAACCAAAACATAAAAAAGTACTGTAATGTTTTTTTTATTGACAAAAAGATCCCAAGACAACTTAAGTAACAGATTAGCAAATGTTCTTCACTAATTATATAACATAATTCTGAGGTTCTCCAAATCTCAAATAGAATAAAAAAACTGGAATATTGGATAGAAAACCATATAATAGTGTTCCGAAATTTTCACCAATAATACTTTCAAAAGCTTGAAAAAGAGAAATTACAAAATGAGAATGGGATGTAGACAAAATGCAAGCTAAGGCGCTCTTGATTCTAGCCTGCTGGGCAGGTTAGAGTTATAATCGTTTGTGGTCCTTTTCTTACCATTGGTGCATGCGCATTCCTTCTATTTTCATTCGCAAGTTCAGATTCTCATGACCACTAAAATTCATATAAAATACAGATGAAGCAAATTGCATTGATTGTTTTTAATTTTTATGACGCGATCGAGCTATTAGCATATTACAATCCATGACATAACTATAAGACGAATAAACCACATGGGATAGTAAGTACTATTCCACATCCAAGGACAACTTGGCTGCTTCTTTTGGTTTCTCCATATTTCTGGAGGTAATGTTTTATCAAATTCACATACCCCTGTGAAATTCACAAATTCGTAGTGATTTTTTCATTTTTCCACTTGTTCGGAAAAAAAAAAAAACAAATCCAAAGTAAAACATAATTTTGCGGTGTGAAATTCCCAGTCAATCCAAAGTAAAACACAATCAAAAAGCTCCTGTTCAAAGCAGATTCATCTGTACTCGCGGTCATTGCTAACCCCGTTCTTTGTCTTCTCAATCGAAGCTCTAGAAATCGCCCTTCAAAGTGCAGAATTTGTTATTGGACGATTCATCTGTAATTTTGTAATTTGATTAAAATCCATAAACACTATCAGACTGATGGACATTGTAATAATGAGCCATTGCTACGGTGCCAATAAAGCAGTGCGTGAATCTCACTATGGGAGGCCACATAGCATCCGTTAGCTTTTGCCTTTTTTAGAAAGTGGAACCCCCTTGAAGTTCTTCAAGCGGCCGTTTCTGCTGCTGTCATCAGCCAAGAACATGAGGGACCCAAACCGGAGGACTGGGCTACCGAATTGGAGATCGAGGATCTGACAAGAACGGGGGTGTTTCCGGTATAAATGTTGGCCGGTCCTTATTGGTGCATCCCACCGCCGACCAAGCCGCAGGAGAAGCGGGCGCGACAGATGCGCTGGAGCAGGCGGTGGAGGGAGGCGACGAGCAGGAGCAGTGGCAAGCGGAAGGAGTAGAGGGAAACGGCGGCGAAGAGGCAGACAAGGGGGAATAGGAGAGAGAGGAGGAGGGGAGAGAGAATGGTTATGACGACGAATGCCCTCCAAATCGAAGACGGGGGAGTGAAGAGGAAGCGCGGAATTTGGGGTAATTTCGGGAGAAATTTTCAGAAATTCTTGTTGGTGCTTTTTCCAGAATCAGGTGGAGTGCGTTGGAAGAGGGCGTCCTAATTTGGACCGGCCCATAAATCACCCGATATATATCTGGGGGCTGTTTTTAAGAGATGATTTGGGCTGATTTGAAGAGTGCTTTTGGGGTGATTTGGGTGTTCGGATAAATAAGCCGAAGTGGCTTATTTTTTGTCTTTATTCAAAATTTTTTCGTATCACTTGGCTTATTGTCAATTTTTTGGGGATTATTGCATCCTCATGACGAGAGGAATCTAAAAAGTAAAATTTTTTGACCGAAATCCAATTTTTTTTGAATAAAGACGAAACAATTGGCTTATTAGCTTATTTTTGTTTTTTGTGGGTTTGTTTGCCTCATTTTTGACCGGAAAGCCAATGGCTTATTTAGAAGAACAAAGCTTTAGGGGGTGTTTAAAAAATAAATACTAATTTTAATTACCGGAACAAGGCTTGGTTTCAATTTTTCTCCTTGTGATGAATGGAATTCTTTTGCTAAGCTAAAAAAAAAATTCTCAGTTGCTTTCATTTGAAGACAACAAAAGAGATGGATTAAACTTCAATTTGCAAATGGAGTAGAGTGCAGTTGGTACCTCTTTATACTCCCATGCACACGGGTAGAATTTGATTTCTTTAAGCACCTATCCCTTTCCCAAATCCCTTAGAGTAGAGTAGATTAAATTTAACGAATGACAAAAAAAAAATATTCCATTTATTTTAACAAAAAAAATCCAAACCAAAATTTAATAATTTGAATATAGAAGAAACCTTTCTCTTCATTTTTTACTAACAACACGGAACAACAAAGGTGGATTGCTGTCGAACAATGTCAATCCCAAATCTAATTACCGCCGCTAATATAAGAATAGATGTGACAACAGTCAAATCTTTAGTCATGATCTTCCAGTAAAATCTCCGGTTTTTTCCCTCAGTTTTTGCACTCTCAAAAATTAGTAATTTGAGATACTTTAGAAAGACACTTTCACAATAACGCTTGCATTTCTGCTCACTCACGCGCACATGCACTACATGACCCCACGCATTGGGTCTAGAAATCGGACACTTGAGATGATCGGGCCTGTGGTGATGGACTCCACAGATCTGGACAACACAGTAAAACATGAGCCAGGGCCAATGTTTTCTTTTGGGTAAATTTCATTGACCGCCCCCTGAGGTTCCTAACAAATACAAAGACCTTCCCTAAGGTCTCTAAATGACACTGCCCTCCCTTATTCTATTTGACAATACGTTTCTCCCCTTCCATTAAACTGTTGTTTGATTGTTAACTGAAAGATTTGAAGTCACATTTTTTAGTTCCTTCTTACTTTAAATGTCCTTCCCTATCCATGTTACTAATTCTACCACACACATTACTTGATTGTAAGCATCCGTCTCCACCATAGCACCTCTTAATCATCATCATCATCATCATCATCATCTTCTCTCTCTCTCTCTCTCTCTCTCTCTCTCTCTCTCCTTACCATAATTAGTGGATAAGTGCTTCTAACTCAACGAGATACACAATTAATGTAAATTTGCAAAATACATACAAATCTATTTATATACAAATATTTCGTAATGAATGATGTCGATGATATTAGGAGTATATTTTCTAGGATGTAGAATTGGGATAGAAGGGCAGCCTGCCTGTATTTTGGTTTCTTGTGTTGGCCTTTAACACATCTATTTGTTCTTTATTGGAGAGAGAAATAAACACCGGACATTATTTGGAAACCTAATTCGAAGGTGTACAATTTTGGAGAAAAGAGGGAACCAACTAATTGAAGAACGTGGACAAATCTAATTCATTTAAATGCTAAGTTAAACACCATTTGCAGACTAATTTCGTAGAAAGGTAAAGTAAGGGAGGTCATTGTCATTTTCAAAACCTCAGGAGAAATGTCTTCGTATTTGTCAGAAACCTCAGGGAGGCCAGTAAAATTTGACCCTTTCTTTTGTTTTCCTCATGGGAAACGGGGTCCCAACATCCTGTAATCCTAGTCCTAGCCGTTCAAAAACTTAATAAACATTCTAGGTAGTTACTTGGACCCGGTAACATCCTGTAATCCTAGATCTAGCCGTTCAAAAAATTAATAAACATTCTAGGTAGTAACTTGTTCCCGGGATGCTACCAAGCGGTTCTTATCAAGCGCTTTGCTGAGCGCCGAGGGCATTCAGACTGTCCATCTCGATAATAAATGGTTCAGATTTAAAACAAACTCTTTCAAGAAAGAGAGTTTAACTCTTCCCTGGAAGAATTCGTTTTTCAATCCGGACTGCTGAAAATACTTTTGGATGGTTCGAATGCACTCTACACCCGCTTGGCAAGGTGCTTGGTAGGGACCGCTTAACAGCGTCTCTAGATCTGTCCGTAACCTACTGGTCCTGCCGTCCTGTATCTATACAAAAAATTAATAAACATTCTAGGTAGTAGTCCTAGCCGTTCAAAAAATTAATAAACATTCTAGGTAGAAACTTGGACCCGGGATGCTACCAAGCGGTTCCTATCAAGGGCTTTGCCGAGTGCTGAGGGCATTCGAACTGTCCATCTCGACAATAAATGGTCCAGATTGAAAACAAACTCTTTCAAGAAAGAGAGTTTAACTCTTCCTTGGAAGAATTTGTTTTTCAATCCGGACAGCTGAAATTTTGGATGGTTCGGATGCGCTCTGTACCTGCTTGGCAAGGTGCTTGGTAGGGACCGCTTAATAGCGTCTCTAGATTTGTCCGTAACCTACTGGTCCTGCCGTCCTATATCTATACAAATACGGAGTACAATTATTCTATCAAGCGGAGTGCTTAACAGCGGTGCAAAGTGGTCGACTTGACCGTTCATCTCGACAATTGATGACTCAAATCTTAATCCGAGCAACAAGCAATTTAGATTTTTATGTGTTCAAATTAGATTCGAGTCTTCGTGTAGAAATGACCGGTCAGATCGATTGCTCGACACCGCTGTTAAATACCCCATCTCCCAATCCAAGGAAAGAAACGTCCTAACGAGTTGACGGATCAAAAAATGAAAAAGTAAAAGAAACGTCTTCCAATTGTCTACCAACCATCACTCAAGCCTACGGGTGGACTTCTACAAATGAGATTGACCTGAACCAAAACACACGGAGCCAGAATCCCAAAACCCTAGATGAAAGCCCACATGAAAGTTTTCCTACCCAGGTAGTTTTCTTCCCCAATTCCGCAAGAAAAAGCCAAACAAGGAACAGAAAGCTGAAAAATCGTTGATGGGTATGGTCCCAAATCAGAGGGTCACGAGACTGGGCCAGACCCACGACGAAATACCCGCGTCCAATTCCAATGGAGCTTCTTCTTCAACCGCTACTGCGAAAAAAAGATGGTACAATTTGATGCCACTGTTGGTAGTCCTGGTCGTTGTAGCAGAGATAGGGTTTTTAGGCCGGCTCGACATGGCCAAGAACGCTGCCATGTTGGCTGACTCGTTCTACCAGCTCACGACGTCGTTTTCGTCGGCGGGGGATTCGGGGACGGAGGAGGTCGGGCCGGGCTTGGTGGATATTGATCGGGGCGCCGAAGCTGGTGGGTGCGAGGAGTGGTTGTTGAGAGAAGACTCTGTGGTGTATTCTAGGGATTTTGAGAAGGAACCTGTCTGGGTTAATGGTGGTGATCAGGTTTGGTTTCAATTAGTCCTATAGACATGTTTTGCGTTTATGTTTTTTTTTTAAAATAACTCAAGCGCGCACTCGACTAATCATGGATCAATCCCACCGCCCACTTGCGGCCCCAAAGGAGTTGATAGAGGTTTCGAACCTGAGACCTTAAAAGGGAGCAAACCCACAAGTCCCACGCCTTGACCATTAGGCCAACCCCTTGGGGGTTTGTTTTGCGTTTATATTGCTTTGATGTGGACTTTTGTTCCCCTTAATTGTCCGTCAACAGATGTTGTGTTGATCCATCGAATTAGTTTTGGGTTGGCAATTATGGTTAATTGATCAACTAGAATAGTAGTCATGATACTTATTCTGTCTTTTTTCTTGAGCATTAGTACTTGTAACTTGTAACGGATGTACATATGTATCAAAAATGTCCTGGGAGAACTATGAAAGATGGAGATAATGATAGAGCCCGATACTCCTATCTTATGATGCGATACATGTTTATAGTCGTGTTCACGTATAGAGTCTATAGACTCGCATTTTGAATGTATGATGCTTTTACTTATATTATCAGTTTGTGTAACTTTGTGGAACATGTTAGTTGTGCTGTAGTTAAATAATTGAGAAGTTGAGAGCTTGTTGAGGCTAGTGATCTGTAGTGTTGAGAAGAAGGATATCAAAGAAGTTCAGAATTCAAGAGCACCGTTGTATTTTTGCTGAATTCTTGCTCTCTTCATTATCGTATTTGTTGGTTATGCAAAGGGTGGTCATAATTTGGTAGTCCGTAGTTTGCTGTTGTTTGCCAACTTGCCATAGTCTAGCGGAGATGTCTTGGTAATAAATGGTCTTCATGAATCTACAAAATGAAAGACATTTGACATTTGAGAAACATCACTGTAATTGTGTCACCAGTAATTGTTTCTTTTTAAAATTTTGAGCAGTATCGTGTCAAAAATTTTACTAGAAGTGTGTAATACGTCATACCATTTGGCTTGCCCTCTCTGATGCCATTTGGCTTTGATTTGGGGGCACGGTTCTGAAACAAAATGTCCCTGTAGCTCCTCGGTTCTTGGAGGTTTAGGGGGGCCACTGTTTCAGTGGTATTCTGGGAGCAGTCACTTTGTGCTTATATTGTCAAATGTTAGGTCTGTCTCCAATCATCCCCGCCCATACCCCCTATGATTGGGGACTAGATGGGTTATGTGTTATGTATGTATGTATGTTGTGTAATATGTCATTCCTTTCTCGTTTCTTCTTTAAATGCCCAGTCCTTACAATTTTTCTTTTTTGGAAAATTTTCTTCTTCAAAGTTTTTGCACCTTAGGTATTTTTTCAATTACCATCTAAGTTGTGTTATTTTATGTTTGATATGTATGCTCTGCATGCTTCTCTCTAGGAGTGGAAGTCTTGTGCTGTGGGGTGTAAATTTCAGTATAATGCCAATCAGAAGCCTGATGCTACTTTTGGGGTAGGTCAACAACCTGGGACAGCCAATGTGCTTCGATCAATGGAATCATCTCACTACTACTCTGAGAATAACATTGATCTTGCAAGACGGTGGGTAAGCACACTCAGAGATGACTCCTTAGTTGTTTTTGATACTCTAAAAGAATAGGCAAGCATTTAGAAACACTCAGTGTAAAATCTGCAGACTGCAGCCAAGAAACTCTTCCAACAGCCCAAAACATTCTATGTATCCTTTGTGCGCACGCAGATTCTGAAAGTTTGTGCTCAAGTATAGGGTACTATGTAAGTGCAAAAAAAGTTTTGCTTTTGGTCTTATGAAGTTAGTAGTAACTAGTATAATTTAAGGTAAGAAAATTCTTTTCTAGAACGCTGTGCTCAAATATGCGTATGTTATATGGTAGGTGATGCACATGCTTGAACAGTCTAATTGATTTCAAGAATATAATCCTATCTATTGTGTAACTACTACTCCATGTTCTGTTTTTTGCGGTGGTGGGGGTATCCATGTTCTGTTTTTTGAGCTGTTTCAGTTGCTTGATCATTTTTTTCCCTTCTTTTACTTGCCTTCCTGGTATCATCCATGTTCATCTTCAGATCTTCTTATTGAATATGCAGTAAGTGAAATGGCATTGCTGGTTGTTACTAGAGAGAAGAACGGAAAAATTGTAGAATCTTGGCCCTGCTGAGTCTGAAGAGGACTCATGCCATGTTTTTTCCTTTTTGAAAAAGTTGGTTATACATAATGGCAGTATTTGCATCATGTTACTGACATTAACACTGACAACTGACAAGCGGCACAAAGAAAACCCTTTGTCTCCTATCTGTTTTGCTTGTTCTTGTTTCTCATCATAGATTACAGAAGATATGGATAGTTTGTTTAGCAATAGAAGTTACTTGTGGTTCAAAACTCTAGTAAGACCAAGTATAGTTAAACTGACCTCAATTTTCCTCATGTACTAGGAGGGGATATAACATTGTAATGACGACTAGTCTCTCATCAGATGTCCCTGTTGGTTACTTCTCTTGGGCTGAGTATGATATTATGGCCCCGCCTCAAGCAAAGACAGAGAAAGCTCTGGCAGCAGCTTTCATTTCCAATTGTGGCGCTCGCAACTTTCGTTTACAAGCTCTTGAAGCACTTGAAAAAGCAAAGGTCTCTATAGATTCATATGGCAGTTGTCATCGTAATCATGATGGAAGAGGTGTGCACATTGTATTCTTGAGTTTTCTTCATTTAAAATAATTTCTTAATGTTAATACTACTATTAGTCGTTTGAGGACGTATATCATTTTTTGATTTTGCTTGTGTTTATATTCGGATTATCTCGGCACTTGGTCAGACCAAATGCTCCTATGTTATCGCTATTTTGTTATGCAACATTAATACTTACAGTCCTTTCTTTCGTAACTTTTAAGCTTATATGATAACTTCTCTTGCTAGATGTGAGCTTCTTGCGTGTTTGCTTTTAGAGTAGTTTTGAATCCTTAACCATTGCGGTGCACCATTATAATTTCCTTGATATTTGGTTGGTTTGTTGGGGGATACATTGGTAATTTTCTAGATGTGACCATTTAATGCTGTCTCATCGGTTCCGTAAATGCTTCAGGATATTGAGACCGAGTCTCTGTGCAGTATAAGTCTTGAAAGTGTAACAACAGAAGGAAGGTTGTGATGCCTTTTGATTTTGGTACGGTTCGAGTTTTAGTTTATAAGTACATTTATGGACGAAAGGTTCTGATAAATATGCAAGTGTATGCATACCTTCTTTACAAAAAGTTTAGATTAGTCTTGACTGTAATTTCCCTCTGTAGTTCTAAGTATATAGGTGTTTTTATTGACTGGTTTCCCTTTAATCCAAAGAATTTTGTGAAGTTCTTGGCTGTGGTGAACATTCTTTTGGAGGATATTGCCTTGTGATTCGTGAAGTTGTCGTTTGTTGCAGTTGGCTCATTCTTTCTACACTGTAAATGTGTATAATAAAATATGTAATGAGAAGTAGTCAGTGAAAAGATAAAATGGGAGAAGATAATTGCTGAGTGGAGAGTATATTTATGTTGTTCTTTGCTCCGCAATATTAGGCAGCTTGTTGGATTTATGCAATGTATCTATGCAATTAGAGCTCAAAAGCTGGGACTGCATATTGCGAACACACTTCTGTTGAGAAATCAAGGATAACATCTCTTTCCTGAAGATGTTGGAGATTTTGGTACGAGTTCCATGCTTAAGTACATGAGTTGGTACTAAATGTTTATAAGTACTTATTTTGCAACGGTATGCTCATCTAGAAGAAGTCAACTAGTATCAATTAATTCCAAGAACTTGATGACAAAATTTATATTTCTATCTGTAGTCAATCACGTCTTTGCTTACCAACTGTAGCAGAACTAGTATGAAATCATAGCTGTTTGCGAAATTGTTGCAGTGGACAAAGTTGCAACTCTGAAGCGCTACAAATTTAGCTTGGCCTTTGAGAATTCGAACGAGGAGGACTATGTAACTGAAAAGTTCTTCCAGTCTCTTGTTGCTGGTATGATATTAAACTCTTTCATGCATTTTTTTAACTCTTGATGCCTCTGTTATGTTTCTAAACTTACATGTTTTTGTGTGTGTGTGTGCGCGTGTGTGTGTGATGTTCGTATTTCCATGAGGGTTTTGTTGGTTTTTAGAGTCCTATTCTCCCTCCATTTTTCTGGTAGTATCCCACTATCCCTGAAATCTAAATCCTGGAATTTACCACGCATTTAAGTTGTATAGTTGTTGAACTAATCTCTAAAGGATTAAAAAGCAAGTTGTTTAAATTGGTATTGCTGTTCCTTTCAAAAAAATAAATAAATGGTATGCTGCTGTTTGAGCCTCGAGCTGCAATTATGGCTGATATGTGGAATGGAATAGTTCTCTGAAATCGAACATTATTTCGCATTGGGAATGACCCTCCTACTAAGAAAGGAACATATGCTTTTCTCCTTATCTTCTTGGAGTGATTTGGGAGGAATTGTTAACAAGTTTCTAATGAATTTTTATTCTTTTTTGCTAAGCAATGAAATTTTACTTGGTTCATGAATCATATGCATAATGGGAAATTGCTTTCTGGTTTGCTATTAAAAAAATCCTTAAATATGTTTAATAATGCTGATGAAAGGAAATTTTGCCAAAAATCCTAGGTTGTGTTCCTGTGGTTGTTGGTGCACCAAATATTCTAGATTTTGCTCCTTCTCCGGATTCAATCCTACATATTAGGGAGCTGAAAGATGCTGAATCTGTTGCCAACACCATGAAATCCCTTGCTGAAAATTCTGATGCATTCAATCAATCATTAAGGTATTCCTTTATGTGTGACCATTTCCCCAGTCTTTTGACTGTTTTCGGCGATTTTGATTGAAATACAGTATGCAGAGGCTGAAGGCCCTCAACTACTATCTGGTTCCTCAGATATGTCCTCTGTAGCTTCTGCTTATCGTTTGCAACTTGGGGATAATTATTTTTCAGGTGGAAGTTTGAGGGGCCATCTGATTCTTTCAAAGCACTTGTTGATATGGCAGCAGTCCACTCATCATGCCGCCTATGCATTTACCTGGCAACAATGATCCATGAGAAAGAAGAACAGACCCCAGCTTTTCTGAAACGTCCATGCAAGTGTACCAGAGGCTTAGAAACGGTCTACCATGTATATGTAAGGGAAAGGGGAAGATTTGAGATGGAGTCCATCTTCTTGAGGTAAATCTCAATTTATTCATCAACAGTTTTAATTGTATACACATTTAGGATTGTGTGTGTATTGATTTGATTGATGCCTAAGAATAAGATAGTGTGTAAAGAGTCTAAAGACCTTAGTGCACGGAGCGGGATTGGGAGCAGAAGTGGGGGAATATAGAAGCTCCCAAGGTTGGGAGCATGAAAGGAAAGTCTACTAAACTTACGAGATAATGTAGCATTGAATATGCACTTTAGAATCATTTTAGGGAGTAAAATTATGGGCCAAGTCCACCATAAGTGTAAGCAATGGGCTAGTGTCAAGCATCCCGTGTTAGTTTAGGTCTTTCACTCTCCCTAGCATTTTTGATTGGAACACTTTAATCTCTGATTTAGTGAGACAAATGTTAAATAATCCTCCACTTTCTGATTTTTCAGGGCTTGGGTACGAGAAAGAATCGTGGAAATCTTATTGTTTTCTTAACTATTCCATCTAACGGTCTCTGCTTTACGTGAGCAAACCACCTTTGACGATTTCTCTCAACTGATCTTCAAAATACCAAGAGATACCAACTTATCTACAATAATACTGCTAAGCAAGAAATACCAACTTTGCTTTTTTTCTATATCACGTCAATATTAATTCATCAGCTTCGTCCGGCTATAACTTTTGGTGAAGTTTGAGATATTTCCACAATGTCGAGCCCACTTCACTTAGAGACTGACCACAAGACTAGAAATTTTGCATTTAAACAATCCATGTGGTGTTCAAACATTCCCTAGTCTCGTTCATATCCTTGCTATAGAGTTGTGACTCGTGATTTTGTCAGGTCGTCGAATTTGACTCTAGAGGCCTTGGAATCGGCTGTGCTCTCGAAATTCAAGGCTTTGAAACACGTACCCATCTGGAAACCGGAACGACCGGAAAGCATAAGAGGCGGGAACGAGCTCAAAATCTACAGAGTATATCCTGTTGGCAAGACACAGAGGGAAGCTTTGTATACCTTCAGATTTGGAGGGGATGCTGAATTCAGAAGTCACATTGAAAGGAACCCTTGTGCAAAATTCGAAGTCATTTTTGTGTAGATTATTGTTATGGCCTTTTTACTATTTTAATTTGACATTTTCCCCATGATTTTTGCAAATGGGATCTTATTTTGCAGATTTGCATGTCTTTTTTATTCATCCTACTTTCACACAAGAATTTGGGGAGAGATGAGGCTTGTCAGTCTCAATTAAAGTTGTTAGCACCAAATTACTTTCTAAGTCCAAATTTATACTCCTTCCGTCCCGAAGAGTTATTCTACTACAAAAAGAGGTGCAATTTTCAGATAAAAGTTAGGAGTAAATACTTCTGTTTACTATTTTTTGGATTTTTTCGCACCAAATCAAAGAGTTAATTGAGATTTTTAATTTTGGTGTGAAGAGATTTGAAAATTATGTATGAAAGTATTCTAGTAGAAATTGCATGTCTTTTCGGGGTGGGCTAACTATTTGCATGTCATTTTGTAGTGGATCTTCTACCATGGAAAAAAATCATGATCATCGGTTAACAATCGACGCTTGATCAAATTCAAAGAAAAATGTGTTCCAATCTGGCGTCGATTGTTAACCGATGAATTTGATTGTTTTCATGGTAGAAGGTCTTGACGATATAATTCTGAAGTACCAAAAAGATAAAAAGTCTCAACGAGCTCTACAAAATAAATGGATTCAATCATTGTTGTTGATCCGAACGGGATCCAAAAAAAATTGCAAATGGACGGGAATGGACCGTAGAAAGCTTCGCAGGACCCTTCCCCATAAATTACTCTATGATATGTGGCCATCCGAGATCGTTGCCATCCCAGGAAGGCTATTTGCAGGTCCATTGCCTTTTGTATTCTTTAACTTCAGTGTCCTTTTCTATTTCGAATAGTGTTCTGTCTTCTTTAACCGAGTAATTATTCAGTGGTTTTGGAGCACTGTCACATGATGCTTCAATGCATTTCTCCACAAAAATTCATGCGGGTTTATACCCTTTGTACTAATCTCCATATAAATTTGGCAAATGGGGGATCCTGCTGACCCTATGTGTTGTCCGCCATCCTGATCATCCAAAAGTGTTTTTGGATGATCCGAATTTCCCTAGAAGAGTTTTCTCAAAATCCGAAACTTTCGGATTTTGAGAAAACTCTTCCAGGGATAATTGCTGAAATGGACGGTTCGGATGGAGGATAACACACATGTTGACCTTTGAGGTCAACAGGATCCGCGGTTTATAAATTTGGAGAAGAAACTTGGGCACCACGTACATGATGGTTCTCGCCTCCCGGACCACCTAATAATTGAGGGGTTTGATAGGGTCCATGAACACAATCCACAAAAGTGTCAATAAGGATCAAGGATGGTCCAGATTCACTCGTCCATGATTCTTTCATTGACACTTCTATGAATTGTGTTCATGCACTCTTAACATTTTCCAAATTTGATTATCAAAAAAAAACATTTTCCAAATTTTTTCTTTTAACCTCCTGTGCACAATTTTAAAGGGGTCAATTTTGTAGTCACATGTGGTTTATATATGTTTCGTTTGCATGAGGGCTTTGCACAGTAGTTAATATCGACTTTGAGGAATTGGTAGATGTGTTTTTCTTTCTTCCCCCTTTAGGGCGCGATTGGATGCGGCATGCACGAGTGAGTTTTGAGTTTTTGGGTGTTATTTATAGAGGAGGATAAGATAATAGGGATAGTATTATTTATGGAGGGTGAGCTCATATTAACGTGACTTTTATGGAGGACAGATAAAAAAGTAATTGATTTGAATGAAGTATTAAAAAAGGAAAATACAATATACTCCGATACATTTGGTTTGGATGATGAATAAAATGGAGTATAATGTATGTGTGTGTGGTGGTGGTGGTGGTTGAGGGGTGGGTGGGGGCTCCCCTCCACCCCTATTAATTATGACCGGTTGAAATCCATCCATATTTTTTGGGGGTTGGGGGATCTGTTGTCCCGCTGTCTCGGCCAAGGGAGCTGTGCTCCGGTTTCGCTCCAATGATCGGAAACGTTCACTTCGTAGAACTCGTCGAGTTTAATAACTATGTAAAAAATCAGCTCGATCGGATATCATTAAGTGCCTAATCGAAACCTTTTACTCTTGGAAAGAATGGATCCGAAACACTGGATCAAATCTACTAGAACCCCTTATTGGCAAGTTATATGTGTTCCGATAAGGTACTTAATGATATTCGATAAAACTAATTTTTTGCATACTCGTTCAACTCGATGAGCTATACGAAATGAATGTTTTCGATTATCGGAGTAAGACTGAAGCGGGGCCCCCTTGGCCAGGACAGCACGCTTCAAGGGACAGCAGCTCCCCCCGTCCTATTTTTTGGCCCCAAAACTGACTAAGAGGGTATTAATATCGGAAGGGGTTTTTTTTTTTTTTTTTTCAGATGGCTGTGTACTGTTAAGAATAATACTCCCGCCAATTGGATGTGTGGAGTAGGTTAACCCCACAGTTTCGCCCCTACGAATTAGGAAATAATACTTACCCATATTTGTTGGAGTTGATTTTTTACAGTGCCCTATAATATATTATTTTAAAATTTATGAATATTTTTCTGTATTTTTTTGAGGATTCAAGGTGGGCCCTACAAATATATGCAGCAGATGGTATAATGGTTAGATGTAGTGTACCTAAACTTATCGTTTTTACATACACACAGAGAGAAAAAAGAATAGAAAGACAAACTGCACTCTTATCTTTTCATGAAGAAACGATTAACTTTTGAATTTATCTGTTTATCGTTCGAACTGTTCTCATATTTGCCTATACAATATGATAAAAATCAACTCAGTCTGGCGTTAATAAGGACATGCACAATACGTAATTTGTTCCATAAAATGGACCGTGACGAAATAAAGAGTACGATCGAGTTTTTCATCTCCCTATCAATGGTTACTCAAGATGAGGACTTTTGTGGACATGTTCTTTTTCGTGAGAAGTTACAACATGAACAATCCAGACCATCAATGTAGATTCGAGATAAGGTCTCCGAATTTATTGGTTATACAGGACCGGATAGCAAATTATTCAAAAACAAAATAAAGAAAGATGGGTTTAGTGTATGGAGGGGAGCTTAACCCAATACAACTTGGGGTTTTGGATCGTCTTTAAATCCTTATTTTGGACGAGATCAAACTGTCCAAATCTCGGCCGCTTATCTCGATAATTAGTGATCAAAAAATACTGATAGTGCCTTACCGGTAGGAGTCTGTCGGTAAAAGACTATCAACAAATTGAAACGGTTGAGATTGAGACGTACGATCGAGGTTTTGGATTACCCGGTCCGGTCAATATCGAAGAGCTAGAGGAGGGCTTGCCGACTTTGAAAAATACGTCTGGCGTAGGCCAATCAGAAGACGGCCTTACCGTTTGGGTTCGTTTTCGTCTCTGGGAATCGCCCGCCCTGTACTAGGCCCTTCTCGTCCCCGGACGAACAATCGCGAAATTGAACCACCATGATCTTTACACGTGTCCGGTACAGCTATCCCCTGATTGCGACCACACCCTTGGGAAACCGACATCACACATGAAATTTTTTTTTGATAACGACTTGACATGGTTAAGATCGAGTACTTGAGAAAGTGGGAAATTTTTGGGAAGTCTTCTTTGATCAAAAGAAATTCCCGTTCGTTAGTTTTGCACAAGATTTTTATGAGTTACCGATTCGTCTCGACGAGAGAAATCGAAAAAGTAATATATATATTTTTATTTTTACCTAAATATGTAGGAAAATAACCACGTTTTAGCAAAAAAAGAGTAAAAAATAAAAAATTTCTTTTTTTAAAAACTAGTTATTTTCCAAAATATTTGGTATTCTCATTCCTCTCGTTGAGATAAATCAATAACTCTAAAAAATTTAGTGCAAAACTAATAAACATAAAATTGTTTTGAACAAAGACAAAATCTCCAAAAAAATGTTAAAAGTTAAACGGAACAGGGTCTCAGTGGTGCTCTAAAGGCTTTCTTCACCGGATCCGGGGGTGCTGTAGTGCACCTTTGCAATACAACATGTAGTGCGGCGGTCCATTTCGACAATAGATGGCTTGGATTTAATCCGAATAATAGACGGTTCAAATTTGAAGGAGCTCGAATTAAATTCGAATAGTCCGTTCCAAAATGGACAGTCGGATCGGTGCACTCCCCATTCCTCACCGGATCACCACACATTTACCGTCAAGGCCGGCGTAACCTCCACACTAATGTCAGAATGTGTGATCGAGAAAGTCCTGGAACTCCATGTAACGGTGCTCCAGGAGCACTGGATGTTCACTCGAGAAAGTGGGTCCCAATCTTCCCGAAGTTTCCACATTTGATCTCTCCTGACGTGCTCCCACTCTGTGAAATGGAAACACCGTCGGATGGCCATCGATCTGGGTGATGTTAGATCGGACGGCCAGAGCGAGTTTGCCGTAATGAAACGGCGATTCATTGGGTCCCGCCCCAGCACGTGAAGAGCCGTCCTCGGAAGCCGGCTTGAGATATTGGAAATGTTAAATGATACCCCGGAATAGGTTTTATTTGCAAGTTTAACCCCCTGGTTCTTTGCTTTTATTTACTTCTCGTGAAAGTTACTACCTATTCCATTAACACTTTTTCTACTTTTTTTTTTTTTTGGTTTTGTCCTTATTCAATTTTTTTTCGCGTGTGTTAATTTTATGCCTTACTTTTTTACCTTTTCGATTTGTCAAAAATTGAAAAAAGTCCTAAAAGTTCCTTTGAAACAAGGTTATTTGATAGTTTTATGGCTCACTTTTTTACCTTTTTGATTTGTCAAAAATTGAAAAAAGTCCTAAAAGTTCCTTTGAAACAAGGTTATTTGCTACACTGCATTTTTACACTACTTGTTTTTACCATTTGTAAACTGCATATCATTGCATTTTCATTTTGGGAATTAATTTCTATGATCTTCTTTTTGATAACCACACTCCCTTTTTTGAATTTTAGTGTTGAAAGTGTATGTCTTTACTATAAGACAAAAAAAAAAGAGTGTGAATATCAAAAAAGAGAGTATAGAAATCAATTCTCTTTCATTTTTTAAATTTGAATAATTCAAGTGTTATAGCTTTACAATAATAATTAATGACGAAATATGACGGTGGATATAAATTGAGATTAGAGTCTGAAAAAATCTCCCCAAAGTGCATTATAAATTTTCACTTTGACCGCTAATTTTCATGCGAGATGGATCATTTATGCGGCCTAGTTGTCCTGAGCCATTGTCGAGAGATGTCAAATTCTGATGTGATTAATTTACAAAATGAAGCCAACTTATTTATGTTGTTATTTTCTTCGATAACAATAACTATATGCTATTTGCATGTGGTTTTTTTCTACTCCTTGAGTGAGGCATAAGTTTCTCAATTAAATGAGGAGCAAGTTTTTCAGTCGAGGTGCGCGCAAGTTAGTCCGGATATCTGATTATCAAAAAAAAAAAATAGTGATCTTGAATTTGATTGGTTCATATAGTACCAATGACCAATCACATTTATGTTGACGTTTTTATCTTGGAAAATGGAAATTGATGACGGGTGAATGCATAACTTGAATTACAACCATTTTCAACTTTAAATTAGAACTGTGGGGCACTTGTTAACCCTTAAATAATAGGACAGTAATATTCGGAAAACAATTTAGAAATCTAGTACTTGTGGAATCTAATAAGTCCTTTAAAAACATTCTTAATTTTGTTTTATCGACGTTTCATTACGTACCCTAATTGTCTCTAATCTCTCACCACACTATATATAGGCACAACCCCCCTCATACCGGCCCCTAGCTAGCTCCACTGAATTGGTTTTGTAAGCTTTGCATCCTTCAGCATATCCCCTCCTTTCTACACAAAACTACCATACCACTGCACCAATATCAGAGAGAGAGAGAGAGAGAGAGTGACATTTTTCCACGGACACGTACCATGCCAACATTGATATTCATTCTCTTCTTTCTATGTACTGTCCTCTCGTACCCATACCTGAGGAAACAAAAGCAAAGGGCAATGCTTCCCCCAGGATCAATGGGGTGGCCTTGCGTAGGAGAGACTCTTCAACTCTACTCTCAGGACCCAAATGACTTCTTTACTCATAAACAAACAAGGTAATTGAATAAAACATGCACAGTCTTTTATAAATTCTATATATCTAAAGTTCTTTGCAAGTGGGATGGAATGCAGTTAGCCTCTATTATATACTCTCATACACATTGGCAGAATTCAATTTTCGTAAGCCTCCTCCCCCTCCCTCAAGTCTCCTAGGATAGAGTAGATCAATGGCGGAGGAAGCATGGGATGAGCGGAGGCATGCGCCCCCACTCAAGATTTTTTTTTTTTTTAAATTTATATTTTGTCTAGTTCATCGTATTTCATAAATTTACTTTTAATCTTTATAAGCATGTTGAATATCATTTCATTCTCCACTTTTTATTTCACATATTTGAGCATTGTCATTACATTAGCGAAATGAGATGTCTAATGTGAAAAATAGCAGTCACTTAATAATCGGAATTCTCTAATGCATAATGTCCAAAATTCAAAAATGCTAAATTCATGGGGTATGCGTTTTATACTTCAATTATTAAGAATGGGAGCAATATTGCTAAACATTGTATAGTGAATTGCTCTTAGACTTGATATGCTGAGACAATTCAAGCAATTCAATTATTTTTATATTCTACATAATTTACTATTAATAAATATGTTAGGTTTTTTTAATTCTTAGCACAAACGTTTTAACCTTACTTAGTACACAAATTTTTGGTTGAAATGTGTTTAAAATGTGCCCCGATTACATAGATTTCTGGCTACGCCACTGGTGTAGATTAGGATTAATGACTGGCAACAAAAAAAAAAAAATCTCTCCCAAATTTGTCTATGCATAATTTACTTTGTGTTATAGTACTTTTGTAGGGTAGTAACCCTAGTTGTAAATATATGTAGCCTTAAAGTAATTAGTGATAGGTCAACTTTGATGTATCTCTTGTAAAGTTTTTTGTTTAAAAGTACAAAGCAAAGTTTAGTTACCACATTTATTTTCTCCTTCGTACATGATTAATATTTGTTACTTGAAGTTTTAAAAGTATTTGTGCATTTTATTTTTCCTCAGATATGGAAATATATTCAAATCCCACATCCTGGGTTGCCCTTGCGTCATGTTGGCTAGCCCGGAAGCAGCCAGATTTGTGCTAGTGACTCATGCTCACTTGTTCAAACCCACGTACCCGAAGAGCAAAGAGAAGATGATTGGCCCTTTTGCGCTGTTTTTTCACCAAGGAAATTACCATACTAACCTCAGGAAGCTGGTCCAGAGCTCTTTTGCTCCAGAAGCAGTTAGGAAATTGGTGCCTGGTATAGAAGCCATAGCCATTTCTGCCTTGGAGTCTTGGGCCAGTACTAGTGGGCAAGCCATCCACACCTTCCATGAGATGAAGAAGGTTTGTGCCTCTATGTGAAACTTATGCCCTTCTTTGATGATTTTCTTCCCCTTCTAAACTGATTGATTGTAAAATGTTAGGGACTGTTGGGGGTACATAATTCGACTTAAAATCGCACGCACACACACAATATTACGAACGAAGAAAGCAAGAGAAAGATTTTTATAATAGATCCTCAAATTGCACAATTTTCTTTTTTAGACAAATGTTTTTATTACATCGACTACTGGGTATAGCATATCATATAAATCCTATGTACGATTTGACATCCCAAAATTACCTTAATTATCGAACGCTGTCATAGTTAGCAAAGTAGCAAATCAGACCAATCAGTTTCACATACTCAACTGCGCCCACACCAAGTGAGAGTGGAACTTCTCCATACTTGCGGAGAAGCTAGTAAATTTTGTTTGTGAGAGTGTTAGAATATTCTATAGCATTGTCTTAAATTGTTTTAATGAATCTTCTGATGTTTTGAATATTCTTTTCAATGGGAGTACCATGTAGAAAATTTTAAGCAGAATCGTGTGCCAAACTGAGTTGTTATTATTATTTTTTTGCCTAGCAAACGAAACATTTAATAAAACTTGCAAGGGGTACATCGAGGGGGAAAAATAGTAAGCATACAAGTGCTTAGTTGCACAAAATGGAAACATAACGAATATCCAACCAACTCTTGGATAAAGATACACCTCAACGCTAGGTTACACTTTCAACTTCCGAATACCATTTACAAGCCCTTAAAGTCTTCCACTGTATAGATCTTGAGTTATTATTATTCAGTAGATTGTTCAATGTTATTAAAAACAGAAATGTTGGGGACACGTCTCTCAGCCACTCCCCAGACACTCCTTTCTCACAAAAAGTGGGATCCACACATTTACGGGCTCCACTGCTTGCGAGAGAGGAGTGGCCAAGAGGCGTGTATGTGAGTCTTATTATTTCAGACCTGATCAAGATTCAAGATGGACTATTATTTCAATAATATATGCCATTGTCATGCCTTCCTAGCTAGTTGAGTATAATTCTACACATAATTTCAAACAAAAAAAAAAAAAAAATTCCCGTTTCTAATTCATATTTGAGTTCTCTCTGAATCTTCTGCAGTTCTCTTTTGAAGTGGGTATTCTCTCAATCTTTGGTCACTTGGGTGGAAAATATATGGAAGAGCTCAAGGAGAATTACAGCATATTGGACAAGGGTTACAATTCTTTCCCCACAAATTTGCCAGGAACTGCATACAACAAAGCAATCTTGGTAAGCAAATTACTCCAAAAACATGAATGCGCCCCTGCACACACATACACATTATGTACAAAGACGAAGCACCTGCAAAATACTACGAAGGTAGAACCTCTGGTTCACTTTCTTTCACTTATTTTCTGGATACTGTTTTAGGGTATATATGTACAATTCTTTCTGTACGGGAATTTATTATGTCAGAAGACAATGGTAAAAACGGAAAGATAAATAATCAAAAACTAAACATGTTTTGGTTTTACCTCAAGTTTTCTTTCCTTAAGCAACTCCCACAACAAATTCAGAATCTGAACATATTTATTTTTGGATTATTGTGTATGGCGCTTGATTTAGTTATTGCGTATATACCTTACTTGATCGATGTAGTGTCCCCCCGGTATTCTAACTCTTTGAATGTATTCTCTTTCTCCTACCACTTGACATTGGGAAAAAGAAAAACCATATATACAGTCTCGTCTCTACCATTTTGAGTCCTTAATTTTTAGCTGAAAGTTTATCTAAATCTTCTACATATGAAAATTTGCTAAAGGCAAGAAAAAGGCTAGGTGAGATAATGAGCGAGATCATATGCGAAAGGAGGGAGAAAGACCTACTGGTAGAGAAGGACCTTTTGGGCCATTTGTTGAATTTCAAAAATGAAGAGGGGCAGACCTTGAGTGAGGATCAAATTTCGGATAACATCGTTGGGGTTTTATTCGCTGCTCAAGACACCACGGCTAGCTTGCTGACGTGGATTCTCAAGTACCTCCATGATGATCAGAAACTTCTAGAAGCTGTTAAGGTACCAATGGTTTTTATCAAGTCCATTTTTAATTTGCATTGATTTCTACAAGAGATATACGGAGTACTTATTTACGGAGGTGCTGTAAACAACATGTTTGCAGCATCAACCTATTACAACTGTCCAAAATTGTTTTGGATGGTTTGGATTTTAATGAAACTTTTCCGAGAGAGAGTTTCATTAAAATCTTCCATAACAGTTTTGGACGGTAACAATTGACTGCTGTGAGTACTTATTTACAGAACCTCTGTAAATAAGATTTTCTCTTTGTACAAAGGGATTACACAAATCTTATTTGTGTTTTTCTTGTTGCAGGCAGAGCAGAAGATGATATATGAATCAAATGATGGAGGGAAGAGGCCCTTGACATGGGCTCAAACTAGGAAAATGCCAATTACACATAAGGTATGTGAATTGTGATAGGAGCAGGGCCGGCCCTGGGCTAAGGCCCAAGAAGCCGTGGCCTTAGGTCCCAAAAAAAAATATGTGTAAAAATTAGGGCTTCTAATCATATTTAGTATATAGTACTATATAAGTTCAACATTTGTGTTGGAAAAATTCATGAATTTATTTGGTATTTATTTTAAAGAAATTATTAAGGATCCCATTTTCGAGGTTCGCATCTTAAGCTCCGAAATGTCAGGACCATCCTTGGATAGGAGGCGTGGTAGAGGTTTCTTTTCATGTGTATTGCTTTATTCAATTCAGTTATTCTAAACATGAACGACTATATATGGTGAGTTACGAAAGCGGGCACAATATAAATTTTGTTCTAGCCTTGACCGTTAACGATGTGTTTATAATTTCAGGTCATATTAGAGAGCTTGAGGATGGCAAGCATTGTCTCTTTTACCTTTCGGGAAGCAGTGGTTGATGTAGAATACGAAGGTGAGGATTTAATGAAGTTATTCGATCGGGTGCACAAATTAAAGCTCCCAAAAAATAATCTGCGAAACTTAGAATCGTTAGAATAGTTCGATAAACACTTTGGAAAAAGAGCTGAACTCCTGATCGACCTCCTTTTTCCTGACACTTAAGAGCACTCTTGATGTCGTTCGGCCAAAGGCCTCTTGGCCACAAAACGATCCATATTTATATATATATTTTTTGGTTTACAAGGCGGACTTAATTAATCAAAATGTTATGGTCGATCCATTAATATTTTCCTAATGGCAGGATACTTAATTCCCAAAGGTTGGAAGGTGATGCCATTGTTCAGGAACATTCATCACAACCCTGAATTCTTTGTTGATCCTCAAAATTTTGATCCATCAAGATTTGAGGTATGGAGCTCGATCTGGCGCTCTACTGTCTGCATTAAACCCATTGTTATTTCCTTGCTCTTAATTATTTCTCTTTGTATCTCCGGCCCAACTCTCTCCATTCCTCTATTTTGGAGATCCAAAATCTTATAATTTATCCAAAAGCTTTTTTTTTTGTGTGGAAAATGTCAATATGCATACAAACTCCAACGGTCCAACCATTACTCTCTATTTCTATCTTCATTTTTCAAATACACCTTTATTCCGTTTTCAAAAAGCAACTCTCCCTCTAAAGTTTTAATTATAATAAATTCTATGTATTTGTTAAATATATCTATACATCGAACATTAGTCTCATTTTATTGTCTATAGTTTTGCAACGATCGATATTATTTTTGTATATATGCATCTCATTTATATGTAATGAAATGAAAACTAAGCATTTTAGTAAACGGAGATCCATCTCCGTTTTATGGATCAGAATCAAAAGTGAGTCGACTCCATTGTAGAGACTCAATATAGAGATGCGTGGGAGCGGCCTTATTATTCAGAATGGGGTTTTGGAGTCAAGGTTGGCGATGCGCTAGCTAATTATTACTAAAGAAGAATTCTAATCTTTTAGAAATCCTATACAAGAAAACTCAATCAGAATGATGCGGCAGTGACATTTTAATTGTGATTGTGGCGGGTTTCAGGTCGTTCCGAAACCAAACACGTTTATGCCATTTGGCACCGGAGTACATGCTTGTCCGGGGAATGAACTTGCTAAACTGGAGATGCTTATCTTAATCCACCATCTTGTTACCAAGTTCAGGTACGATAATGGCAGATGATGAATTTTTTATTTCTCCAAATAAAAAAGGAAAAGAAAACAACACCTATCAAAACATTAAATCATTTTAATATACAACTTGACCCAAGTGAAAAAAAAAAAGCTTGATCGGTTGGTCAAGAGAAAACTTTTTCGATAAATTTTTTTTTTGCAGTAATATTTATTTTCCATTAATTTAAGAAACTGTAGTGCCAAAATAAAAGGAGGTTATATTTGGCAAAAGACTCTTCTCATTTCAAAAAAGAAGAAGATGGAATTAAAAATCATAATGAAATAACAAATGTAAAAATTATTTCCGATATTTTCCTGTAGCTTTTGGTTAAAATGAGATATAAAATGTGGAAGAATTTTTTGAATCAAACTCAGTGTAACTCTAAACACTACATGAAAATATATAATGTACACTTAGTAGATTGTTAAATCTTTAGTCGGTTATAATTTTGTTCTAAGAGTTGGAAAACAAGAAAGGGTCAGTTTGGCCTAACTTTTCAGGAGCTGGTTTTGGATTTTTTTATTAATCCTTTTCGCTGTCTTATAAATTTTTTCTTTTTGATGGCTTATAAGTACTTTTTTTAAAAAAATTTGGTCTATTGTTTTATACTTTTTTTTCCTCATAAAGATGAAAAATATAATAATTTTTTTAAACCCGAATCTTGTAGAAATTAAGAGAAAGCAATAAAAAAGTTGTACTATTAGAAAAACCCGCGAAAGTTAGGTGCTTTTGTTTGCAAAATGTCTACTCCCACCGCTCTCATTCATCGCTTTCCCTGTCGCTTTCAATCTCACTGTCCAAAAGTGCTTTGGGCTGTGCAAATTAATTTAAAAGAACTTTACTCTTCCTGATAGAGGTACTTTTTAAAATCCGAACCATTGATTGCCGAGACAGACTATGAAATTGAGCGCTGCGGTAGGAGGAGCGATGAAACAGAGCGGTGGGGATAGACTTTCTTTCTTTTTTTTTTTTTGTAAGTACTGATGATTTCTACCTCCTATATTATTGCAGGTGGGAAGTGGTGGGATCCCAACAGAGTGGGACAGAGTATGGGCCATTCCCAGTCCCTCGGAAAGGCCTACCTCTCAAGTTTTGGAAAGAATCTCCAATTAAAACACCAAACAACTGTGCATCTAGCTAGAGTTTCCAAATTTAAGAAATAATAATAACATCCTTACGTACATTAAATCTTACAAACGTCCATGATTGATTGCATACATGTGTACGCCTGTAGATTTTTCAATGAGAAATAAAGAGATACATTTATGCACTACCATGTGACTCCATTATTTCCACGGCATAATATTGTCCCCCGAGCTCGTTATGGAGGTACTAATTAAGGAGTGCTACTTTTTCACGGGTTAAATTTTTAGAAAGCAAGCCAGCCACCATGTGAATGTAATTAATGCCAAAGATTAATTGGGTCTGTCGCTGGTCCTCCGCCGCTTATTATACCCCCATCTATTAGGCCATCCACAATGGTATAATCAAAAAAGGATAACAAAAAATTGACACATTAGCTTTTGATTATTCACTTAAGAGGTTGTTAAACTTAATAATGTTGAGCTTTACAATGGTCACTTCTAGTCCATAACCAAAATAAGGGTCCACTACAATTTTACTCTCTCCCCTCAATTTCCTGTCATTCACTTCCCTCCATTTACGTTTTTTTTGGCAAAAATATATCGATTCCCTTTCTTTATTTTGGAAAAATTTCGGTGACTTTCTTCCCTCCTATTATGAATTTTTTTGGGGGGGAAAAAAATAGAAACAGAAAAGAAGAATAAAATACCTTAATCCGAAGATGATGAGTTAAATTGCAGAAGATCGAGAGATATGAGCTTCACTTTTTTAGGGAAAGAAAGAGAAATACTTTGTGGGTGAAGTGAAGAAGACATAGAGTAGGCAAAGAAGAGAAGGAAAAAAATACCAATTGAAACACGCGTGTACACAAATTTTGGAACTAGTTTACTTATGTGGTGTAGAGTCCACAAATTTTGAGTATTGAAAAAGGTTGCTAATTTTTGTTAACCAAACCCCAAAATTTGATTATTTCTAAGAATGTTGTTAAGTTTGATTATACTATTGTGAGCTATTTTTTGCACAAATATTGTTAACTTTAAAAACAATTGGCTCTTGATTATAACCCTGTGGATGGTCTTAGAGGTTACATTGTACTATATAGTAGTATTATGGAAAAATTTTAAAATGGCACCTGAACTTTGCACTAAATGTCACAGAGACGCCTAAACTTAAGTTTATTTCAATTAAACACCTGTACTAACAAAATTTCCAAATTTTAGAACCCCCGTTATACTCCGTCTCAAAAATTGCTGACATGACATCTCCAACCCATTTAAGTTGCCCCATTGCACATGTTTTCAACAGGGGACGATGCACCAAAGCGAAACCCATCACTTTACCCATTACTTCATCTTTTCCTTGTGGTCCTGAGCAGAAAGAAGAAAACGTTAGGGTTTCCTCTGGGTTTGGGCAAAGAAACATTGTTGTTTGCAGCCCTAATCGCCATTAATTAACAACAGTGGACAGTACGGAAGACGACGAAAAAAGAAGATGGTCTGGTGTTTGCACGACCGTGGTGGTGGTTTTCCCCCATACGGTATGATAAACAAATCGTATTCCCTTTGTTTAATCCAACAACTTCATTGTTAATGAACTGAAACGATTAGTTTAATCAAACCATTAGTTTTTACCCAAATGATTTGTTTAAGCAGATCCATTGTTTAATAGTTTATTGAATGCATCGTTCTACTATTGTTCATTCACCTACCCACTGCTATTGTTTAATACTACCCATTTTCAGACTTGGTAAAAAAAATTCAGACTTTTCACTTGGTGTTTAATGAATGGCATTTACTGAAGTGGATTTTGTTGCCTTCATGGAAGGCATATACTCTCTCTGTTTTCAGGCACAAAATTGGGACAAAACAGCCGTACATGGCATTAACACATTGGTTCCATAGATAACCACAACGTAATCCAGCCGTTCAAAAAAAAAAACACCAAACATAATGCATATAATAATAAAAAAAAAAGGCAAAACAGCCATGGTTGAACTCTCAGTGGTCTTCATGGTAGAACTCTCAGAGTGTGTTTGGATTGAAAGTTAACTTATTTTTTCGTCTTTATTCAAATTTTTTTTTTTTTTGTATTTGTTTGTTTTGCGCCAATTTTTTATGACTTATTAATTCGTCTTAACGAAAGGAATCAGAGAAGTAAAAAATTTTAATCAAAAATCAATTTATTTTACTTATTTTTGTCTTTTTAAAAAAAAATAAATCGAGGGCGTGGCAAAAAAAATTTATTTTTTCCATTCTTTTCATCGAGAAGAATCAATAAGTCACAAAAGTTTGACGCAAAACTAACAACTGTGATTTTTTTTTAAATAAAGACAATATAATTCACCTTTTGGCTTTTAAAGCCAAATTGGCCCTCAGTTTTCTTCATCATCTGTTGATCAAGGGAGAAGGAAGGGCTTCAAGTCTAAGGTTGAAGTGAGGGAGATGGTGGAACAAAGGCAAACTTCTAGAGAGAGAAATGGAGGGAAATCAATTTGGTTAAGGTCATTTTCCTTCCAAACCATATTTTTTTGCCCAAATCCGGACGAAACCCTAATGTTTTCTTCTTTCTACTCGGGACCACAAGGAAAAGATGAAGTAATGGGTAAAGTGATGGGTTTCACTTGGGTGCATCGTCCCCTATTGGAAACATGTGCAATGGGGCAACTTAAACGGGTTGGAGATGCCATATTAGCAATTTTTGGGACGGAGTATAATGGCGGTGGTCTAAATTTAGGGATTTTGTTAGTATAGATGTTTAATTGAAATAAACTTCAATTCAGGTGTCTCTGTGACATTTGGTGCAAAATTCAGGTGCCATTTTAAAATTTTCCTGATTATTCTTATAGCTGTTTTCTCATTTTGCCATGGGTTTTATTTGTGGGTCGTGCGTGCTTTTTTTTCTCCCCTTTTTTTGTTCTTGTGTTTAATCTCGTAGTACCATCGACGAGTGTTACTCAAGGAAATCCTTTTGGTGCTTCCCTTAATTAATCAAAAATTTGACATTCTAGGCTGCAATTGACTAATAAAAAAACAAAGCAAGTGGAGTGGTAGCGCAATGACATACACCATATAGTCTCATGCATTTGACTGAGACTTAAACTTCACTAACTATAAATAACACTACATTATGGACTTTTGCCGAACAAAAAAAAGACAAAATACAAAGGGGGACAAAAATTAAAAATGTTTTCCCACCTAACATGGAACCTCGCACCGATTCGCCCATATGGTTATTGGAGACCAAAAGGGTAAATTTCACTGACCTCCCATGAGGTTTCTGACACATGCAGAAACCTTTCTTTTCAGAAACCTTGCTTAACCTCCAAACCTCGCCTTCGAATAAGGTTGAGAAAAATCCCAAGCGTAGGGCTAGGTCGTCGATAGCATAATAACCGGAAAATCCGGGATCGTACCCACAGAGAATCGAAATATAGCTTAATCGGATTGTAGGTTTTATGGTAGAGTGCGGCATTCAAGGCGGCCAACTTGGTTTAGCTTCGAAATGGAAAACTAAAGAAAAGACTAGAAAAGAGCTTTATAAACTAAAGAGGCAAGTCTAGGAATCATCCATCCCTTGACAAAGGTCGCTACCAATTCTTGATTATAACTCAAGCGAGAGTCACAACAGCGTGCTCACGCCCGGAAGATTTAACTTTAATGACTACGTTTATCAAAAGATGTGATTAACCGGAATTAAATCAACCTATTTTTGCTAATGTATCTAATACGTAGGAGGCCACGAGCCCTCGGTATATCGCTTGCCAAGACTGCTTGACTAAACGACATACTAAGGAGTTAACACCCCTCGCTTAGACCAAAACGGCTAGATTAATCCAATTCTGAAAACCATGATTTTAAGCCCGAAGGTTTGAGAACCAAGTAACCACCTAAGTCATCGGGAAAGATTACCCTGAGACTTAACCAAGAAACTACTCACACATAGCAAAAAGACTAGAAATCATACTAGGAAAGATGAACATAATTAACCGATAAAAACGGAAATAAACTTGATTTATATGAAGATCCAACTAGTAGGTACAACATTAATAAACGAGAAATTAACAGAAAACAAAGACTTACAAGTGTTCTTGAAGAAAATGACTAGAAAAGCTTGAAGAACATTAATGGAGGAAATCCTAGAGAGAAGGAAGACTAAGGCCTAAAAATGACTAGAAATTGCCATCCTTTCTATAAAAGGCATACAAACCTATTTATAGGGCTCTAAAGTTAAGTTACAAAGGACCAAAAAGTCCCCAAAATATCCCAAAAATATTCCATAAGTGGAAACTTTTCATAAATGGAAGGTAGAAAAAGGTAGCAAAAATCGGCAGATTTTTCCAGGCAGTACCGGTACTGGGCAACTCCCAGTACCGGTACCAGGCTTCAATGGGCTGGAAAATTGATCTCTGGACACCCGGTACCGGTACTGAGAATTCCCAGTACCGGTACCCGCTTTACAGCTTTTTTGGGCAAACTTTGCAGGCTTGCTCCGGACACTCCCGAACTCGAATTTAGGCGTTCTTTGGACCGTTGGAAAGCTCGTTGAGTCTACTTTCTAACCAAAGTGGTTTGGATCAAAAGTAATTTGTACATCAAAAGTTATGTCAATTCTACCCTCAGCTGGTCGGAAGATGAGTGGTTTTAGTAAAATCCTCACTTCTCCTTCAATTCCCTTGACCCTTGGGCGACCCGAGCAATCCCTAAACCATCTTTCGGGCACCACAATGGGGTGGCGCATGGCCTTGAGTACTTGGTTGCACCCGGAGCATTCCTTGGCGTTCAAACGCGCCTTATTTATACGAATTACCTGAAATACACAAAAACCTACCTTACGTGCAATATCACTATAAAAGCTAAATAAACGCAAGTTAAACCAACATACTACAGGACTAGTCGCACCAAATATCTACAACATTGGGTGCTCATCAAACCTCCCTTGAGGTTCTACAATAACACCGCCCTCTCTTATTTTTGCTGACAATATACATATTCCCTCTTTTGTCAAATTCCTTCCAAACACAGTTAACTCCACCAACAAAATGACTGGATTACGCTTTATAAAAACTTATCTCCTTTTAGGTCCCTTCCGATCACATATACAAACTAACTAGCAATAAAAGTGTGTATTTGATAATCTTCTCTAGTGGATAGAGTAAATTCAGTTCATGTTAACGAAAATAAAAAATAAAAAAATTGTTTATTTTTTAAACTTGCATTGTGCAATTTTTTTGACTAAAAAGTTTGCAACCATATTTTTAGTTTTTGTACTTATTTGGTACCAATATAGGCATTACACCAACTTATCCCAAATTACTCATCTCAAGCATTACTATTTTCTTTAATTGTGCTAATTTTTAAGGTTTATTTAAAAAAGTTCGATTTGATTGGCCCTTGCTAGGATGGAAAATTTCTTTAGAAATAAGTAACATACGTGTGGGAAAAATCTCTCAATTATAAAGAGCACCTGCAAACACCACCAACTCTTCATTTATTAACTCATTTTCCAATCATATCCTAATCAGATGAATTACAACCCTTTGAAATCAAAGTGAGTCTTTTTGTAACAGATTTCTGGCTTTTTTGATTTCTCTTGTCGGAATGAATCAAAACCCACGAAATTTAGCACAACACTAGGAAACGCAAAAAAAAAAAAAAAAAAGAATGAAGACAAAAAAATAAACATTTTTTTTAAGGGAAACTCAACCAGATCATATATGTCTTTTTATGTCAACTCAATTCCAGAAAGGTAGGAATTTGTGACCGGCCAGTGATTTTAGAATCATCTCAGGCGTTTACCAACTCAAGTCTGTAAAACCCTTCCATAATTACCAATTTTATAAATTGATAAGTACGAGCATAAAAATATATTCATAATTGTCTAATGTGCAATCGAAGTACATACTCGCCAAATGATGTTAATTTACAATATTGTGGCCCACAACTATAGTACTATCAAATAAAAAAATAACTTTTAATTATTATTATATTGTGCAATCACATTTTGAGTCTTGAATTTCAAGGAGAATTTTGGGTAACGAATTTTATTTTTGAAAAATGGGTTATCACATTTTAGAATTGCCAATTAAAAAAAAATTCTCCTATCTTGAAAAGCAATCCTATCGTGTGAGAAAAAATGGACTCACGGGGTGATTTTATTTTTGAAAACCTATAATTTTTTTGATTTTTGATTTTTTATTTTTATAGAGTTCGCTTGGTCAAGGAATACACCAATTGCAAGCACTTGAAAAAGAAGGTGAAAATACATTCAGAAACCCTAGTAAACTAGATTCCTATGTAAATCAAATGTATAAAAAAAAGAAGTGTTAATTGAATGTGGTTTATAGTTTCACTTAAATAGCCCTTTTGAAAGGAAAAAAAAAATCTTACTTGTTGAATGTGGGTAAGGTCTTTCGTGTTATATTTTTCCGATTCCTCTCGCTAAAACGAATCAATAAATCATAAAAGTTTGACGCAAACAAAAAAATGAAAAGAAAAAAAATTCAAAAAAAAATAAGTTACTAAACTTTTCAATCCAAACTCACCCTTAATGGAACACACCCTAAATTACAAAATGAGTCCCCAAAATGAAGGGGCAAATCCCCTCAATTGGTGCATTCAGTGTATTCAAAAGTGTTGTAAACTACCTATATTTAAAGATTTTTTTTTTAAAAAAATACTATTTTAAATCTATTTTGAATGGCTCGAATACATCAAATAGATCTAACTGGTCCGAAGCTAAATTGACAAGATCTAACCCCCAAAACACGATACGGTTCAACGAAAGTTTTTGTATATCATTTGGTCAAAAAATTACTCCTGTGGATTTGTTAATATCTTCCACAACGTGTGTAGACTCAAGAGTCAAGACTGCATTCCGTTAAAGTGACTAGGGGCCCACCGGTATTCAACAATCTCTCAATCCCTCACATCCTGCACATCTCCAACCTCCCCTCCTACCCCCTTCTCTCTCTCTCTCTCTCTCTCTCTCTCTCCAAGCTCGAATTCTTACCTCAACTTCCCCTCTCCATCTCTCTCTCTCTCTCTCTCACATCCCCAACCCTCGCATTGCGATTAGGGTAAATTAAACGAACGAATGCGTTTGTTCTCGTGCGAACTTTAGCAGTCGATGGATCCGTTCGATTGAACCCCCCGAGTTCGACGTTTGAAGCCTCCAATGGATTCGATCTGGATCGACAATGGCGGCCCAAGCGCTTGGCATTTCGCAATCGCGATATACTTCGCCTTCGGCTTCGTCGCCGCCAGGTTCTTCCTTGACAGATTCATATTTCGTGTAAGGTTCTCGCCGTATACGAATCACATTATGTTTCCACTGTTTACGTTGTTGTTGTTGTTGTTGACTTGTCTAGCTGTTGTTAATTGCTCTTCTTGAATTGCAGTTATGTTAGGAGTAAGACCTGCTTAAAAGGTTTGATTATTGCGCCTGTGTCTGTGACTATGTAACTATAGAGCTAAGCCACGTAATGTGTGAGTGCGTGCGTGTGTGAGGGCGAGAGGGTCGAAATTCGAAAGAGCTCTAGGTCAGAGCCTAAGTCACATCTTGCTTGCACGAGCATGATAACGTCCTTGGAAAACACCTCAAACTGTTATGTGAGCGAGGATTGAGAGTGTGATCGCAAAGTGAGGATTGAGAGCGTGAGCGGAGGGCATTCTCAAGGATTATGGGACTAAGGTCAGAGCGCCCCAGATCTTTCACTGAGTTTCATGTCTCATGTGTAATTTTCTAGCGAAGGTAATCTTTCAAGAAATGACAATTGTAATACAGAAAAATTTACAAACCATAGGTATGGTAACACAAATTTGAGCTTGTCGTACGTGATTTACTACTAAACAGAAGAGTGCATATGTTATTCTAGAGTCTCTGTCTATGAAACTGAATTGCTTTAAAAAAATGAAATCACCACCAGATGTTGTAATATGATGTGGTGTAGTGGTTTTTTAATTTGGTTTCTGTCCAGTAGGGTGCAAGATAAACTCCCTCCCATGTCTTTTTTCATGAAATATTTTGATGCGTTGTTTAGTTCCAGCAGACATTGTGAAGTGTGCCTGCCAGAGAGTGCATATTATTTCACACGCATCACAGACTCTGTAAATGCGTAACAGCTAAGGAATATGCGTGTTACACTACTATTGGCCAACTTTTGAATTCTTGACTCAGGTGGAATGATTTCACTAATGTAGAAAGCGAGTTCGCAAATTTAGTCCGAATTTCCAAAGGATCCGTCAGGTCGCAGTTTGACGCGTGTGATACCGTTGTCCAGTGAATTGTGGGATTAAGCTACGAAGCACACATTGTGGGAGTGTCAATCACCCAGTTTACTTAAGACAAGTGGGTTTGGAGTGACTGAAGTGCTTCATGAAACAAGCATGAGGGGGCAATCCTTCCCATTTCAACTAGATAATAAGGGCAAATGTCTTTAGAAGTGCAAATTCCACTTTTATATGCCCCCCTCCCAGACAAAGACTTCTCATCACGGATAGTTTGTTTGGGCTATTGGTGTAATCGTTCTGGGTTCCTTAGTTCCCAAAAGGACTTGGGGATCCTGTGTTTATACCATGGCAAGCACTGCTGTGATGGAATACGGCACAGTTTTGGTGCAAAATAGCTTCCTAGCCCCTTCCCCCGGAATCCCTGTTTGGCAAGCTTTTGTCAATACGTGAGTAAATTAAATCAAGGTAGCAAGGCCTGATTGCTTGATCTGAGTAATGGCATACCTGTCCAAAACCCCTCCTGAGTAAGAGTTATTACATAAATTCCAAGACCTGTTGCTAGGCCCATCTGTTTTCAAAAATTTGTACCGCAGATATAGAAGTCCAACCCTGTACAATATAGATTGCAAGCAATGAAGAAAAAAATATAGCCATACAAATTACTTTAGTGATTAGTCTCCAAATTAAAAAATAGCAATGAGTGATAAAAGATTCATGTAGTTGACCCTAATTAATTGGGACACAAGGACAAGGTTTATTTCGGTTTTATCACAGAAAAGAGTTTTAGTGTGCAGCCGCTACTGTGTGTATGATGGGTATTTCCTTTTAGTCTTAAACCCAAATAAGCTTAGATCGACTTTGCCTTCACAAAATATACAAACTATAGTATAGCTATGGTAATACAAATGTGAGCTTGTTGTACAAAATTTACGACTAAACAGAAGAGTGTGCATATGTTATCCTAGAGTCTCTGTCTATGAAACCGAATTACTTTTAAAAAATGAAACCACCACCAGATATAGAAATATGATGTGGTTTAGTGTTTTTTTTTTTACTTTGGTTGCTGTTAACTATAATGCAAGATGAACTCGTCCCCATGTCTTCTTCCACAACTTTCGTGTGACTTTTGATGTGTTGTGTAGCCCCAGTGGACATCGTGAAGTGTGCCTGCCAGAGAGCGCATATCATTTCTTGCGTATCACAGACTCTATACATGCCTAACGGCAAAGGAATATGCCACGTGTAATGTGTTACGCTATCACTACTACTGGCCAACTTTTGAATTCGTGGCTTGGGTGGAATCATTTCACGAATGTAGAAAATGAGTTTGCAAATTTTGTGTGAATTTCCAAAGGATCTGTCAGTTCACGGTCTGACTCGTGGGAAGTCATCAGATTACTCTAGAATCACCCGGTTTACTAGAGTAGTTGAATAGGACGAATGGGTTTGGAGTGACTGAGTACATCGTGAAACAAGCATTAGGGGGCAATCTTGGAAATCCTTCCCATTTCAAGCTAGATTTCACTTTGCTAGGGATGACAGAGACTTCTCATGTTCATGGATAGTTTGGGGTGCTATCAGTGTACTAATTCAGGGTTCCTTTGTACCACCCAGAAGGGCATGAAAGAGAAAGGAATCCAATACCAAGGGTCCAACACAACCGACAAAGAACTGTCACTTTATATGCATTGTTTATTGCAAGAATACAAGACTCAGGGGACGTGGAGAAGAAAAGCTCCTTTGGGCATCAAAGCTATCAAGGAATGGGAAGCACGGTTCTAGAATGTGGATAAACCAGGACATTTTTGCAGAGCTGCCTTGTGCAGCTTAACAAACTGAACGGGTCTCAAAACATGCCTATTGAAATGAAACTGTATAAGATGAGTTGATCAATGGTTGGACCGTTGGAGAGACATAGTATACTTATATAATGCCATAACATCGTGGGAGTACCTTACTGTTGTTGTCATCTTTTTTTTTTGTTTACACCAACAGAAATGCAATCAAAACAAATATTTACTAATGATAGACGTGCATAGTCGATAACATGATGTAGCAGCATTGCCTGAATGAAATAGTTTTTGCTAGAATAGACAAAAAGCTACCATTCTTTAGTGAGCCAATGGTGGCATATCTGTTCCATCATAATTAAGTCTAGCCCAACAACTACCATTCATTAGGGAACCAATTGTGACGTATCTGTTCCATCATAATTAAGTTTACCCAAAGAATGGAGTACATTCATTAGTGAGCCAATTGTGGTATATCTGTTCCATCATAATTTAGTCTAGCCAAACAGCTACCATTCATTAGGGAACCAATTGTGGCGTATCTGTTATAATTAATTTGGTTTGAGGATGACACAGAGAAACTATTTTGCCTCCGGAGCTGCCTCTACTGCTAAAGGTCATCAGACTTCAAGCTGTTGCCAAGATTGGTGTTTTTTAGTCCACTGAACTTTAGGAGAACCAACTGAGAGCTTTCCGACTTCAGTTTTAGCAGCAAAATTATCAAATGGTTTGCACGTCAGTCAACTACGAGGCTGTTGAAGGTGTGTAACACTTTACCTAACAATCAGACCATGAAATCTTTCAAATGCTACTTCACTTGGGTGGAAAACTAGTTCTAGATTGCTGATCTAGCAAAGTGGTTGTTGCCTGTTGGTGCTTCATCTCTGGAAATCATTTCTGGCCTTAAGGGGGTTTGACTTCAAATGGATTGGTATTTTATTGATCGTGTTGGTGACGTTATTATGATAGTTTTGTGCTTTTGATTTAATTGTGGTTGTGTCCTTTTTGATGGTCTTTTGAGTAATGTCTTACTAATAAAAGAAAGTTATATCTTCACTATTGCAATCCTCACTCCTCTCTTTTGCTGACTGGAATGTCAACTTCAAGTAGTTTTCCTCAAGGAAATAAGGACTAACAATGGATAAATGGTAAGACCCTCATAAATGTTGGTGCGTGGCAATTGAAACTCACTTGACGTAGAATAACACAATGATGAATAAGGCAGTGGTCCGGTTATTCTTGTGTTTTAAACACCTGGTTTTACTCGTTCTACAAACTATGAATTCTAATTATTCATTTATCTTTCTCAGAAGCTGGCCATTTGGTTGTTGTTCAATGGTGCTATCCCCCTAAAGATGAATGATACTACGCGGGCGAAGATAGTAAAATGCTCGGAGTCTATGTGGAAACTGACATACTATGCTACTGTGGAAATTTGTATTTTATCAATTACCTACCACGAGCCATGGTTAAGAGAAGCAAAAGGATACTTTATAGGCTGGCCGAATCAAGAATTGAAGTGAGTACGAAATTCCCTTTCACCTTTGTGACTTTGTCAAATTGTAGTATTGACAAACCTAATTAGTGGGACATTTAAGAGGAAAGCATGTAAACTACAATGTCTTATTCCTTTTACTATTGACTCCACTATTTTGATCAGTCACAGCAGGAAATGGAGACTACTCTTTCCCAATTTACTGTGGTTCCCATCTTTGGCCCTTGCAAGTGTAAAATAAAAGTAGGGACAAACTAGTAAACTGTCTTATTTAGCCTCCCTAGAGATTTGATAAGATGGTTGAGGATACATGCTTGTTGAATGAAGTCGATTCTAATATTCTATACTTTGTAGTCAAACATGGGAGTTGGAAGGGTACATATCTTGTAACTATTTGTCTACCAAGAGCCATAGATACTTTTGTTTGGTGAAGTCTGTGATCTGTAATCACCTCCAACTTTGCATATTTTCTATCTTTTCTATAATCTATGTTAAACATTTTGTTAATCGCAGATACTTTTCCAAAGTTTAGGGGGAAAAACTTTGGCCATTCGTTTTCCTTTGTGCATAAATTTTGAACTTAAATCAATTTTCTGCAAGTAGAGAATATGAAGGATCTGGATATTTTTGCTCCATCTTATTTTATTATAGGTGCTTTCAATGTATATGATTACCTTTTTATCCGAAAAGTGGCTACAGTTTTCATCCTATTTAGTATGAACAACCTAATAAGAGTTTCATCCCCGACAGTGAAATAATTTTGGTCATTCTGCTAAAGAAATGTTGGTGAATTATTTCTTCCTCTCATGGTGGAGCATTGCCCTTTTTTAATCTTCAAGTTGGGTATGAAGTGGCTTTGCATGGTTCTTTGCTTGAGATATTATTTTAGCTCCTCAAGAACAAATTGGAGAGTTTGCAATTGTAGCATTTTCTTCTAAGGAGTAAAAACTTGAAACTCTGGAATGGTTCCTACTAAATCCTAATTTACTTGAGTATTGAATTGATAGTGCTGATTTTCTACTATATGTTGAATGACCCGTTTGATTTACTTTTCAGGATTCC
The DNA here is from genome assembly GCA_014282245.1 of Rhododendron simsii. Taxonomy (NCBI): domain Eukaryota; kingdom Viridiplantae; phylum Streptophyta; class Magnoliopsida; order Ericales; family Ericaceae; genus Rhododendron; species Rhododendron simsii. The sequence continues at coordinate 11,417,708 of CM024957.1, read as the reverse complement.
ACTAAAGCTCTTCTACATGTGCCAGTGTGGGTTCTACACCTACAGCATTGCTGCCCTCCTTACATGGGAAACTCGAAGGAAAGATTTTTCTGTGATGATGTCTCATCATGTCGTCACTGTCATTTTGATCAGTTATTCATATGTTACAAGGTATCTCTCTAGCTTCTGGATGCACTTTGCTTTTGCGTGTTTGTGTTAGACTGAAATGGTGTGCATTTATCTGTGCTTTGTTTGCAAGCATTGTTTCACTGTGGAGTATGGCTCCGATCTAAACCCTTTGTTTTGGTGCTGCACGAACTCTGAACTGAAAATGAAAAGGCTTCAATCCCTGCAACTCAAAACTGACCCATTCTGGAACATTCCCCTTGTTGCCTGGTCGTAAGATTCTCAGTTCTTTTACACCACATCCTGAGTCTAGAATGGGAAATGATGCAAATACCAACCAACAGGTGGCCAAGTTGAAATTGAAATTAATCAAAACAAATTTCTTGCTCCCTTTTTCAAATCAAAAGCAACTGGTTCAGCTCACTTCAGCATCTATCTGTACAGCATATGACAATTGGATATTCGTGCCTGTTTGCGAAAAATTCTGAGAGTGGAATATGGGATTCTAAAAATCAATAACTTCTTTTTTTTTTTTTTGACAAAGAAAATTTTATTAATTTTTGAAATTGTTGCAAAGACATAGGAACAAGGAGAACGGCATCATATTCCTAAGCTAAGCTAAGAGAATCACTGACATTTTTTAACAAAAGTGTATTTTTTAGAAGCCATGATTTAGATGCTTTTACAAATTTCTGAGAAGCTGTGATTACCGTAAAGACAAAAATATTCCTTGCCAATTACCATTGCTGAAGGACAAAATAGACTTATTCACCGCAAAAAAGCTTATTTTGCAGCTTTTACAACAAGTACTACTCTTCAACTTCTGTACCATTTAATCCAAAATCCAAACTCTTCATAGTTTTTCCAGAATCAGAAATCTAGAATCTGAAGTAGAATCAACAATCTAAGGAAAAAAGCTATTGCAAAATTGCAAAACACACACACGCCGCGCAACCCCCCCCCCCCCCCCCCCCCCTCTGTTTACAATTTGGGTTCTAGATGTGTGGCTTGGTACTTTGACATGCCCAAACTGCAGAAGCCAGTAGGGACAAATGCTTCTTCCCAGTTCTTGTCCGAATATGTGTCTGCAACTTTATGCGTATGGAGTCTATGAACTATGGGATATTGTAAAATCGAACTCAAGTACTTGAATAGATTGCTGAAACACTTGGATAACTTTAATTTGTAATTTGTGAAGGTGAAGTCGATCGAAGGTTCTTTGGGTTTAAGACTAAAAGGAAATATGTTTCCATGTGCAAAAGGTCAGGACTTAATGAGGCTTTTCATATTTTGGAGTGTACGGCAACCCATAAATAACTAAGAATGGTCAAATCAAGTTATAGGTTTGCTGTGTTCAATAACAACCTAAAGTGAGTTCACGACTTCTTTAGCATTGTATATTAGATTCCATCCCAGAGCACCAATGGTGTGGACAGCGTACTGTTATTATTATAATCATCAGTACCTGCATAGAGATGTTCTAGCCTTCTAGGAGAGAGTGAGAAAGTGTGGTGATGCATCTTTTCTGGTTAGCGGTCCCGGAGCGATGGTTAGGCTAGGCTTGGTTGATCGTTGGGAGTTATCTCCTTGCTTGACTTATTTTCTTCTTCTGTCTTGTTGTGTTGGTTTTCGGTATATGATGGTATGTTGAATTGGAACTGTCATTAGTCGACTCTCTATAGTGTCTTTTTGGCCACGACTGATTGGCAATAGGCATAGCTCCATTGCATTGTGTTTAGTCCGTATACCTTCAGAGAGTGACACCGGATTTGGAAAAGGGACGACGTTCACATTTGGTAGCTGATGGCCAGGGTTAATTTCTCTTTAGTGGGGCGTGGAAGCACGCAGAATCAAAGATAGATCAGAGTGCCAAATATGGTTTTCTGAGATAATCTAAAATATTTGAGACTAGGATTCTTTTTCCTGAATGTTACTTGTATTCATTAACTTTTTGTTCTTTCAGTCTTTTTCCCAAATCCTGGTTGCAGCTACGCTGTTGTTCTTCGTGTGAAGTTTATGCTTACCTGGTATTTGTTTTTTCATGTATGTTATTGCTGGTAAGAAAATGTGTGTTATGAAGGAGCTTACTTTAAATCTGGCGTTAAACTCTTCTTAGGAAGCGGACTCCACATCCTGGACTCTTTTACCATCACAAGCATCACTTTTTTTACTTGTGCCTTTTTACAGCTTCTTCCGGATTGGCTCTATTATACTTGCACTGCACGATGCAAGTGATGTGTTTATGGAAGCTGCTAAAGTTTTCAAGTACTCTGAGAAGGAGCTTGGAGCAAGTGTGTGCTTTGGACTTTTTGCTATTTCATGGCTTCTACTGAGGCTAATATTCTTTCCATTTTGGATTATAAAGTCCACAAGGTTTGTCCTCCAAGCAGATATTCTATTTAACCAATCTGTATATGTTGTCATACTTTAGCATAACCCCCTTGACTGGTTGATATATAACAGCAAAGATCTCTGCAAGTTTTTGAGATTGTCGGAGGCATATGACACATCATTGTACTATGTCTTCAATACAATGTTGGTGACCCTACTTATGTTCCACATATACTGGTGGTATCTCATATGGTCAATGATCATGAGGCAGCTGAAAAATCAAGGGAAAGTAGGAGAGGATATACGATCTGGTAAGAAATTGTCTCTCTTCTCTCTCTCTCTCTCTCTCTCTCTCTCTCTCGTGATATTGTGTTGCTTTTGTTAAATGTAATGAATGGGATGAGACGAGGTGGTTCATCTCATGATTCCAGTAGTGGCTTCATCCACTTTTCACGAGAAGGGAAATTCCAATTCCAAGCTACCAATGTATGCTTGCATTTGTTGATCCCATGTTTGCATAGATTCTTTGGCAATTGCAACACAGACCCCATGAAGAGTCTCTTGGACCATATCTAACTCCTAAATTTGGGTAATGGTCAGCAGAACCTGTAACACATTGTCTGGAGCATAAATAGCATAGCTGAATTTTAGTTTCATTGTGGTTCACCAATCATATTTTGTCGTTCTGTTGAACAGCTTCTAACTTCTTTAAACCCTAATGCAGATTCAGAGGATGATGAATAGGTGGACTATTGCACTCAACTAGTTTTTAGCACCAAGATATCTAGCCAACGGAATATTTCTTTTCACGGGGCACTAGGCCATTGTCAGCTGAAAATTTATTTGGAGCGTCCTCTCTGTGGAAAGTTGACTGCTGAGTTGGGTTGAAAACTCTTTCTACCCGTTGAATATCCTCCCTTTTTTCCATTTCTTTCTATTGGAACAGAAATGGAGATAGGACCATATAGTATGTTACATCCTGGTTAAGTTTGGTGTAAAAATAATAGGTCTGTTGCATTTTTGTTTCCTTTGCTCTTGAGAAACTGATGATCCCTTGTTTTGACAAATAGTATTCGGAGGAAAAATGGTAAGAGCAATCTGATTAGTCAGATCATTGCTTATTCCTTGTTCTGCCTAGAATAGGGTGTTGCTTTGATCGGCCGATGTCAATAAGAGTAAATGCTCATTTTTCTGGGAGTTACGAAAGCACAATTGTTTAGGTCTGAATGCAGTTTTTATTTAGGTCTGTATTTAGTTGTCTCCCTGACCCTATCACATTGGTCTGGGCTCTGGTTAATGTCAAGTGCTTTCAAGTTGGAGAGGGGTTGAACATGAAAGATCTTTTTTTTTTTAATCTAATCAAACGCTAGGCAACAGGAAGTCGTTTCCGAGAGAGGAGTAAAACATCAAAGCATGCTATTCAGGGTAGATGGAGCTTGGTTGGTGAATGCAGGGGATATTTCATATAGGAGGCAGATTGTCTCGATTTAGGCAGTGGGTGCAGTCCAGCCATTTCCGACACATTTCAGGTTCATTTCATATAACGGGAATATATACCCGAAGGGAGGCACATTATCTCAAGTTAGGCAGCCCGGCTATTTTTGACCCCATTTTGAGTTCACTTTGATGATCGAATTCATTTATATTGTAGAGCTTGTCAAGTGTGGCTATTTCTGACCCCATTTTGAGTTCACTTTGATGATCGAATTCATTTATGTTGTAGAGCTTGTCAAGTGTAACTCGCAAAAATCATGTTGAATCTTAGCACATTTATCCTTAAAAAATTGGATTCTTCAAGTTGTATTCTAGTGTACCCAACTCTTTTTGTTCAAAAGGGATGTAAGTTGATTTAGTCTTGATCAACTTCCGATTAAAATGAATTTTTTATATGATTGTTCTACTCGATGAGTTCTACATTTTAAAAGAGTCAAATAATTGATATGAATCCAATAGTGAGGTTGGAAAAGGCCTCGCACCTCGTGCAGGCCACTATGTAACTTGGGATAAAATGGGACAGAGGGAGTAGTTTACGTAAAGGGGTGATGCTAGGGCCATTTCATTGTAAATTTTAACTTTTTTGAGAGACATAATAATTTTGTGCATATTTAGACGAAAAACAATTGAATTTTAATAGGATCCTTTGAATTCGAAGTTTTTAAAACGTTCATAGTTATTTTTCTATATAAAGAATTGGAAAAGTAATAGTTAATACAGTGCTCATCTAAAGAAAGCTTTTTATGATCACAAGCCAACTGATGGAAGAATTGACATGCTTTAGGAATTTATTAACGAAAATATTTAATACTATAAACTACAATGTAGAAATTGTACCCATAAACCATTTCTTCTCCTTTTTAGCCTTACCATTACAAAACAATGAACAAAACCCAAAGAGACTTATTACATTTAATGATGGAGGGGAGTGTATTTTTTTTTTTCTTTCGTTTTTGTCTGAATTTAGTCTGGTTTATGTCTGGATTCAATGAAGTGGTTTGTTGGTCATGTGCTTGGTAGTACTCCAATTTTATTTTCTGCAACCCTAATCTCACTGGACGAGTATGAAATAGTACTTGCACATACTGTGCTTTGATTGCCCTTTTTAATGGTTTGTCCAGTCTATGGACGCCCAATTGCCCTCATGGAGTTCCTCTATGTTGTGTAGGTTTTCACTCACAGTTTAATACAACTTCTCACATTTGCCCCCCCAAAAAAAAACTCCCTTTGTCTATGCAAACTGTGAGAAAGTCTATAATACACACCCCTTAAAAGTATGTACAATATGCACTTATTGTATTGCTCATTACAATATTTTAGTGTGTTTTGTAACTTTTGTTCTAGAACTCATAACTTTTGAGCAATATGATTCGTAACTTTTGTTCTAGAACTCATAACTTTTGAGCAATATGATTCGTAATATTTTCATTATGATTTATAACATTTTGATGCATCTCATAATTTTTATACTAAAAAAATCGTAACTTTTTAGCAATACAATTCGTAACTTTTATACTAAAATCGTAACTTTTAGCAATATGATTTGTAGCATTTTGAGGTCCATATACTACACACCCAAATAAGGGGTGTGTATTATAGTCTTTCCCAGGTATGGAATATTCAAAATAGGACCAAATCAAACTCCGCCACTAGAGGTGGCATATGAGCGGGTTTGAATGGGTTTAAACGGATCGTAGGTCGAATATGGGCCGGTCAAATGTAGGCAAGGCAGGTTGAAACAGGTTGGGTCAAATATATAAGAAGTACTTTACTCCGAAATTGATGTTTCACTCTTTTTCGGGTTGTAAGAAATCAAAGGAAATCTCGGTGAATCCTTTGATTTCTTATGAAACCAGAAAGACCGGTTAGTGATTTCCAGTTTCATCTCCAGGACTTTGGGATGCTAGGTTTGAATTTAACTTTGCAAGTACGTTGCATACTGTACAAACATTTAATTCGATACGATAAAACTACTTTCTCACAAATTTCAGATGGCAAATATTCAGCCTGATAAAAACATGGGACTCCTAATATGCACGTAGACTACAGGTGTCCCTCCATACTCAATACGGGGAATTCGAAACTTTGCTGAACTTGTTGCCAACCATCGCGTTGAATTTAACAAAGACGGCAGTGTTGATTTTGACGAAGGACAAGAGACCTCGAATTGAAGGCAGCTGTTACCAAACCGTATGAACCCACTTATGGATCGGTTATTAGCCTACCGGATGTACAACCCCTCATAAAATATCGATGGCTGTGAATATGTTATAAGTGGATGGACACGTGCGTATAAATGGATAAAGGTTTGAGATATTGCCACCTCTAGAAAACTCAATCTTGTCTTAGTTTATACAACCAGAGCTAGGAAATCCGAATAAACATAGCTTGAGAACTATCATACCACCAAGCCAAAAAAGAAAAACGGGAGAGGAGAAAATGGCGCGAAAAACACAAACAGAAACAGCAACCAGTTGCAAAAGACAGACAACAATAGTACTAAATGCGCACCACCCTTCTATCTTGCCTTCTCTCCCTCGCGTAAAGCACCAGTTTGAACCCCACTAAGAGCAAATCATCATAAGAAAGAACACAATAAAATCCTGAAGCACTCCCACTTTCAGATATTGCCGTATCCATGTCAGACACTCCAGAGGCACGCGACACGCCAAGTACTCACGGGGACACTATGGGACAAGCCACGACGCCAAATGGCTTGACCTCAAAATTTTTAATATTGTTATGGGGGGACATGCCAGAGACACACGAGGGTGATTTTTATATATTGTGAAATCTTGCGCTGGTTTGAATATCTATAATTTAAAAAGTATTTGGGGCAAAAGTGGAATGTAAAAACGTGTATGTTCCTGCATACGTCACTGTCGATAATGTATTAGATAGGAATCCAAACCAAAATATTTAGGGGTTACTATGGTTTCATTGGTTTGCCTAACTAAAATTAATTTAAAAAATTATTGTCATGTCTCCTGTTGTGTTCGTGTCCCCATCTTTTGACAACTGCTGCGTCCCATATCCGTGTTTGGGTTCGCATCCGTGCTACATAAGTGGGCACACAAGGCTCGGTATTATATGTGTAACGTAACCCATTCAGATTGACTTTGGGTCTTGTATTGGGGTTGTTTTCATGGTCATTAACCTTAATTGGCTAGAGAGTATTGGTTGGGACACATCATCGCATCGCCATTGTTACCTTTATGGAGGAAGCATCCCCTAGATACAACCTTCACAACATATACAACTTACGAAACCAACTGGTAATTGCTACATAACAATGAATCCATGTTACAACAATACACACAGGTATATTATGGTCGTGACTGCTGATGCTCAAATATTTCTATTTATGAGCATGATTTGTTTATAACTAGTATTTAAAAAAAGTGACCGTAACACAGAAGAAGGCTTGGGAGGAGTGAATGCACATTTTGAATGCAAAATTCAACCTAAGGAATTATTTTCTATTTTACCCATCCTGGTCAATCTAACTTATGCATCTTAAAATGTTCAATTCTTCAGTACCTGACACATCCTTTGTTGGAGGAAAAAAAAAAAAAAACCTAGAGCGAAATGATTGGAGGGTTACTGGTGCACATAAAGCATCATAAAGCCTAGAAATTGGTGCGCCTATGTAATACTCATTAGCTGTAACAAATTATATTTGATGTCTCAGTAGGCCATTTTAAGGGAGGTGCTACAACCACACCCACAATCACACACCCAAACACACACCCTCTCACAAAACACAAGGGTCCCACACACACTGCACACGCAGTGTGTGTGGGACCCTTGTGTTTTGTGAGAGGGTGTGTATTTTTGGGTGTGGTTGTAGAATTTTTGTTTAATTGGTGGTCCTTTATTGGGTTGTTAATCACTGACCAAAAATGGAATAGGATGAAACAATTACTACATCGCTACCTTCGGCACTGTATTCAGCATTTCCTCGTATTTATTTAGACAATCAAAAGCCTACCTTACGGACCAACATATCTCAAGATATGATGGCAGAAGAAACCAATTAAGGAAAAGGCCAGGAAACTAAAATAAACACCTATCTGGTTTCAATCTTTATATGCCAGGTGGCAAGGGTGATTGGGCTTAAGTGCTCCTCCCTAGTCCCTCCCGTAAACGATCCGTTCAGGTTTGAGTCCCGCCATCTGCGGGATTAGCGTGGAGGGCCCTTTGTCCAATCTAGTGCCTATGTGGTGCTGTAGTGACGGACTCACCTTTCCAGGCAGTAGCTGCATGTGGCTCTACCAGACATTCCACAGCGGGTCAGGTACCCTTATGGTCACCCCCAGGGGGTTGCTGCGTTGATCGTGCCATACCACCCTTTTACCGTTCAAAAAAATCTTTATATGCCAGATTGTAAATAAATCTTTCTAAAAGCAAGAGTGATTGAACAGGTCAGATCATGATAACCTTGGTATCTAGAGAAGTAATTTGTAATTGAACAGACAACGAGAAGAAACTAAAAAGCAGAAGCTTTCCCTCACATGAACATGTCATCCGTGATCAAGTCAAAATAAGAATGAAAAGTCACGAAATAAGGAATACCAACCTATCCCCTGGTGACATCAAAAAAAATGAGTAAATTACAGTAAACCCCCCTCAACTAACCTGAATTTTCACTTAACCCCCTCCGACTACAAAACCAAACAGTGTGCACCCTCTAACTATCCAGAATTGACACTTAACACCCTTTTGTTAGGTCTCCGTAGGAAAAATGCACCGACGGCCATCTCCGGCCACCGGGCGGCCGATCCGAGCCGTCCAAAAATTTTTTAAAAAAAAACCGAGTGGGCTGACGCGGGAATCAACGGTATCCGACGTCCGTAGGTGCTCGATCCAAACACCCCAAGAATTTAAATGGGGTGTTTAGATCGAACACCTACGCACATCGGATGCCGTTGATTCCCGCGTTCGCCCACTCGGTTTTTTTTAAAAAAATTTTGGACGGCTCGGATCGGCCGCCCGGTGGCCGGAGACGGCCGTCGGTGCATTTTTCCTACGGAGACCTAACAAAAGGGTGTTAAGTGTCAATTCTGGATAGTTAGAGGGTGCACACTGTTGGGTTTTGTAGTCGGAGGGGGTTAAGTGAAAATTAAGGTTAGTTGAGGGGGGTTTACTATAATTTACTCAAAAAAAATTCATCAAAATTGTCACCACAACCAACTCTCATTATAACCACTAGCATTTTGAATGTTGCTGCTCGGCAGGTTACTCTTTACTCTGTAGTAAATCAAAATAGAAACAAATCCCATTGGATGGAGCCATCAGGAAAAGACAACCATCTCATAATATTACCAGTTAGGAGTTCTTCAGCTCAAGGAAATTCATCTACAATAACATGTTAAAAAATCGACGAAGCTTAATCATTTATCGTGGAGACGAATTTCTATTTCTGATGTGGTAGAGACCTAGCTGGACTATAACTCTATAAGGAATCAAGTTTACAAACAAAAAGTAGCACAAGCTGCACAACCATAAATACAATAAAACCACAAATTACACAAAATTAAAACAAAAAGTTTGATGTCCCAACAAGAAGTTTTCAAAAAGCACCTCCAAACAAGAAAAAACTATTAAATGCTCTTGGGGCGTCACCAATTGATGTCCCAATGCATTTCTCTGTCAACATTGTTGGACTCAATATGTGAGACTTGTTTAACACTAAAATATGGTGAAGGGTGTTCGGGTAACATCTGAAATGCCCATGACCACTTGATAATTAGCTATTCACAAGCAACCCTTCATTCACTTAACTTTTGCCTCCAAACTACCACATGTTTAAAAAAAAAAAAAAATACTATCTCGTATGTGTTTGCGGACAGTTACTATCTTATAAAAAAATGCAAGCCAAGTGGGACTACTTTTCACCTTCTCCCTTATTTCTATCTCTTTTTAATATCAATAACTCCTACTCTTTTGCGTTGAAGATGACTCGTTTAGACTAAAATTGAATTATTATACTTGCGGGAATTATTATTAAAAAAAGATGGGTAATTTTTTTAGGAAAAATTTCAAAAGGGCACCTGAACTTTGCGCCAAATTCATAGAGACACATGAACTTAAGTTTATTTCAATTAAACACCTGTACTAACACATGAACTTAAGTTTACTTATTAAAGTTCACATGTGAGTTTTTAGAATAAAATTTTATGGTTGTTGATATTAAGGTCTGTGGTGATTTTTAAATTATTGGTCATGTCATGAATTTTACCCTTTAAATTTTGATCTTGACAGTTCTGTTCAAGGATTCGAAAACCAGTGATTGATTTTGACTTGGTTTTGACTCTACTGAGCCCACCGTGTTGGAAATACAACTGAATAATGTATCACGTTGTAAGAGAGAAAGTTAGAATAGTATTAAAAATAAATGTTAATTGATTTTTTTTTTAAATTGTAATAGTTCAATAGGATTTTTTGTAGCAGAAAAAAAAGGTTATAACTAACTGTATATATATTTTATGTTTTAACGATAAATTCGAAACGGTATCCGGTAACATACCGGTATCGGTCCGTTCGTTCCAGTGACAAATCCGGTATTCAGAACCTTGAAAGTGGATTGGCCCCACACAAACTGAAGGTGTGGGTGTCCGGTGTGGGTGGGACACACCCCTTTTATGAATGTAAGTGTTTGTATGTGGTTATAAAAATATTAATTCTCTAAAAAAAGTGTAGAAGGCATGGCGTCCCAACTCCCAACCATTTTAACAACCACATAATTGCGTAATACATTAGTACTCCCTTCGTCCCTTTTTAAGTGTCCTACTTCGTAACTCCAACTTATTAAAAAGACATCATCATTATATCTTTCACATCAACTTTTTCCTCCATTTTTCCTACTTACCCATCATTATTACACTTTTACTCACTAACTTTTCAAAATGGAATCTACTTTTACGGACAAAATAGACAATACACCAACTTTTATCTACTAACTTTACAAAATGGACACTTATTAAGGGACAACCCAAAATGGAATACTGGACTCTAAATAAGGGACGGATGAAGTACATTATTAATTTTTTAAGTAGTTTTGTCTCTACAAATTCAGAAAGAATTCGTATCAATATCGGATTGAGTTGATTTTTTACATGGTTCCATAAACAATATTTTTAAGATAATGGACAGTTCGAATCATCTATATGAAATCTGGAATGGGTCCCACAAAACTCATATGTATATAATATGTATAAACTCATACGACAACTTTTTCCAACAAATAGACAAATTTCTATGTTTTTGAAGCTATAGTTGGTCAGCTCAAATCTTTGGTAGCAACGTCAACTCAGGAATTAAGGAACAGATACACGCGGTGAGCTGTGAACGGTTGACCTCTGACAAGTTGGTCATCTGTTTGACCCTTAAAAATTCTTCCCCCTGATGGTTCCATTCCATCTAAGCACAGGAAAGAGGTTTGACTTTGGAGAAAGCTAAGGAAATCGACGGGGAACCCGACGGTTAGCGCTCACTTTCGGTGCGGATGATCTGAGCCCTTTAATAATTTTTAGAAAGAATTGAGTGAACTCGAGATGTAATATTTACAGTAAAAAGAATTGAATTTTAATATGATCCTTTTATTTAGACTGTTTAAAGACATTAAGTTGAGTTTCTCCTAAAGTTTCTTATATCTTATAGATATTGGACAAGTTGTTTCTGCTAAATGAACTTTTAGTTTACGAGAGCCGCATCCATGTAGTGCTTGAAAAGCACTGCAAACAACAACCTCTTGACACGTTATTGTTTGAGCCAAATTAGATAGCCCTTTGCTCCTCTCTCTGTATTGTACAAATAATTTGTGCGGCTCACATTGGAGTCCCATGCAAATAATCTAAACTGTTCAATAATTTTAAAAAAATTACTTCGTATTTGAATAGTCATGTTAAAAATCAGCAAAAATAAGGTAATTGTAACTAATTGATGTAATCTTCATATTTTTCATTTAAAAGTTAGACAACTATGTGACCAGTACCATCTTGATCTAAACCACAGATATCGTAAGACTTGTTGAGAAGAACATTCAAAATTTATAGATTATTTTTATCATTATTCAAAAAAAAAGAGAAGCAAAATGTACCCTAAAAAAATACTCCTAGTGTAGGGTAATGCTGTCATGCTGACATGGAACTCAGCCACAGGAAACTTCTAAAACAGGCCCTTTCATGGCCCATGTAGGGCCCACGGGTCCACTCTTTGTGGGACCCACCCAGTTACCGTCCATCCGGCCCACGTGTGAACACTCCGAACCGTGACGTAAAGTGCCACCTGGCAAACTCGCTGGCCACCCTGTCGCCTCAAACGCCTACTGCGTCACTGCTGTGGTATTCCCAAGGAATAAATTACACCGACCACCCCTACACACTATAGAAATGTCACTGTAACCCCTTCTCATTCCTTGAAATACCACTGGTCCACTGCCACCCCTTGCTTTTGAAAAATAAAAATGGATCACACTTTAGGCCAGAAGTAGTCGAACCGATATGAGAAGCATGACATTAGCGAACAAGTCCTTGTTAAAGACTAACTTTGCCCTTTGTATTGGTGGAACACTTTGTCTAATCCATATATTGCATCCTCTTAAATCACCATGAATCCCTTATATTCTGAATCAATTATGGATTCACAAGTTTTGCATGAAAATCATACGTCATGAGTGGATCTTGTTTATTAAGTTTCTTGAAAAGAAAAAAAAATTATGAATTTTTATATAAAAGTTTTTTTCAATTAAATAATTTTTGTATAAAAAATTCAAAAGAGAATTAACATTTGCACGTAAATTCATAACACAAACCTTGAGATCTTAACATAACATTATATGTCATGAATTTTGTCTTAAATGTTATGAACTTTTAAAAAAATATTCTGGTCATGTCTCAATCTCAGTGTGGCTGATCATCTGAATCTTATATTTAAAACGTAATTTATGCAATGAAATTCTATGCAAAACGTCATAAATTAAAGATAATTCAAATGGATTCGTACTATAGAGACCCGTGAATTATTCTATTTTATTTAATCATTTAAATATGTGAAATAGTGTATTTTGAGGTTGTATTGATGTTTGGGAGTGTTGGTAGCAAGTGGGATTTGATTCAGTGTCCATTGGAAATTTCACATTTTTGTCCAGCCAGTACTGGTACTGCATTTTTCCAGTACCAGTACCCGCTGTGTTTTTCTGCAAATTTCAGCACGCTTTTTGGACCACTATAAATACCCCCCCTTTACCATTTTTTACACCCAAAGCCCACGAACCAGATCTGGAAACACCCCCTCTCACCTACCCCACTCCAATCTTACACCAAACTCTTGATTTCTATCTCAAATCTTCAAGATCCAAGGGTTTCCAACCTCAAAATCACTTGAATCTTGCATTTGGAGAATAAGGGGTAAGTTTTGTGTTCTTGCTCTCACCCATGTTTTTCTCTCTCTCCTCTCAATCACTTGTTGATCTTTGTTCTTTTATCTTATTTTTGGGTTGTAATCACTCTAGATCTTGTATCTAAGCTTCGGTGGAGCTCGTTTTTGGTGTATTCAAGCATATAGCTCTTGGTAGACCTAGGGTTTTGCTCAAAATCCACTTAAGTAGGGATTTCTCTCATCCTCTACATGTTTTGTGGTGGTTAAGTGTGATAGGGGTGTTTGTTTTCTATTTATGATCGAATGGTATACTTTGTGGCATTGAGAATTGCTTATTCTTTTAAAAGTGGTATTGTAGTCTTGATTGTTATGATTCATGAGCTATCTGTGATGTGTTTGATAATGTCGGTGTGTGAGTAATGAGTTATGGCTTTGATATTGACAATGATGATAGTGTGGTTGTCGTTGTGACGCGATAGTGGAGTCTATTGTGACGCAATGGGTGGAAACACAATTCGCAAGGGATGGAGTTTATTGTGACGTAAGGGGTGGGAACACAAATGACGCAAGGGGTAGAGTTTATTGTGACGCAAGGGGTGGAAACATAATTCACAAGGGGTGGAGATTCGTTGGAAGAAGTGTGTGTGTATGTGTATGAGAATGCTATGATACTTGCAAAGAGTGTTGACGTACATTGTTTGGATTTTCATCAGATTTGATTCGCCGTGTTCATGCTCATCATCTTATTACATATAGATTTTGTAGAGAATTTTCTACTAGACTAGTGTAGCTCAACAAAATCCTTCTTTTCAGGTCCTAATACCGGACAATAGATTGCATGCTATGGTGTGCTTGGATATGAAGATTTTTGAAAGCTAACTTGATTTAGTTACTCACTCATCTTGGTAATAGACTTACTTTTGATTAAAGATGGCTTTGTAACTAATTTAACTCTCGAATTACCTTTTGACTATAATTTGTAGTATTCTAAACACGTTGTACTTATATTGAAGTAAATTTGGGTCGTGGTACCAAGGTTGTAATTACTTAAAACTTGGGGCTTGTTTGTAAGTTAAACATGTGGGAAACCATTTTGGATATTATTTATCCTACGCAAGGATCTTTTATCGTAATGGCTTATTTATTTATGTTGAAAATCGAAGGTGTGACACATACATGCATGCCCAAATAAAACTTGATTTCCTGATTTTAGCATTTGACACTCTAATTTTTGCAATTCGCAAAAAAAAAAAAAATAGAAATATAGTTTTAGACATCACAAAAGAAATAAAAAATAATGGCATTCAAAACATTCAAGATCCGTAACTATGTAAATATAGATCTTTCTTAAACTCTTTAGTTGATGAATATTTTCCTTATTGATTTTATGATGAAAATGATCTAGTAAACATTGGATTAGCGTTTGAAAAAAAATTGAGTAAAAACAATTCAACGGACTAATAGTATTTGTCTAGAGAATGCCAACATTAATTAGGATTTATCTCTTTGAGGGCATTGTGGAATATTTATGTTCGAGATTAAATTAATTCTTTCCACCTGAGGTGAAAATCCACCTTTTCCACTAGCGCCATTTGTGAGCCCTACCATGCGTTTGTTGCCGTAATCTGAATTGTTTATCTTGTAGGACCCATCGAGTAGTATATTCACGCAAAAAAATTAGCTTCATTAGACATCGATAGATATATCAAAAGTTGAATTTTAATTTGAAAAATGGACGGTCTGACTTTTTAAAGTTAAATTGTCCATGGTCGTATATTTCAAAAACTAAAATTCAATTTTTGATATACACATCTATGTCCAACAAAAATTGTTTTTTGTCGAAGATATATTACTCTGCGAATCTTACAAGATGAACGGTTCAGATTATTTCAATAAACACATGATAGGATCCACAATAGGTGGTGGAAAATGTGGATTTCCACCTAAGGTAGAAAGGATTTATTCTCTTTATGTTTCCCAAACCAACGTGACGATTGACAAGGGAAGCTGTGGTATTTTCAAAGAATAGAGGGGGGACAATGTTATTCAAAAATCTCACGCGCTGTGCTACCATCCAAGGAAAACAAAAACAAAAAATTTAAATTAAATTTAGAAACAAACAATCAAATCCGTGTCTGAAAAGTTTGAATTGTCGTCCACGTAATCCTATGGAGTACCTATATAAGCACTTCTCTCTCCCTCTCCCGTCCCCGCTGCAACCTTAAAAAACAAAACCCACCTGAAAGAAAACAGTCGAACACCAAGCATGCACAGCTCACTCAAAGACGGCGGAGCCAACACCTCCCACCACCCGTCGCCGACGCAACCGCCCCGTCTCACCCCCGAGCAAGAATCCTCCGTCATGGTCGCCGCCCTCCGAAACGTCATCTCCGGTGACACGGCCCACGGGTTCCGGTTCCTCCTCTCGTCCACCGAATCCGCCGCCACTTCCTCCGCCGGTGATCAACACGGACACCCATTGTTCCCCATCCCCGATCCTGACACGTGTCAGTACTGCAAAATTAATGGCTGCCTGGGCTGCGACTTTTTCGCGCCAAATTCGGCTCAGGAAAACAGGAAGGGCAAAGCCGTGAAGAGGGTAAAGAAGAACAAGTACAGGGGGGTGAGGCAGAGGCCGTGGGGGAAGTGGGCGGCGGAGATACGGGACCCGAGGCGGGCTGTCCGGGTGTGGCTGGGGACGTTCGAGACGGCGGAGGAGGCAGCGCGCGCTTACGACAAGGCGGCAATCGAGTTCCGCGGACCAAGGGCGAAGCTCAATTTTCCCTTTCCGGACAACACATTAGTGAATCAGAGCCAGAATTCAGAATCACAGCAGCAAGAAGAGAGGGAAAATCCGAGGGAGGAAATGGAAATGGAAATGGAAATGGGAAAGGGAAAGGAAAGGGAAAAGGAATTGTGGGAAATGGAAGTGTTTGGAGACAAGGATATAGAGGAATGGATGACGACAATGGTGGGTTTGGATGGCGGTGATACGACGTCGGACTCTGGTACTGGAAATATTCAGGGTTCATAGCTAGTGTTATGTATATATATACTCACATACCCCCAAAAAAATAAAAAATTAATGTTCATTTTTCGGTTTGTAGCTGGTTAGGGTATCTTTTTTAAACTAGCTACAAATAAAACTAGTATAGAGTTTGACATATTGTTGACTGCAGTGAAAGTTTTGTACTCCCTCCGTTCCAAAATGACTGTCCCGTTCGGTCTCCAAGAAAAATTTTAAATTGTTAATATCTTTCAATCTACAATGTTTTTAAATATTTTAAAAATTTTGTATAATAGAACTAATTGAGATCTATCAAATAAGATCCATATTGTACACAAAATTCATTATAGATTGAAAGATATTAACAATTTAAAATTTGCATTGAAGACCGAACGGGACAGTCATTTTGGAACGGAGGGAGTAACATCTTATTTGGGTTTGCGTTATTGATAACACTATATAATTATTTCTAAGATCTATTTGTCGAATCTATTAGGTTAGCCGCGAGCGGGAAAATCTGATGCATGCAGGTCTTGACATTCTTGAGTTTTTTTTATTCCTAAGATTGATTTTTTTGGAATTAATTCTCTCTTTTATTCACGAGGGGAGGATTAAAGTTAAGGGGCGGATTAATGCTGTAATAAATCTATATATGCGATGGGCAAATTAAGGCCTCTAACTTTAGGGGGCTGGCTGAGACGATCTCAGGTTTGAATTTACCAAGTGTAATCACTTCTTTGTCATTACTTTGATTGGCTATCTCGCAAGTGAGCGATGAAATTATTGAATAAGTTTCAAGTATTAGTCAAGGTGCGTCTAGGTTGGTTCGGAAGTCTGAGTTATAAAAATATTAAGAAATCAAAGTCTAATTAATCATGTTTTTTTCTCTTCACAATTTTTCCAAAAATAAAAAATCACAAAATTGTAGCGGGTCCCAGCCTGTGTAATGAGGTGTCAAAATCATCTCATGATTTAGAAGGAGTTCCAAATCAACAGTAAAAAACGATTTTAGAAAAGGAAGGTTTTTCAAGTTTAAAAATTATGTGTTTACGCAAAAAATTTTTTTACCAATATGGATCTTATTTGATAGATCTCATCGAGATCTTTTAAACGGTGTAAAAAAAAATTAAAAAATTATTTTTTATTTTTATTATATTTGAGCTTGAAAAATCTTCTTTTTGTAAAAGTTCTTTTTACTGCGCATCCGGAACACCCCTTAAAAGGAAAGCTCCTCGCGGATCAAAAAACAAAAAAGGAAAGCTCCTCATGTTCCGCCACGTGTACTAAAGATCCTGGCAATTAAACAGTGAACTTGCCAAATAACAGAAGAGTAAATTACACTAAGCCCCCCTCAACTAATCTGCATTTTTACTTAACCCCCTCAAACTACAAAATTCGATATCGTGCACAATCTAACTATCCAGAGTTGACACTTAACACCCTTCTGTTAGGTCTCCGTCCATATGGCAAACGGAAAAAGGCAGTCAGCTTAAATGAGGTATTTGGATTGAGCACCTGCGCACGTTGGATGTCATTGATTCCTGCGTTAGCCCACTCGATTTTTTTTTAAAATTTTTTTAAACGGCTCGGATTGGCCGTCCAGTGGTCGGGACAGCCGTTCGGTGGCCGTCGGTGCATTTTTCCTACGGTACTATCAATACCAATATCATTTTTATTAATTTTTGGCTTTAAAGCTCTCGTTGATTAGCCCTAACATATTTGGTTGTACAAGAGCCCTAAAGTCAAAAATTAACGAAAATAACATTGGTACCGATGGTACAGTAGGGAAAATGCACTGACGGCTGATCCGAGCCGTCCAAAAAAATTTTAAAAAAAAATTGAGTGGGCTTTTGCGGGAATCAATGGCATCTGACGTGCGTAGGTGTTTGATCCAAACACTCCATTTAACCTGATTGCCTTTTTCCGTTTGCCATATGGACGGAGACCTAACAGAAGGGTTTCAAGTGTCAACTCTGGATAGTTAGAGAGTGCACGATGTCGAGTTTTGTAGTCTGAAGGAGTTAAGTAAAAATATGAATTAGTTGAGGGGGGCTTAGTGTAATTTACTCATAACAGAAATCTACTAGCACAGCAAATCTATGCACAGATTGTGCATAGATTGTGGAGCTCACCACGGGTCACACACAAGTGATCCGAGTCGTTCATTATATTTAAAATACTCCCTCCGTCCGGATTTAATTGTCCCTAGTTCTATTCTAACCGGTTAAAAAACGGGTTATATCTTAGAATCCGTAATGAATTTCATATCGAATATGGATCTTGTTTGATAGATCTCGATTAGTTCTATAATACAATATATTCAAAATCACGTAAAACATTATAGATTGGAAGATATAATCGATTGAAAAATGGCACGAACTCCCAAAAATGACTATTAAGATGGTGTTCCATTTTCTCTTAAAGTTCTTTTTTTTTGGTTCAAAAAGTAGGTTTGTTCCAGATTTTGAACCTTCCTTTTTTTCAAAAATGTTCTGGTCTCTGTTCTCAACAGTCTCCAGATGAAATGACAAAACTGTGCGTGGAAGAAGGGGAAAGGAGAAAGCCAGGGTCTGGGAAATTGGAATAAGTCCAAGGGGCAATATGGTCATTTTGACATTGATCTTTTTAAAAAAGAAGAAGTTTTGAAGGAAAAGTGGAACGTACCTTCTGAGATTTTACTGTTCATGACACAAAAAAGACCTTTTGCAAACAGAATGCTATCTGGAACGGCCTCTAAATCCGGACGGAGGGAGTATTTTTTTAAGAACCCTTGCAAAAATCAGCTCAATGATTAAATGATAGTTAGAGGGTTCGTTTTTATTTATCGATGATGGAATTAACGTTGGCGGGCTAATTAAGCAAAATGATTAAATGACTGTGTCAAAGACAACTTATTCACAGAGAGGGAAAGGGATAGGGAAAGTTACTATAGTAAAATCTAAACGAAAACGATAGCGCTCCCGCGCTAATACAACATGAGGAAAATATTTAAATTCTACTACTTGATTTATTCATTTATTTTTGAACTGCAACTTGCTAGCTAGTACGTACTTTATTTGATCAATCATCTTTGTTTCTATTTTTTTGAAAATAGACATCAATCTTTAGGATTAGATGCAGGGTCATTTCACCAATGGAGAACCAAAAATTGGGTTCTACTAAATACAACTGCGAATTTGCTACATATAGCCAATTCATAAGGAAGAAATTTTTGGATTGGCTACATGTAGCAAATTCGCAGTTGTATTTAGCAGCACCCAAAAAATTTGTTGGACGATTTTTCTTTACTATATTTTTTCCAATCGAATGTTTGGGCCAGCTTGCACGCACTTCGAGTAATTTGGAAACTCTAAAGTTAACAAAAGGGTACATGTACCCGAAACCAACACTCTAAAATCAAAATGTTTTTAGTTCATCTGTTACCGGTTCAATTTTTTACCTAATTGATGATAATATTGTTTTTTGAAATCAAACGAATATTGAAAAAAACGTTTCTCCTTTTTCAAAGATTACTGATTTTTTTATTATGTTATAAGATATGTTAGGTGATATGTGATTTTTTTCTATTAAAACTAAAGACTTTCCTCCAGGTCAGAAATCCACCAGAACAAAAATACTAAAGATGCGAGATAGAGAAGAGAGTCGGACAAACCTCCAGTGACCTCGAGATTTAAAATATTTGGTTTTCATGAGATTCAAACTTTCTACCTCTTAAGAGACAAATCCTTTAGTTGCTTTCTCGTACTCACTCAACCAAACCGTCGCATGGAAATCGTAACAAATATGTGACGAGTACTTGGATTTAAGTGAGCACATGTGACTCTGTAGACTGTCAAGTTGCAATAATAAAAAAGGTCTGAAAACCACTGAAAGGGCATCCATTTTACGGGAGAAATTATTCGTTGCCCCAAGGGTGACACCTTACTTTTGACAGGTGGTGCCTCCCACCTATCAAAATTTGCCTCGTGAATGAGAGGCTGCACCCCCTTGACAACCCCGCTCCTCCGGGCCCCACCACCTTTCCCCCCTCCCTTTTCCCGCCCTGCCCCCCGCCTTTAGGGTTTTTTTTTTAGTTTCTTTTTTTTTATATATATTTTCACTATTTTTTAATTACTCTTTTAATTTTTTTTAGGGCAAATTTTTGTAGTAGTCCCTGTAGTTTTATGATTGTCTCACTTTCGTCCCCCTAGTTTCAAAGTGCTCGAATTTCGTCCCTGTAGTTTGTTTTACGTTCCAAATTGGTAAAATCGTTAACACCGTTAACGAAACTAATGGAAAAAAATAATAAGTGTTCTAATTTTCAATCCGTTTGAACAGGTGCGAATATCTTATTTTTTTGATCATTTTATCTTAAATGGTCGTAATGAATTTTTGGCTCTAAGGCCTTTCAACGAGCACCCGGAAACTTCTTATTTAGTTTCAGGGCTCTCTTAGGGTACTCATTGAAAGGCCTTAGAGGCAAAAATTCATTACGACCATTTAGGATAAAATGATCAAAAAAATAAGATCTTCACACAGGCTCAAACAGATTGAAAATTGGAACACTTTTTTTTTTCCCGTTAGTTTCGTTAACGGCGTTAACGATTTTACCAAGTTGGAACGTAAAACAAACTACAGGGACGAAATTCGAGCACTTTGAAATTAGAGGGACGAAAGTGAGACAATCGCAAAACTACATGGACTACTACGAAAATTTGCCCTTTTTTTTTACTTTAATTACTGTTCCAAATTTCAATCCGTTTGAACCGGTGGAAAGATTTTAGTTTTCTGATCATTTTATCTTAAATGGTCATAATTACATTTTGACTCTAGGACTCTCGTTGATTAGCCCTAAACAATATTTGATTCTACGACTTTTTTAGGGCTAATCAACGAGAGCCCTAGAATCAAGATTAATTATGGCCATTTCGGGTAAAATGATCAGAAAACTAAAATCTTTTCACCGGTTCAAACGGATTGAAATTTGGAACAGTAATTAAAGTAAAAAAAATTATTAAAGTCTTAGTAAAAAAAATAGTGAAAGTATAAAATAAAAAAAAAAAGAACTAAAAAAAAAACTAAAGGCGGGGGGAGGGGCCGGGAGGAGGGGGGTTGTCAGGGAGTGCAGCCTCTCGTTCACGAGGCAAATTTTGCTAGGTGGGAGGCACCACCTGTCAAAAGTGAGGTGTTGCCCTTGGGGCAACGAATAATTTCTCATTTTACAGTGCGCCCATATATATGTGAGCGTGCATGGTGTGCGTAATTCTGTACTCTTTTTTTTTATCCAAAACTGAATAGACAGATATCAGCTTCAAGAGCTTTTTTTAGTGACTTTGGGCCAAAATTAAAGTGGAGCCCAACTCTCTTGAGATGGGTCCAAGTGAGTTTAGGTACTCCTAAGTAGGAGTAGAAGAGAAAATGATGGGCCCGGTCCTATTTTTACATGTATATGTCTAAATAAATTTATGGTTTTGATATAATAAGAGCAATATATCAATTAATAAAATACTAATTTATGTCTTTATTTTTTTTATTTCTATTTTTTTCAACTCTCAACGCTCATCATTCATCAATATCTTGTTTTTTATCAAAATATTCTAAACAGAACAAAATTAGTCAAATTATTATGTGGAATGGGGATCCAATTTCCCCCGCTCTGACTCCGATCCGAAATAGAATGGAACGGGTTTGGGAGATGCTAAATCCTACCCGATCCGCCCCATTGCTATTCCTAACCAGATCCTCCCCAAAATAAGTCCAATCGCGCCTGCTCTTTTGCCCTCCCTCTTTCTTCTCTCTCTTCTCACCCACGTGTAGCGACTCCTTTTTTTTTTTTTTTGCTTTTTTGTTCATACTAGTACTCTCTCTCTCTTTCTTGGTTCCAACCCCCAAACAGTTGTCTATCAAATACGAGGTACTACCTACCAATATCACACAAGGTATCCATCAGGGGTTGTTTTTCTAAAAAAGCCACTGGCTTTCCCTCTAAAAATGAGCCAAATAAACCCAAAAAAAACGAAAATAAGCCAATAAGCCACTTGTTTCGTCTTTATTCAAAAAAAATTGGATTTTGGTCAAAAAAATTTACTTTTTAGATTCCTCTTGTCACGAGGATACAATAATCCCCCAAAAATTGACAATAAGCCAAGTGATACGAAAAAAATTTGAATAAGGACAAAAAATAAGCCACTTTGGCTTATTTATCCGAACACCCCCTTACTCTCTCCACTCTACTGTGCATAACAAAAACGTTTTTTTATTGGAGGCTCTTGCTTTCTTTTTTTTTTTTTTGTAACCATACTTTAAAAACAATACCACTCTCCCTCCATCCCAGTTTAATAGTTTAATTTGAAAATTCGTGCTAATTTTTAATAGATTATATTTTGTAATTTATAATATTTTGTATAATTTTTAAACATTATATTATAGAATTAATCAAGATCTATCAAATAAAATCAAAATTTAGAAATTTGTTCTGTTCATTTCTAATTTAACTTTGTTAATTGTTAACTTAACGCAATTAATTATAAATTTATACAAAAAGTAACACTATTAATTAACATTGTTAATCATAATTTTAGGTGTTAATGAACACTGTTAATCATAATTTTAAGTGTTAACTAACACTATTAATTATAGTTTTAAGTGTTAATTAATAATTTTAACACTCTAAATTTTAAATTTAGACTACTGTTATCAATTTAACCACATTTAAACAATTAATTATTAATTTAAACATTGTAAGTTATTAAATGAACGCTATCAATTGTGAATTTATAACGTTAATTTTAAATTTAGACAAAATAAAATGAACATTGGAAATGAAAATTTTATTTTTTCTTAGTTTTGCTTTCAATATTGATCTCATTAGCTAAATCTCCACACATAAATTTCAAATATATAAATTTTATAAAAACAGATGTGTACAAAAAAGTTATAATCATTTTTTAAGATTTTAAATTTTGAAATTAAAAAGGAGAGAGAGTGAGAGAGAGTACAAGTGAAAGAGAGAGGAGAGAGAAAGGAGGACTGTGTAATGCAATCTGCGCTTATATCACTGTGTCAGAATTGTTTCCCCAACTATCTTCATTAGTTATCTCTGCAATATTACTCATAATAAAGAAACTGGAGTGCGCGTGGGACAGACGGTGGAGGGAGAGACAGAGAAGAACAGTTCGCGCGCACGTGCGACAGGACTTTATGGGAAGTTATTTGTCTGCATTTGTTCGCAAGGACCTAGTGGGACATAATTCACTCACATAGGACCAGCCCGGAAGAACCCTGGAGTAGTAAAAAGAGAAAATCAAGATTCTTACGTAAGCGTGTGAAATGACTGTAGTAGAGGCTGTCGGAATTAGTTTAAGATGTACGCAAATTGGCCTGAAACACCCTACATTACCATAAAAAAAAAAAAAGATTCTTTCATTTGATTATCTCCCCTGTGATTTTTTATGTGACGCAAAAAAATCATTTTCTACAATCCGAACCCATTCACCCAGTCAGGGGTTGCAACAGATCGGATTTAGATCGGTGGTGCTCCTTCCATACCCGATGCCCAAACTCTATGCTCATTGTGGAATCCCATATTGGAAATTAACGTATGTAAAGGTTAAGTACTTATATAAGGTAAAGCCCACCAACTACTATTAAGCTGAGTTGTAGCTTTTAAGCCATGTAATTAAGGCTAAGGATTAACAGGTTAGTTAACGCGAACCGTCACAAGTGGTATCTGAAGTTGAACCAATTGAAAGTATGGGATGGATTCTGTGAAGAGACGTGCTTAACCTGCTTAGGTGGGCCCGACAAGTGAGAAGTTTCAGGTGCTTGATGTTCTGAACTATGAGACTACGCCATAGGTGGTGTGCAAGGCAAGATTCAAGGGGGCGTCAACTGTACGACTTGAACCGTTCACATTCAACTTATCAACTGACTTAAAATTGGAAAAGAACTGTTCAGTGCAGCAGCAGCAGATATTGCCCCCCAAACTGTTTCTCTGCTATGATAAGTACCAGCTGTTAAGGCAATCATACAAGGCAGTAATCCCTTAAAGCCAACACCGCAATGCAGTTTATCACTACATTCTCATGATCAAATAATCATGACCCGCCAAAGTAAAAACAGTGGAATATTTTTAATAAAAATAAATATTAGTATTAACTCCTCACCTTTAGTGTTTTACCGTTTCAATATTAATGTAGTATTGAAATATCGGTTACAAAATTAAGAGTATTTATGCTCTATTATTATCTCTATATTAATGGCGATTACTCCTATATATATGTGTATCTCATACAAGGGAATAAGGAGGAAAATAGAAAAGATATATACACATGTTCATAGAGATGTAAACAAAGAGAGATACAAACATGTTTGTGGGAGAGTTCACATTCTATTTTCTATATTTTCTATGTTGATTGGGCAACTCGGTTCGTGACTCGTTCAAACCTCCCAGTGGTCGTGAACATC
The DNA here is from genome assembly GCA_014282245.1 of Rhododendron simsii. NCBI lineage: Eukaryota > Viridiplantae > Streptophyta > Magnoliopsida > Ericales > Ericaceae > Rhododendron > Rhododendron simsii. The sequence goes on along the minus strand of CM024957.1, from coordinate 11,392,945 downwards.
GGATGAGGAATGCTTGTGAGCGTTTGGGTTTAATCTTGAGGCTAGTACACTTCAGTGGAATCTTCACAAGGGGAGGAATATTAGTCTTAAGACAGTGACTACACGATTCTCAATCTCACAGGCAACATCTTTCTTACTCTTAATATTTTCATGTTGTCTTATTTCTAACTTCTTGTATTTCCATATATTATGTGCTCTAATTTTTCTTGTGATAAATAATATTTGTGAATAAAAAATCCTAACAAAAACGAACCCGCTTACCAGAACAAGAAAAAGAAACCAAGAAGAGACTCGTAAATCTCCATTCAGAAATTGTTACTGAACTCTAGTTTGAGTTTAGAATCCAGTCCAACAATATTCGAGTGGCCAGTGACAACTGACAACTCTGCTCCGCTACTGTCTCCATTGTCACATTACAATTTTCGTCAATGCTTCTAGATTCGTATGCCAGAAAAACATGGTGCCACGACGGGCATACAAATTATACAGATGGGCTGAATCCCGAAATAGATAGCTGAATTTTTCTACGTCACAATAAGGTATTGCGGGCAGCAATCCTACATGTAATAGCATCTGCAAGAGAAGATATTCCCAGTTCCGGACCAGGTATTTTGTAGTGCTGAAATAGAGAAACGAGGATTTTCATTTGTTAAGCAAGAGGTCAATCAGACATGGCATTTCAAACTTCCACCCAAAGCAAGCTATTGAAAATATCCACAAACCTTCTGTATCTGGGCTTGGTTTGCTCTTCCTAGCAATTCCTCCAAATCAATCTCTTTACCCTTGACAAGCTTCTCGATGGATTTCATCTAGTATAAGAATGGGAATTTAAATCTTATACTGAGCTAGCCAACTATTAAATTCTACTGGACAGGTCAAAGAAACACTGCACCATTATTCTCACCTCATCGACATAAGAACCAAAACGAGCCACAAGAACGTAAGTTGAGCTTTTAGAAATCCCACACCTTTTGAATGATTCTGTAATCTGAAATAATCGAAGAATAGAAGTGAATCCCTTGAAATGGTGAAGATTAAAATACGAACTGAAGTTAAACGCACGTAGAAATTCATGCTTAGAGCCTGAATAGTTGTAAACAAGCTCCGAATGAAGAGTGTTAAGGACTCCTGGGACTTGGCCAGAAGGGTCTTATGTGCGGCTGCTAGAACAGGGAAAACATCTGGGATCTGTCGTGATTGTTAAAGTAGTGTTAGATAAAGTTCCTTGAAGGTAAGCTTAGCGGAGCACCACACCACACCACGCCCTCGATTTTCAACATAATAATAAAAGATTTCCATAAATAAAACCTCACAATATTCCATTCGATATTCCAAAATGATACAATATCTCCACTTCCATAATTTCATCTCAACTTCCAAAGTTCCCAAAATATTACATCAGTGGCTCCGAGGCCCCAAATTAACGTAAGTACAGAGTATTTAAAGAAAGTAAGAGTTTACAATATTCCAAATCAAAAGATTTACAAAAAAAGTTACAAATACATCTTCCAAAAGGGATTTACAAAGATGGATAAGTAATTTCTCCACGTTAGCTTTCAAAATGTGTTCACGTCCAAACATTCAATCGTGCTAACTACTGCCTTGAGTTAGCACCTGAAAATGATGGAGGGTTTGAGCTACACTAGCTCAGCAGGAAATTCTAATATAACATTATATGCAAAAGAAATGCAAGGATGATCAAAGGATAGGAACATAAACAAGGACAACGTGGTAATCAACACTCTTGGCTTATTAACCTCAAAACAACAACTTAACGATCACCGTTTAACTCACACTAGAATCATTCCCACCTTTTATGTGTCCAACACCATCTCATCGTATGTGTCTTGAGCCGGAGGTCCTGCCGAGCTAATTCTGGGACCCCGATATCCCCTTCCAAACACCTACCTAGAAGGTTGGGCCTTGAGTGATCAATATGAGCATTAGTTCCTGCCGGGCTAGCTAATTATGGGATCCCGATATCCTCTGCTAGGCACCCACCCGTCGATGGTCCCCGAATGTCCTCGTTGTGTCAATAAGTGTCCAAGAATCTCGTACTCACATAATGTGTCCTTTCGTTCCATTTGTGATCTAAGGGATAATCAATGTAAAATTTTACCGAATAAGGGCAAAGGATGCAAGGAAGATCCATGAACTCAACGGATACAATTAATCATGTTTTGGGGTGGTTTGGAAGTACTTAGAACGAGTTAGAAATGATCAGGGGTCAAAAAATGAAGTTTGGAACAAAACAGCAAAAACTGTCCATAATGATCTGGTATCGATACAGCAAAACGCCGTATCGATACAGAATGCAAATCAGATATTCTGAAGCTTCTGTTTTGAGATGGTATCGATACAGCAAACATCGTATCGATATGGGGACACTACGAGCAGATTTTTCTGCAAATTTTTGAGGTTCAACTACCACAATCACAACAACAACCATAGGCACGATTACAAGGCTAAAAAACACATCTTTTACATATATTGAGAGGTAGAATCCTGTCACGACCCTGACCTGCCCCTAGAGGTCTTAATCACGACAAATGCCAGTGATTTCTCACTAAGGCCAAATCACAAATCAAATATCACCTAAACAAGTGACAATCAAAAGGGACTAAAACATAACAGCGGAAGCAAAAGTCAACTTTTATTAATAACAAACCAAAATCTTACATAGGTTTTACAAACTAAAAGGTAAACCTCTCAGAGCTGTGCTTACTTACAAACTCAAAAGCTTAACAAACCATATACAAAGCTAAGTGACCATGAAACATAACGTCCTTTCTACAAGCTTCCAAATATACAACACATCTCCAAAGTAACACACCACCACACTACGCGTCGCTTCCTGAAAGGTGGAAAAGAAAATACATAAGCCAAAGCTCGTGTGAATGTTTAATACTTAACTCACATGCCTTCCATGGACAATGCAAAATAATTTGATAATATATCAAACAAAGCACTCAAAACCATAAGCCAAATATAATGCACATGCCGCTATTCAAAATTCAAAAGCTACCGGGCGTCCCCGGTAATGGATAAGCCAGACGTCTATGCATTATTCCAAAACACACACCAATCTCAAACACCCTTACTAGTCATTAAGCCGTTCCCTAGCAAGACCGGGCGTTGGGAATGCCATTACATAGATTCGCAAACATTTCACAAATAAGTCCACCTTCCATTGGTATCCATGGAGTACACAATTTATAAAATATATTCAAATAAGCTCGATAATGAGAACAAGTTCAAGACCATGTGTTTAGGTATTAAATCACTCACCTCGGCTCTACGAACCACCCGAGCTTCCTAAAACAATTAGGCAATAAAAACATGATAAGAAGATGTCTAACAAGTCTATTTTTAATGAATATAAGGTCCCAAGGTAGACATATGAAGTTAGATAGCTAGCCCAAGAAAATAATCTCAGAAACTGCAGTTCCATAACTTTAACGTAAAAACTGAATTTGTACAAGAATAACTAAGACATGATCTTCATGCATTTTTTTAGGTCTACGAGTCTAGGTTCAAAATCAGAAATCGGATCGCAATTTCATCGCCCGAGCTCAAAATTATGGCCGTTTCCCTAACACGTGTCTGTGCAATCAGCACAATCCGAAAATTGCGCGCCACATGGTCACAAATTTTTACAGAATTCAATACTTCAAATCTGATCCCGAAATTTGTACCATAGATAAGGACTCATAGAGGAACTCTCTATAAAAATCTAATAATTTTTGAAGCTTAGGAACTGCCTCAAAAAAAATCCACAAAATCAGGACAGATACGAAAGTTCTACTTTGCAAATTTCCAGAAAATTACCCCCTGTTCTTCCTGCAATTTTTAACTCCTAAACCCATCCAAACTACTTCTAACTCACATCAAAACCTCACTAATCATGTTCAACCTCATAGATATAGAAAAGCTACTCTAAGAACTTCAAATTCATGCATTAAAACAAACTTTAAACTCATCAATTCAAAAGATTCAAGTGATGTTCCTTCCCAAACCCAAGTTCACCTATTATATGCAAGATTCTCAACTAAACATGAATTTCAACTACTAAAGCATGGAATTCAACATACAAAACTTGAATTCAAGTAGGAGATGTAAGAATTACCAAGTTAAATCTTCAAATTCAAGCCAAACAAGGTTTCCCCTAATTTTCCCTTTCTCTTCTTCTTCTTCTTCTTCTTCTTCTTCTTCTTTCCACTCTCTCTCTCTCTCTCTCTCTCTCTCTCTCTTTATGTTTTGCTAAGAGCAAAGAAAAAAGACGTAGAGGATTGTTTTGTTTTGCTAGGCTAGGAAAAATTATTGAGCGTGTGTGTGCCATATGCCAACTTATGCTCCAATTTCATTTAGCTAGTAAATTAAGCCCAATAACTCACATCTTAAGCCTTAAACACATCACATAATTAGCTTAAAATATAATTAGAGACTAGGGGTATTACAAATCCCTACCTCAAAGTCGAAGCACGAAACCCAAGAAGTCACGAGCCCTAGCTTCCGAAAACCTTGATCCAACTGGAATACGACTTTCCCGAGCTCAAACCAGCGAGATACGAGTCACAATACGCGTAGGAATGAACAATTTGAGGTAGTTTTGAGTGTGTTTTGGGTGAAATTTGGAGAGAGAGCACAAGAGAGAGGGAGAGAGCCGAGAGGAGAGAAAGAGTCGGGTGAGGGAAAGGAGAGAAAAATAATTCTCTACTCTCTCACCCTCCTATATATACCCACAAATCCACAAATCACACTTGCACCCATCAACTAATCATCTTATCACATTAGCCCAAAATCACATAAATACAATTATTTCATATTTCTTTAATTATAAATATTAAAATTAAATAAATTAATTACGGGTCTGTACAAAATCTGCCTAAAATAGTTTTGATTTTTGAACGCATAGAAGTGATAAAAAAATATAACGCACAATAGGGATGTGTAAGTGAGATGGATTGTGGGGAACTTCATTTTCTCTGATGCAGTGTTGTAATAAATGTGGGGATGTGACACTTTAATTAAATGAGAAGAATGCATCTTCACCATTGGATCAAATCAATCTCAACCTTTGGATCAACTTGTCTTGTGTGGAGGCATTATTAAGTAGATTACGTCAGGTATTAGTAAAGACCAATTTTTTTTATTAACATGGACCAAATCTTTTTTTTTTTTTAGAGAACATTATCTCTATTGTCTGAGGTATAAAAGAGCAAGTCATTCATTATAAAAGACTATATCGGGTATTAGTAGAGACCAATCTTTCTATTTTGATTATAAATAACTACATTGGATATAAAAGGTACAAATAAGAAGAACACAAATAAAAGATACAGAGTTGTTGGTTTTGCTTGAATGGTTTTTTTGAAAAAATGTTTTGCTTGAATGTTTGAATTATTAATGTGTCCAAATGAGATGAATAAAAAGAGGAAAAAAAATTATGTTGAAAATTAAAATTTTTGAATAAAGTAAAATATAATCTAAAACATACTCATTTTGACTCATTTTTATTTTCATAAAAAAAAATTTCGAACAATATTTATTACACTTTAGATTCTTCTAGTCATGACAAACCAATAATTCAAAAAAAAAACTAACACAAAACCAATAAATGGGAAAAAAAATTACATGAATAAAGGCAAAGAAAAGTAATTCAAATGGCAAAGGGGTGTTTTTGGTAGTGAAAATTTGTAGAAAAAAATTTATGGTTGAAAAATTGTTAAGTTTTTCGGTAGTAAATAAGTTGTTAAAAAATGTCAAGTTATTTCCGACAGTGAATAAGTTTTTGATAGGTATGTGAGTGAAAAAGTTGCTGAGTTGATAAAAAAAAAATTATTAGTGAAAACGAGATGGTAAAATGGATTTTAAGTTTTTCGTATTTTTTGTTAATTAAAATGAGATGGTAAAATGCGTTAAGTTTTTAGTATTATTTGTCAATTGAAACGGAGAAAATTAGCTATTTATTTTTTAAAGTGGACATTCTAAAAAGTAATTCAAAATTTAATGAAGAGTTTTGGCTGTTTGTTGAAAGAGGAGAGAGACGCGTAAGGCAGTAGATGAAGAGAGAGAATAATGAAGTTGGCTTTTCAAGAAAGAAATGGGCGCAATCGTCTTCTTGCAAGATATTTTCCATGATTTCAGTGCTCAGTACCTTTAAATACTAACGTATTTAGACTGAGCACCACTGTCCTGTCATTTTCCCATCTTTGGTAGCAAAGTCAACTCAGGAATTAAGGAATAGATAATCGGCGGTGAGCACTGAGCAGTAGTGTGTGAACGGTTGACCTCTGGCAGGTTGGTCATCTGTTTGACCTTAAATTTCTTCCACCTGATGGTTCCATCCAAGCATAGGAAAAAGGTTTGACTTTTATAAACAAGATAAGGAAATCAATGGGGAATCGAGGACGCGGGGCTCTGTTGCCCATGGTGGGCAGCAGCCCCTACCCACACATCACACCACGGCACCCCACACATCACACGGCACCGTTTTGGGAGGGAAAAAAAATTAAACTTTTCGTTTGTAATCCTATGAAGCAGAAACGTAATTATGAGAGTTTTAGAGTTAAAATTTAATTATATCTTTTTAGAATAATATGATTAGAATAATAAGATCTTCGCGCCAATTCAAACGGATTGATAATTGGAGCACTTAATTTTTTAATCATATTTTTTAATATATAAACGGTCTAAAAAAATCAAGTGTGCCAATTTTTAATTCGTTTGAACAAGTACGAAGATCTTATTATTCTGATCATATTATTCTAAAGAGATATAATTAACTTTTGTCTATAGGGCTCTTATAATTACGTTTTTGATCTACAGAATCCTAAATAAAGAGCAGATACTTAATTATGAAAGCCCTAGAGACAAAAATTAATTATGCTACTTTAATAATTAAAAGTGTAACTTTAATAATTAAAAGAAAAGAAAGAAGAGGAAGGAGGAGGAATGGGGTAAATGAGAAATGTGAGGTAAAAGGATCCAATATGGATCATATGGATTAAAAGTCTAATTTTAAAGTTACCAAAGGGTACTGATGGTTTTGCCTCATATGGATCAGAGGAATGTAGAAAGCTATCGGGTGTTTATTGTTTTCGAGGTAACTTTAATTATAAAAAGTATAAGTTGTACTTGGTTTGGCCGGTGCCACATAGCGCCGGTTAGCATTTCCTTTCAAAATTTAATGAAGAGTTTTGGTTGTTTGTTGAAAGAGGAGAGAGACGCGTAAGGCAGTAAATGAAGAGAGAGGATAATGAAGTTGACTTTTCAAGAAAGAAATGGGCGAAATCGACTTCTTGCAAGATATTTTGGGATATGCCAGATATTTTCCGCGATTTCAGAGTATCATCATGTGGTGAATATTTAGACTGAGCGCCATTGTCCTGTCATTTTTCCATCTTTGGAAAGCAAAGTCAACTCAGGAATTAAGGAATAGATAATCGGCGGAGATAATCGGCGGTGAGCAGTATTGTGTAAACGGTTGACCTCTAACAGGTGGATCATCTGTTTGACCTTCTAATTCTTCCACCTGATGGTTCCATCTAAGCATAGGAAGAAGGTTTGACTTTTGCAAAAAAGATAAGGAAATCGATGGGGAACTGACGGCCATGAGCCCATTTTGAATCCAATACAGATAATCTGAGTCCTTTAATAATTTTTAAAAATAATTAAGTGGGCTCGAGATGTAATAATTACAGTAAAAAGAATTGAATTTTAATATGATTCTTTTGTTTAGATTGTTTAAAAACAGTAAGGTGAGTTTTTCTTTAAGTTTCTTATAGCTTATGAATGTTGAACAAAGTTGTTTCCGCTAAATAAACTTCTAGTCGACGGGTGCCGCATCCCTGTAGTGCTTGAAAAGCACCGCAAACAACAGCCTCTTGACATGTCGTTGTTTGGGCCAAATTAGATAGGTCTTTATCGTTGTTTGGGTCAAGTTAGATAGGCCTTTTACTCCTCTCTCTGTATTGTACAAATAGTTGTGTGGAACTCACATTGGAGTCCAGTATAAATAATCCAAACTGAGTTGAATGATCATTTAAAAAATCAGCAAAAAAAAAAGATAATTGTAACTAATTGATGTAATCTTCCTATTTTTCATTTAAAATTTAGGATCTTGAGTATTGGATGAATTTCGGGAAAAAGTTAGACAACTATGTGACAAGTACCGTCTTGATCTAAACCACAGATATCGTAAGACTTGTTGAGGAGAGCATTCAAAATTTATAGATTATTTTTTTATCATTATTCAAAAAGAAAAAGGAAGAAGCAAAATGTATATACCCTAAAAAAGTACTCCTAGTCGGCCGTTAAAAGTAGGATAATGCACACATGGAACTCAGCCACAGGAAACTTCTGATACGGGCCTTTTCATGTCCCATATAGGGCCCACGGGTCCACTCTTTGTGGGACCCACCAGTTACCGCCCATCCAAAAACCCCACGTGTGAACACTCCGATCCGTGACGTAAAGTGCCACCTGGCAAAATCTCTTGCCAGCCTGTTGCCTCAAACGCCTACTACGTCACTGATGTGCAATTCCCAAGGAGTAAATTACAGCGACCACCCCTGCACACTATAGAAATGTCACTGTAACCCCTTCTCATTCCATGAAATACCACGGCCACCCCTTACTTTTGAAAAATAAAAATGGATCACACTTTAGGCCAGAAGTAGTCGAACCGATATGAGAAGCATGACATTAGCGAACAATTCCTTGTTAAAGACTAACTTTGCCCTTTGTATGGGTGGAACACTTTGTTCAACCCATATATTGCATCCCCTTAAATCAACATGAATACTTTGTATTCTGAATCGATCATGGATTCATAAGTTTTGCATGAAAATTATACGTAATGGGTGGATCTTGTTTATTAATTTTCTTGAAAAGAAAAATAAAATTATGAATTTTAATATAAAAGTTTTTTCCAATTAACAAATTTTTGTATAAAAAATTCAAAAGAGAATTAACATTTGCACATAAATTCATAACATAAACTGTGAGATCTTAACATAACATTATATGTTATGATTTTTGTCTTTAAATGTTATGAACTTTAAGAAAATATTTTGGTTGTGTCTCAGTCCCAGTGTGACTAATCATCTGAATCTTATATTTAAAATGTAATTCACGCAATGAACTTCTAGCCAAAACATCTTGAATAAAAGATAATTCAAATCGATGCATACCCAAATAAAATTTGATTTCCTGATTTTAGCTTTTAACACTCTAATTATTGCAATTCGCAAAAAAAAAAAAAAAGAAATATAGTTTTAGACATCACAAAAGAAATAAAAAATAATGACATTCAAAACATTTAAGATTCGTAACTATGTAAATATAGATCTTTTTTAAACTCTTTAGTTGATGAATATTTTCCTTGTTGATTTTATGATGAAAATGATCTAGTAAACATTGGATTAGCGTTTGAAAAAAAAAATGAGTAAAAACAATTCAACGGACTAATAGTATTTGTCTTGAGAATGCCAACATTAATTAGGATTTATCTCTTTGAGGGCATTGTGGAATATTTATGTTCGAGATTAAATTAATTCTTTCCACCTCAGGTGAAAAATCCACCTTTTCCTCTAGCGCCATTTGTGGGCCTTACCATGCGTTTGTTGCAATAATTTGAACTGTTTATCTTGTAGGACCCATCGAGTAGTATATTCACGCAAAAAATCAGCTTCATTAGACATCAATAGATATGTCAAAAGTTGGATTTTAATTTGTAAATGGACAGTTTGATTTTTTAAAGTTAAATTGTCCATGGTCGTATATTTCAAAAAACTAAAATCAATTTTTAATATACACATCTATGTCCAACGAAACTGGTTTTTGTCGAAGATATATTACTATGTGAGTCTTACAAAATGAACGGTTCAGATTATTTTAATAAACGCATAATGGAACCCACAATAGATGGTGGAAAAGGTGGATTTCCACCTAAGGTAGAAGGGATTTATTCTTTTTATGCTTCCCAAACCAACATGATGATTGAAAAGGGAAGCTGTGGTATTTTCAAAGAATAGAAGGGGGACAATGTTATTTCAAAAATCTCACGTGCTGTGCTACCAGGAAAACAAAACAAAAATTATAAATTTAGAAACAAACAATCAAATCCGTGTCTGAAAAGTTTGAGTTGGCATCCACGTAATCCCATGGAGTACTTATATATATATAAGTACTTCTCTCTCTCTCTCTAGTAACCACTTCTCTCTCTCTCTCTCACCCGTCACCGCAGCAACCTTCAAAAACAAATCCACCTGAAAGAAACAGTCGAACACCAAGCATGCACAGCTCACACAAAGACGGCGGAGCCAACACCTCCCACCACCCGTCGCCGCCGCAACCGCCCCGTCTCACCCAAGATCAAGAATCCTCCGTCATGGTCGCCGCCCTCCGAAACGTCATCTCCGGTGACACGGACCACGGGTTCCGGCTCCTCCTCTCGTCCACCGAATCCGCCGCCACTTCCTCCGTCGGTGATCAACACGGGCACCCATTGTTCCCCATCCCCGATCCTGATACGTGTCAGTTCTGCAAAATCAACGGCTGCCTGGGCTGCAACTTTTTCGCGCCAAATTCGGCTATGGAAAACAGGAAGGGCAAAGCCGTGAAGAGGGTAAAGAAGAACAAGTACAGGGGGGTGAGGCAGAGGCCGTGGGGGAAATGGGCGGCGGAGATACGGGATCCGCGGAGGGCTGCCCGGGTGTGGCTGGGGACGTTCGAGACGGCGGAGGAGGCGGCGCGCGCTTACGACAAGGCGGCGATCGAGTTCCGCGGGCCGAGGGCGAAGCTCAATTTTCCCTTTCCGGACAACACATTGGTGAATCAGAGCCAGAATTCAGGATCACAGCAGCAAGACGAGAGTGAAAATCTGAGGGAGGAAATGGCAATGGGAAAGGGAAAGGAAAGGGAGAAGGAATTGCGGGAAATGGAAGTGTTTGGAGAGGAGGATATAGAGGAATGGATGATGACAATGGTGGGTTCGGATGGCGGTGATACGACGTCGGACTCTGGTACGGGAAATATTCACAGCTCTTAGCTAGTGTTATATAAATATACTCATTTTTTGGTTTGCAGCTGGTTAGGGTATTTTTTTTAAACCAGCTACAAATTAAACTAGTATAGAGTTTTGAAATATTGTTGACTGCAGTGAAAGTATTGTAACATCTTACTTGGATTTGCGTTGTTGATAACCCGAGATAACTATTCCTAAGATCTACTTGTCGAATCTGTTAGGTTAGTCGCGGGAAAATATGATGCATGCAGGCCTTGACAGTATTGTTGAGTTTTTTTATTCCTAAATAAGATTGATTTTTTTTGGAATTAATTCTCTCTTTTATTCACGAGGGGAGGATTAAAGCTAGGGGTGGATTAATGCCGCAAGAAATCTCTATATACGATTGGAAAATTAAGGCCTCTAATTTCAAGGGGTTGGCTGAGACGATCTCAGGTTTTAATCTACCAAGTGTTATCACTCTGACTAGACACTCCGCAAATGAGCGGTGAAATTATTGAATAAGTCCCAAGTATTAGTCAAGGTGCGTTTAGGTTGGTCCAGAAGCCTAAGTTATTAAAGTACTCTATTAAGAAATTAAAGTCTAATTAATCATGTTTTTTCTCTTTACAATTTTTCCAAATAAAAAATAAAAAAATTCACAACATTACAGCGGGTCCCCGCCCTGTGTAATCAGGTTTCACAATCATCTCATGCTTCAAAGGAAAGCTCCTCGTGGTCCGCCACGTGTACTAAAGATCCTAGTGAACAGTGAACTTTGCCAAAATAAAAAACAATGGCTTTGTTTGGTTGAGAGTTTAGTTTAGTTTAGTTTTGGTAGTTGAATGAGAGAGAAATAGGGTAATGATTGAAAATAGGGGTAATGATTGGAGAGAGATAGAGAGAGATGGGAAAGTAATAATTGAAAAAATAGGGTAATGATTGGAAAAAGAAGTAGGGTAATGATTGAAAAACAAAATAAAAACAAATCCAAACACCTAAACGAACATAGCCAATAATTCTAACACCACACCCATTTACACACCCATTCACACACCCACACTCATAACAAGGGTGGGGCCCACACACACTGGATGTGTAGTATGTGCGGGCTCCACCCTTATTGTGAATAGATGTGTAAATAAGTGTGGTGATAGAATGACTCAATAAAAAAATGCTAACCTCCTCCTTTAAGGTGGACAGTAATAAATAAAAAGTGTATAAAACCTGATAATAATAACATGTGCTCTATTTGGACTGAACTCAATAAAGCTTTTCTCTTTTCAGCCCCATGTTTAACATGTGCGCGTATGCCCCGCTGAATAATTTCCGCCCCTCTGAGTGGATTATACGCAGAGAGAGAGAGAGTATGTGTGTTGAGAAACCTGGGTTTGATCTCTAATGTCTCGAAAATTTTTGTATCAGAAATTTTTCGGTCATTAAATTTTATAATTTTTTTAATATTTTAAATTCAACGGCTGAAAATTTTTTTGGTACAAAAATTTTTGGCACAGAAAATCTTGTCCCGTGAAACCGCAGGAAGACAGAAGACACGGGTACGGAGAGAGAAATTGGAAAGGGTGGGCCCAGAATAAAATAAAACAACGATCTGAGTCCACTCGGTGATTGGACACTGGTGGGGTTTTAATGGGATGGACCGGGTCAAGTGGATGGAGGGCGCACTCGGTGGATTACTCGGGGATTAGATTTGAGGGTTCGTTTTTACTATTTATCGAGATGATGTGATTAACGTGTGATTAACGTGGGCGGGCTAATTAAGCTAAATGATTAACCCGTTTAATGACTGCGTCAAAGACACCTTATTCACAGAGAGGGAAAGGGATAGGAAAAGTTAGGCCCCGTTCCAAAACACCAAAAAAAAAAATACTTATTTCACATTTTTAAATTTAAAAATAATGTAAATAAAATTTAATTTTTCAATTTTTTTACACCATTTAAAAGATCTTAATGAGATCTATCAAATAAGATCCATATTGATAGAAAAATTATTTGCGTAAGCACGTAATTTTTAAGCTTGAAATTGTCTTCTTAAAAAATAATCCCTACGTCCCTTTTTAATTGTCCTGCTTCGTAACTCCAACTTATTAAAAAGACATCATCATTATACATTTCACATCAATTTTTTTCTCCACTTTCCCTACTTACCCATCATCATTACACTTTTAATTACTTACTTTTCAAATAGAATCTACTTTTAGAGACAAAATAGACAATGCACCAACTTTTACCCATTAACTTTACAAAATGGACACTTATTAAGAAATAACCCAAAATAAAATATTAAACTCTAAATAAGGGACGTAATGAGTAAATATTTATTTCCCTTTCGGGAAAGAGCCTTTACTAAAATCTAAATGAAACCGACAGCGCTCCAGCGCCAATACAACATGAGTAAAACATTTAAATTCTAGTACTCCACTTGATTTATTCATTTATTTTTGAACTGCAACTTGCTGGTACTTTATTTGATCAATCATCTTTGTGAAAATGTATTATTCCCTTCGTCCCTTTTTAAGTGTCCTGTTTCATAATTCCAACTTATTAAGAAAACATCATTATTACATATTTCACATCAACTTTTATCTCCACTTTCCCTACTTGCCTTCTATAGAGATATCATCATTACACTTTTACTCACTAACTTTCAAAATGAAATTTACTTTTAGAGACAAAATGAAAAATGTATAAACTATTACCCACTAACTTTACAAAACAGACACTTATTAAGGTACAGCCCAAAATGAAATACTAGACTTTAAAAATGGGACGGAGGGAGTAATTAATATTAGTAAAATGTGCATTGATATCCGAATTTATTTAAAATTATTAGCATATTATCCTCCGAGACAGTTTTAAAAGCATCAATCTTTAGGGGAAATTAGGATTAATTAGAAGCAGGGTCTTTTCACCAATGGAGAACAAAGGGGTAAATTTTACTGAGCTCTCCTAAGGTTTCTAACACAAACAGATACCTCCCCTAAGGTTTTTGAAATAGCACTGCCCTCCCTTTCTTTTACCGACATTGTCATGATTCCCCCCTCCAGCACCTAGACGTGAGAAATTTGACGGAAATAGCTTGGGAATGGTGATGTCATGGCTGTCTTGCTTTGAAAATGCCGATACTACCCTCTACCTTATCTGGTCTACCATAACCCTTAGTTTTATATTATTTGTTAAATTTGTGAAAATATACTTCGTTGTTTTTTTCCACATCAACTCACATTGTTATTTTTTACCAATATCAATTACACAAGTAATCCATATGTCAATTTTTATTTTAAAAGATGCATTGGCAATTTATATTATATATAGAGAATCCACTCAAATTAACTATGGTTCATCAATAATCCAGTTAAGGACATAATTGCTTGTTAAATACATCACTTGAATCATACTTTATTAAATTCACCTCGCAAGATACTTTCTAAGAAAAATGGCCGTTCAAGTGGAAAACTAAACCAAATTATTTACTATAATGGTTGTTTCCAATTTCTTTTCTATTGAGATTTAATGTACCCTCAATTTGGAATGCCTATTTTAACCTCTCTTTTTCGAGCAAAAGATCATCCCAGTTATATTAATATGGAAATAAAGTATGACAAAAATAACAAAAAAAAAAAAGCCACGTGAAATCAACGCCAAGCCGGAAATAATTTTTACCCATTTTAAGTGCATTTGTTTGATGTGTTCCTATACCACAACATATGAGAGCATTTCTTACATCTACACTAAACAGTTATTCTTGCAAATGGTTTAATTAAAAAACTTAATTACTTATATGGCCTTTTTTATTTTTATAACACACGATATATATGTAAAATTAGTTCAAAGTTGATCAATTGTGTTGACGAGAGAAATTGAAAAGGTGCAACAACATCGATCAAGGTTGAAAAACGTACACTAATTAAAGACTAAAAAAGTTTGAAAAAGAAAAAAAATAATCTTTTAGTGTCATTAGCGTCGTCTTATATCAACCTTTTTTAAACTTTGATCCATATTTTTATACGTTTTTGATTTCCCTCACTGAGACGATAGATGTGACGTAAAATTATCATAAAAGATAACTAAAAGTTAAATGGATTAACTGCTACCAAAAAATAATTTAGTCCAAAGGCCCTCTGATTTTAAGAATTAAGTACCCTTATAGCGTGAGTTTGAAAAATAAATTACTTTAATAGTTTTATTCTTAGTCTAGCTCTCCATAAACAAAAAATTATAAACAGGGAGGGAGAGAATGAGTGCAAAAAGGAGGTAGTACACATTAAACAAGGGCAATTTTGTCATCCTATTGTGTATTTAACACCGTTTGCAATAGAAGGGGGACTTGCGACAATGTCAGTAAAAGTAAGGGAGGGCACTGTTATTTCAGAAACCTCAAGGGAGGTAAGTGAAATTTACCCAAAACAAAAAAATTTGTCGGACAGTTTCTCTTTTAATTTTTTTTACAATTGAATGTCCGGGTCAGTTTGCACGCATCTCAAATAATTTCAGGACTCTGAAGTTAACGGTCGAAAATTCCTCCAGTGGCCCGGAGATTTGGAATGTTTAACCTTCGTAGAATTTGGACCTTCTACCTCTTGAGTTTAGTTACTTTCTCGTGCTCACACGGCCAAACTGTCGCATTTTGTTGGATTGTTAAAAGACCAACCGTTAACGTGGAAATTGTAACAAATATGTGATGTCACACACTTGGATTTAACATGTAACTCTATCAAGTTGCAATAATCCAAAAGGTCTGAAAACCACCGAAAGGACACCCATGTTACAGTTCGCCATATATGTGAGCGTGCATTAAGTGTGTGCGTAATTCTGTGCTTTTTTTTTATTATCAAATGCGTAATTCTGTGCTTTTTTTTTTATCAAATAAACTAGATAGACGGTTAGACCCCGCTCGTTTTAGGATTTTGGATTTAGATAGATAGGTAATGATTGTAGAGAGAAATAGAGTAATTATTATAGAGAGAAATAGAGTAATAACTGTAGAGAGAAATAAAGGACATATGCAGGGAATGGAGTATTCTCTAGTGTTTTCTTTTGTTCATATGTTTTGTTGTTAGTGCAGTGTTGGTTGTTGGCTCTTGTGCCTTTTACTTAGGTTGTTTTACTCTCTTGTTTGGTCTTGCATGACCTACTAGGAGTGAGTTTTTGTTTTCATTCGTTGTACCATTTGTACATGTGCTTGGGCTTTTTAATGCTAAAGGTACCTTTACCGAAAAAAAAAGTAATTATTAAAGAGAGATAGAGAAAAAAAAAATGAAAGTAATGATTAAAAAATATAGAATAATAATTAGAATCCAAAATTCAATATCCTTAACCGAACAAGGTCTTAGATGTCAACGTAAACTGAAAAATAGTACTCCCTCCGTCCCATTTTCACTATTCATTATTCATTTTGTCAATTTTGTGTCTATTGCGTATATCTTTCAATCTACAATATTTTTCATGATTTTGATATCTTTGTATTATAGAACAAATTGAAATCTATCAAATAAGATACATATTGCATATTTTTGGAGATTCATATTGAAAGATATAAGCGATTGAAAACTGATACAAACATCAAAAAAGAACGATGAAAATGGGACGAAGGGAGTAGAATTTTGTTCAAGAGCTTTGCAGTGACTTTGGGCCAAAATTAAAGTGGAGCCCAACCCTTTGAGTTGGGTCCAAATGAGTTTAGGGACTCCTAAGTAAGAATCAAGATTCTTTCCTATGATTATCTTTCATGTAATTTTTTATGCGACGCGAAATAATCATTTTTTACAATCTGAACCCATTCATGTAGTCAGCGATCGCAACCGATCGGGCTTAGATCGGTGTTGCTCCTTCTATATCCGATGCCCAAATTCCATGCTCATTGTGGGATCCCATATTGAAAACATATGCAAAGGTTAAAGTAATATATAAGGTAAAGCCCACCAGCTGCTACTAAGGGATTGTTCGGCTAAAAAATTAAACCAGTTTTCCCGTCAAATTAGGCTAAAAAAGCAATACTGGTTCGGCTAAATAAGCCAGCCTAAAAATTCTTTCTGAAAACGAAACAGAGCTAATCTTACGTAGGCCCCGTGGAGAAGGGAAAATTACCAAAACACCCTGGCAAAAGTTCTTATCCGGGCTCCCTCTAACCCTATCTTTTACCGTAGCCACACAACACTCCAAACCCTTTGATCGTATTCGTCCAACCTACGACACACGACAAGGAGTTCTCAAACCCTCGTCCGAGTTGATGTATATCATGTTTGTGTTTGTTTGTATTTCCGTGAGAATGACGCTATGTGAAACCATCGTTTGTTACGCATAATTTTTGCAAATATGTTTGTTTCTGTCACAGTTTTTTTTTCTTTTTTTCTAGATAAGCTTCTTGGCGGCAAATTTTTTTTAATAGATGTTTGTCGGTGGCAACGGAGGGTTTTTAATATATTAGAGGAATTTTGACCATATGAAAAGAAAATGCTAGACAAATCAGCACTTTTTTTTTATCTTTTCCTTTCCTTTTTTGCTTTGGGTTATAAATCGATTTCAAAAGTAATCATGCAAAAAGAACCTAAAACTTTGTTTGAGGGTGCATCTTCAATCTTGGCTTAACAAATGGGAATGTCAAATTTTGTCTGAAAGCTTATGTGATAATTTGGCATACGAAAATCAGATTTTTTTTCAGATGTAGGCAGCAACCATTTTGTCAAACTTAGGTATTTCTTTAATTGTTTTGTAATTTAGCAAGTTTTGGCAAAGAATGAGGGTCTCACTTCAAAAAAATACTCAAAGAAAATAAATTTGACATCAGTTGCCAAATTTTTTCCCTTGTGAGAGCGATGCTAAAATTTCACTTATAGCATTTGATGTGCTTGTAGTTTCATCAAATGCGAAAGAGGTGTGGAGAGAAAAAATGAAGTATCTAAAAATCATATAAATTTTGTTTCTATATAAAAGTTAGAGCCAACAGAAATCAGAATTAATGGCTTCAAACATGTCCTCCTCCAATTCTAGTTTGATGCAACGAGTGTGTGGTTGGTGTGGATCCGGACCTTGCATTGTCAAAACCTCGAGATCATTGGAGAATCCTGGACGTCGTTACTTTAAGTGTCCGAATAACCCAGTAAGTGTACATATAATATATTCATCATTAACTTGTCCAATTCAGCATAAATGTAGTTACTACAAATACTTTTTACTAAGCCTAATATTCTACTACAACAACCAACCTTGCGAAAAATGGAATGGGTGGTGTGACGAGTCTCTTCCGAGCAACGCTTCTGTCCCACTTCCAAATGAGATACATGGTGTTCCTTTCGAACTTTCAACTGTCATCCCTACGTTGATTGCTGACATCGCAAACCTCAGTGAGGACACTTCAGACAGTCATGATTGCCATAGGTGTTGTCTAAGTGTTGTTGCTCTGTCTTAAGTTCGCTTAGATGAACTTGACTTGTGGACGTAGTTCCATAGTTGGATTCGTAATCCTTTCATTTTAATATTGGTAATCGATTTTTGACTCGTAATGTGCCTTATGTAAATTTATGTAATCGACTTGTGACTTAAGGTGCATAGTATGAAAACGTTAATACTTATTTGATGTTTTATGTCTCCTTCTATCTTCCGTAACTTTTAATTTTGTGGCCACGTTGGATTTATACCACATGGTAAACACTAAGATTGTTATATTTTTTGCTTCGTTTAATATACGTGAAGACATGGTATCCCTTCGTAAGAGGATGAACCTTGGGAAGAAGGTAACACCAACTGGCACTCATCGCCTTGGGGTTGTGCCTCCCGGAACATACAGACCCGGAAGAGCTAATTGGGATTCAAATATGACAAGGCTGTTCTTACAACTAGCTTTAAAGGAGATTGAAGCTGAGGGTAGGGGAACGACACAACTTTCTGACAATTCGCTGCACAACATTGCTACAGAGATCAGCGCTAGGAGTGGAGAAGTGATCAATCTCAAACAATGTAAGAATCAGTATCGCGTCTTAAAGCGAGATTGGCAGGCATGGATATTACTAGCTGAATCGAGAAGAAGTGCAATGGGCCTAGGTATGAATCCAGTCACGGGTACTTTTACAACACCTGACCATTTTTGGGCTAACCTAATTGCGGTAAACACTTTCTCCAATCCAGAAGCTTTTGTTCATTTATTTTTCTTGCATAACATATGTGCATGACAACAGATTAGAACTTTTACTTGGTTAAACACTTTTTCTCCAATCCAGAAACTTTTTATATGTTTTTCTTGTATAACATATGTGCATGACAACAGATTAGAACTTTTACTTAATTAACAATTAAGGTGAAGCAACGTAAGGAAAGACAAATCTCTCCATGGTAAAATATTCATTTTGCAAGTTCTTGGTCCTCTCTTCCACAGTCTAGTGTATGTAAAATTAGTTTAGTTTCTTTGGTCTCTACATTATAAGAAGTTGTTTTATGTTTTCCCCTTTCTGGTTTCTCCAATTCTCCTCTTCTTTTGCTGATTAAAGTAACGGTGCCAAAATTATTTTCTATTTTTCCTTGCGGTAAACCATTGATTGCACGCTACTTTTGTCCAGTCTTCACATGTCAACAGTGAAGTCTGTCATGTCTTATATTTTTGACCAATAATGGTATTCAAGGATCAGAATTCACATGCCAAATAGTGAACCATGCCTCCATTTTCAGCTCCAGGACCATTATGTAAAAGGAAGAACAAGGCAATCGGACAATATATTTGTCTACTGTGTTGGCCTTGATTTTTTGTTTTCCATTTCACCTTTCGCAGCCTTTTCAGGCTTTCAAGATTGCCATTTGCTTTCTCATCGCACCCGGGATTATAAAAACATGGTAAAATGCATGCAATATTATTCACTCACAAGTTGAAATCATTGACCAGGTCATACTCTATCCTAAACATTTCTGTTTTAGCATAGAATTATACTTCTCAAATTGCATTTTTTACTTTAATTATGTGAATGTCTTATGTGAACTCTATCATGAAGTTACCTTGCCATTATGATGAACTTTTTATTGCTTTATTTGCCAATGCATTAAAAAAATTGTCACTGCATTATAGTGATGGTTTACATGTTTGCCATTGCCTTTTTTGCCATTGCATTATACTGACAACAAATATGTTTTCTATGTGTAACTTGTCTATGTCATGCTATATGTATTTCTGTTTTGGTGTGTCTCTCTAGCAAAATGAATTTGTGGCAAAGTTCTGCGACCATCCGTTGGAGCACGAGGAGTTGATGCAAAGGGTATTCAAAGAAGTTATAGCCACCGGTTCACCGCAATGCACTTCGGGAGCGGAAGGGGAGCTTGGTATGGGTGCAGATGG
Source organism: Rhododendron simsii (assembly GCA_014282245.1). Classification (NCBI taxonomy): domain Eukaryota; kingdom Viridiplantae; phylum Streptophyta; class Magnoliopsida; order Ericales; family Ericaceae; genus Rhododendron; species Rhododendron simsii. Next base: position 11,372,600 of record CM024957.1, on the reverse strand, counting down.
TCGTCGAGCTTTGGCTACCGACAATGACGACCGAACTGATACGGATGGTGAGGGCAACACGGTTGGAATAGAAAACGAAGAGGAAATTGGTAGTGAATATACAAGCACAACCCCTGAACATGGTAGGGGAACCCCCTTTTGCAGTCAACAAGGTACTAGCAACCCCCTTTTCCCTCAATATGGTGGTATAACCAATCTTTTTTCCCCTCAACATGGCAACCATAGCAGCCCATTTGTCCCTCAGCATGGTAGCACAAACACCCCTCCTTTCCCTTACCATGCTGCCACAAACACCCCCCCTTTCCGTCAACATCTTAGAACAAGTCCCCCACCTTTCCCTCAACATGTTAGAACAAGTCCCCCACCTTTTTCTCAACACGAACATGGTACACCCACCACCCCTTTTTGGAACCGTGGTACAACAAGTACCCCCCCTTCCCCTCAACCCGAAATCAGATGCTCTCCCCCTTTATCTGTACATAGTACAAACACCCCCCCTTTTTCGAGAGCTATGCCCATATATCCCGGTTGCAACTCAAGTAGAACGAAATGGAGAAGCACATCAAGCGGGACAGATGCTCTCTCGCAATCCATGACTAACATTTTGGAAACCATGATTTCGAGGCAGAATCAGTACAAATCCGTGATTAAGCACGGATGTAACATGGTGGACATAATGAAGATCCTTGGTCAAATGGAGTATTTCCAACAAGAACCCGTTCCCCCGGTCTATTGGTGGCTTGTTGACTACTTGTCCAGTGATCCCATGAAGATGGATGTGTTCTATGGCTTGCGAAATGATGAACAGAGGATTGCTTTCGCTCAACGGGAGCATACAAAGGCAATGTTAGCACAATCAAGCGAACAAGGCAACCCAACTGAGACTCTCCCTCCTTGGCACCCGCCCCCTCAGATTTAAATATTTCATTACTGGAAACATTAGCACTTGTGTTTGTTTTTAATTTGTAGCGGCAATATGTTTGATATTTTTTCCATGTTGGTGTTTTTGGACTTGAAAAATTAGGATTGTGTGCCCTGTTAGCGATATTGCATGTAAGGTGTATTTTTTGTGTTTTCAGGTAAAACGTGCAAATAAGATGCATTTCAATGTCACGCATGGCCAAGTGCTTCCAAGTACCTGAAGACCCTGTCGGCCCCTTAAAATCTGTCTAAGTATGGAAAAATGACTTTCTTAAAAAGTATAGATTTTCAAGATAAAAAATGGCGGTAATTGATCCTTAAATTTTTCTATGAGTAACTACAAAGTTGCAAGGTTTTATTTGAAGAGCAAAGTCATGTTTTGAGCCATTTCCTCTAGACAAAAACGTGCAGTTTTTCATTTTACAGTAAAAGTGGTAGTTGATATTTTGATATAATTGAAATATTGAAATTCTAGTAATGCCATTGTTTTCAAATGGAGGGTACTTTCTTATTTTCATTAAATATGTAACACCCCGACCAAGAATACATGCGTGACTCGACTAAAAGTGAAGACAATGTTCAGACTGACACGTAAAATTATTTAGTTTTAGTCTAGAACAAAAATTGAAAACATTTCTTTTATATAATGTACGTACACACAATAGATAATTTATTTGAAAGATGACAAAATACCATAACTAGAACATATATGTATAATATGTACGAAACTTGGAAATTCTACCAAGTTCCGGAGGATAAAAGGAATAAAGGACAAGGTTACCACATTCTTCTAGTTCAACACATCATAGGTATAATTTTTACACGTCATGCTTATAGTTTTACCGCCTCAAGCTTCCGTGACACCTGGACAGGTTAAGTGTCAGAATTAGGCTAACTAAGAAAGCCTATAAATAGAGGTAATACTCTATGTGCATGTCACAGAATTAGGAAGTAGACAAACTACTTTTGGTACGGCAAAAAAATATATATGCTACTGGTAGTATTAGAACAGTAGTCTACAGTTAGTGCTATTGAAAGGAAAGAAAAGAAGTAGTCGAGCCGTATACTACTTTCGTTCAGCAAACAGTAAGGGTACAAGTTGAGTCTTCACTACATTCTCAAGTTCCAAGGTGAGATACTTATACTTTAGTTACATGATTTTTCTTTATAAAAGTAGCATGATTTTATGTTGAGAAAAGATTACAATTTTATTTAAGAAATGCCGTGGGAAAAGATATGATAAATTTTTCATGCTAAAGATTAGAAGCACGTCAGACAAAGGTGATGACGCCGTAAAGTTCAAGCTTAGAAAATGAAAGCGGTCAGACAAAGAAGATGACCAATTGATGCATCTAGACGGTTGTCTCGAGTTTGGGAGACGCTTGAAAAGATACCATAACACAGAAGGGAGTTATACGGACGGAAATAATAGGGCCCTAGTGGCCAGTTACTTGATCATTTTACACAATAAGAGGGGTCACTCCCCTACAAAAAGCTTAAGCTGTTGGATGAACATCATAAGATTATTTGTTTCAGATTATGCAAGCATTTAAGTTAAGAATTGTTTCCATGGTATAAAACGTGCAACTTTGGTATTTGTATCTCACACGAGTATTCGGCTTATGAAAATTAATATTTTTCACAGATAATGAAGAATAGAGACGGAGTTGCTGCTGCCCTGGGACATGCTTGTTGTACTTTTGTGTAGATAATGTAAAAATATTCTCTTTTCAAAAGACTTGGATTTTGTAATAAAACTTAATTACGTTTCGTAATAAGTGTTTTTGAAATAAAACAGTTATGTCTTTGTCAAACCATTGTCGTTAAATTTATTTATGAAAAAGAGGCCTGGATGAGCGTTAGGACTCATCGGCCGGTCACAATGGCTCGACAAAGTTTCTAGAGTCGGGGTCGTGACAATTAAATAAATTAAACTATAAAAAAGGTAAAAGAAAGGTTTAAAATTTAGTCTTTACTTAAGTTTAAAAAATGAAAATAAGATGCTGAGGAGCTGTGAAGTTGCTGAGAGCTGTTTGCTGAAGCGGAAGCCTCAATCTGAAATTTGCAGTTTTGCAGATTGTTATCGATACCATCCTCAAGGATATCAATAACTTTTGTTCCAGTTTGGTCCAGAAGTTGTCCAGACGTAAGGGTATCAATAACTATTAATGAGGGGTATCGATACTTATGGCTTCCGGGCAAATTTTTGCAGTTTTTCAACCTTTTATTTATGAAAAATTTTTGTTAGTAGTATACTTTTGGGATATTTCTTATAGAGAGGCTGTTTTTGTATAAATACTCATATTTCTCTCACTTTACAAGGATTCTACTTTATGTTCTAGTTTTAGTTCTCTCTCTAGGAGAGATCTCCATTATTGTTCAAGTTTAATTTCTTAAGAGCTCAAGTAAGTATTTGTCTTATGTTAATTTCTCGTTTATTAATGTTGTTGTTACGCTTTGGATCTTTGCATAAGTCAAGTTTATTTTCGTTATCTTCAGTTAAATCTTTTGCTCCATTTTCTAACCGTGTCTAGTCTTTTAACAATGGTTGAGTAGTCTTTTGGCTAAGTCTTGGGCTAATCTATCCCAATGACTTAGGTGGTTATTTAGTTATCAAACCTTCGGGTTTAAAATCATGGTTTTCGGGATTAAATTAACCTAGCCATTTTAGTCTAAGATATGGGTGTTAACTCCTTGACATGTCGTTTAGTCAGGCGGTCTTGGCAAGCGGCATACCGAGGGCTCATGACCTCCTACATGTTAGATACATTAGCAAAAATAAGTTCGTTTAGTTTCGATTAATCACATCTTTTGATAAACATAGTCTTTAAAGCTAAATCTTCCGAGCGTGAGCACGCGGTCGTGACTCTCGCTTGAGTTATAATCGAGAACCGATAACAGCCTTTGTCAAGAGAAAGACGATCCCTAGACTTGCCTCTTTTAGTTCATTAAGCACATTTCTAGTCTTTCTCCTTAATATTTCCTCTTCCAAAGCAAAACTAAGTTGGCTGTCTTAAACGCCGCAATCCACCATATAAAACCTACAATCCTATTAAGCTATTTTCGATTCTCTGTGGGAACGATCCTGATCGTACCGGTTATTATGCTATCGACGATCTAGCCGTACGCTTGGGGTTTTCAACCTTATTGGAAGGCAAGGTTGTGGCGTTAGCACCCATACTATCATGGTTGAATTTTCATGTATGCTTGAATATGTGACAATCGTGTTTTGCTACATTCGATGGATCGTTATGAATTGTGTTTGGTAATATATTTTTACAGGAGATTAGTCCATACATCCATGGATATCGTCAACAATAGAGGTCAAGATGGGAATCGGGCCTTTTAATTGCGTTCGACTCGGTATACATTTTTCTTGTTATGGTTTAATTATCACATGCTAATCGATTCTTTTATTTTCATAATGGGCAATAGTGTAAAAAATCATATGAAGATGTTAGGTCTGCAAACATAGTGTTAAAAATGTATTCTGTAGCCTATTCGAAAGGTTAATCACAGTATGTCTTGTTTTGCTCATTCCTCAGGTGAAAGAAAGCAATCTTGATGCCGAGATTGGAACTAGCAGTTTTTCTTAAACCAATTTCATTTCCACTCCCTTTTCTCACTCGACTGGCTAGAGTAGCGTAGCAATTACCATGTCTTAACTCTTTTGGTTTTGCGGGATAACAGTTCTTTTGCGAAAAAATATCTGGCTTGTTGTAAATGGACAAAATACAAATACGAATAGCTTGCACGAATAAAGCTCTGGGATTGATGACTTTCCTCGGGCATTTGCAAGTGTGCTAGATCAAATTTGAATTTTTTTTTCTGCAAATCATCGTTTTTCCAAAAATTTAAAATTGTACCATCATTTCATGACAATAGTTAAAGTGAAATTTTATTCTTCAACAATGGATTGTTTTTGTTCGTAGAGGTCATGGATAATCCAAGTTGGGAGAACTCTGGGAGTGCAGATGACATTGGAAGGGGGATGTTCGACCTTGGTAGTTTTACGAGGTTATTGGAAACTGGAGTTTACCAGAAAAATTATCCCAACTTTAACTCTGGGAATGGATGGAATGAACTTCCCAACTTTAATTAACCTAGAGCATATCAATAATCAAACGAGCTATACCAAAATGGCAAGGGGTACGCAAACATGCCATGGGTGAATAGGTTTGCCACTATCGGGCAAGGCGATGAAGGATCAAGTGACAATGTTCCACGTGTTCAATAATTTGTGGAGCAATACAATTCTTTGCCTCACTTGCATGCATCTTCTGACTTTCGACAAAGTCACAACAGTAGAGGTCATGGAACTATGCCATAGGCCAAATTTGACAATTGGGAGTGGATGAACAACAACAATGGAAATGCCGGTTCAAATAACAATTTGTTTGACTATGACGTTGACTCTGGGTACTTGATCCGGCCGATGAATTTTATGTCGAAATTGCAGAGGACGAATTGTTGGTTGACCTAGCGACCGTAGCATTGTTGTATGCCATACGAATCCTACGTAGGCCGCAAAGACTACCGTTCCACACGTGCCCCTTGTCAGGTAAAGCTTGTCTGCATGACCTAATGAATAGTCGTGATGAGAGGTTTCAACTTGAACTTTGCATGCCCAAAGACACTGTAGAGACCCATATTTTTTGAAAATGGTTTAAAGATTTTATAAATTCTAGAATACTGAATAAATGGAAAAATTGTGAGTTTAATTGATTTAGGGTTCAAATGATAGGATTGTTATTTGAGTGAGTGTGAGTGTGATTGAGTTGAGTGCTAGTATAAAAGGGGGGTTTGGTGGGAGATAAAAGTCCTCTCTCTCTCTCTCTCTCTCTCTCTCTCTCTCTCTCTCTTCATCTCACAAAACTTCACCCCAAAACTCAAAACCCATGGTTATCAACCTCCGTTCCACCTTCTAGATGTGATTTCAAGCTCGTGATTCGTTGGATAGAGCTCGGAGAGGAGTATTCATGGAGGATTTCGAGTTTAAAAGCAAGGGCTCGCTAGTGGTTCTTGGGTTTCGGCCTTGGAAGCTTGAGGTAGAGATTTCTTACTCACTTTATATGTTTATGAGTTGATTTCGTGTTTTAATCGAGCTTTGATCGTCCTCCTTCGTTCATTTGAAAAGCTGTCAAAATCTGCAGAAATCGCCCAAAATCACCTAGGAATCGATCCCTAAGCAAGAGGGATCGATCCCTCATTCAAAATCTGGATTTTTCCCTTGGGGGATCGATCCCCATGAGAGGAGGGATCGATCCCTCCCCTCTCTGGAAATTTTGCTCGCTTTCTGAGTTTCAGCTTAACTTCAAACGGCCGTAACTTCCTCATTCGATTCTTGAAAATTTTAAATCGATTTGAAGGTCTTGAAGTCAGATTTCATTTGCCACCGGAATCGCTTTAAAAACATTAGTACATAGGAAGTTATAATCATTTGAGTAGAGGTGTGTCAGTTTGCATCAGTCTGTGTCTATTCCTAAAATTGTTCTTGTTCCGTGTTATGATTCCCTATATAATTAGAACATGTTTAAGTCACTCTTGAGCATGATTGCTTATGTCCTAATGATTTAATATTTGATCTTGTCTCTTAGCACTCATTAGAGCATAATATCAATGACATTGGTTCAAAAAATGTACGGTAAGGTCAATAGGAGTACCATAGGCTATAAGGGATAAAGTGGTGAGTGTTATGAGTAGACATGAGCTTGTCTAGTGATTCGATGGATAGTGTTGTGACTCGTATCCTCATGCCTCGTCTTGTTGTATCCTCGTGCCTTGTCTTGTTGAGCTCCCTAGGTTCCTTTGACACATGTACGATAAGATTCTCTGTTAGAGCCTAGAGGGTTGTGTATCGTGGAGTCATTGTGGGATCGGTGCGCTACGAAGGACATCATGATTGACTTTGAGGAATAGCGTGAACTTATAGTATTTACCAATGTACAATGAGATGTGTTTATGAGTTTGCAATACATTATGTGATGATGAATGAAAAAATGTGACTTTGGAAAATGTTGTCTTCTTGTATACAGATTGATAACGCATGTGTGTATGTGTGAGTTGATAATTTTGAATTGAGGGTCCTGCAACGCAAGGTGTGGTAATGCGGAGACTCTAGAGGGCCTGCAACGCAAGGTGTGGTAATGCGGAAACCCAGGTAGAGAGAATTTACTATGACGCAAAGGGTGGTAACATAGTTGAATGTCTTGCATGATGAAGAGAATTATGATTGACTTTGAGAATTTGTTGTTGTTTGGACTATTTGTTACTTGAGACTGTGGCTGCTGAAAAAGAAAATGAATGGTTGATTCTATCAAGGTTTTATTAAAGAAAGAAATTTGATTTTTTTTAAAAGAGGATTTTTGATAAAATCCTTCCGGTATTCTTGAGCGAATCAACAGATCCGGTATTTAGGCACAAATCAGTGGACTCCGGTATTCTAGCTCGAATCAATAGAGCTTGACCTATAATGGTCTTGAGATTTCTCTAAATTATTTTGGTAATCAAAAAGGAAAGTTTTATGGAAAAGAGGCGTGATGACAACGGTATTGAATGATGAGATTATTTGTGGTATTCATTTGAGAAGTCATAAAATGGTTGAGAAATTGTCGTGGATATTTAGATTGATGTGAGTTTGATGCTGCTTCTAGTTGATGTATGAACGATTAGGGACATCTGTAAGAAGTCCCCAGGATCCTGTAGTCTTAGTCCGCCTATTCGTTGTGGTAGACCTTTTGATTTCATGTTCGTTTGTTGAAACTCATTCACTCTTATTGCATTCTTCATTGCATATATATATATATGACTTGAGTGTAGATTTCTCTATTGAGCTAGTATAGCTCAACCTATCATTTTCAGGTACAAAGCAAGGAAGTTGGCATGGCGTGCATGTCTTGTTCATTGATCATGTTTTTCGAAGGTATTAAAGAGGCGATCGTCTGTATATGATTTGAAAGAAGTATTTGGCAAAATAATTACTGTAAACTGTAAAACAATTTTAGTCTTTTAACAACTTGGGGCCTTGAGCCAGAATTGTAACTTTTGAACTTAACTTTGAGAACAGTAGAAAAAGTGTCATTTGGGTATTATCGGTACTTTAGTAATGATTTTATTTATTGAAAATGATTATTATTTATGTTGAAAATCGATGGCATAACAGACACATTTGCAAAAATAGTCCAAGAATTTCAAGGAACCTATGGCTGGAGTTCTTCTCGAATGAAAATTGATGGAGTTGACTGCTTCAAGAGTTTTGCAATGTTCATGTATCTACTTAGGGGCCACTCAAACCAGAGAACACAGGAGAGGTTTCAGCACTTGATAAGCCCCTAAGATTGCTTGATCATGGTGCTTAAGTCCGTTATTTAGTAGCTTTGTTAGTTTAATTTGTCGTTTTTATTAAATGGTTACTCGTAAGGAGTTTGTGGAGTGTTTCAGGCTGGCAAAACGCCCTTAAAAGGCGTATGTTGATAGTAAGTTAATTCCTCAAGAGAGTTCAAGTGATTTTTGCCCGGTGAAACTATTGCCAATATGGCCCAAGATTGAAGGCAAGAGTATTGGGCAAGGCAAAGGGCCATCGGGTGTCAAGTCTTGGAGGCTGGCTTGCAAACCTGAAGTAAGGCTACGCGTATCGATACTTATTAAGCCTGTATCGAAACGCATTAGCTATCTTGGGAGGCAGAGAGTTTTGTATCGATACGGCCTTAATACGTATCGATACGGGAGTGCTATGGAAGAATGGTCCTTTTCAACTTAGCAGCGTGGTATCGATACTTTTCTTATTTTGTATCGATACTGAGAGCTTTCTGCCAGATATTTTGTTACTTTTTGGACTTTCCACTTATGGAATAGTTGCTACTTTTAGTATGTTTTTTAGATATTTTTAGAGAGAGAAACTCAGTTTGTATAAATAGGGGCTTCATCTCTCCCTTTTGTATCTAGTCCATTACCACTTTTAGGTTTTCCTCCATTAATGTCATTTAGAGCTTTTCAAGTGTTGTTTCCATTTAACTCAAGTACTCTTTCTTTGTTAATTTCTCAAGTGTTAAAGTTGTTCGTACGGTTGGGATCTTTATTAATATCAAGTTTATTTTCTCTTTTATCGGTTTAAAATGTTGTTAATTTGAGCATGTCTTCTATTCTTGTGAAAACGTGTGAGTAGTAAATTAGGCTAGGCACCGGGGTGATTAACGCTCCGAGATTTAAGTCTATCTTGCCTTTCTCAACTCTCAACTTAAAGTGTGATAAGGAAAATGAGCATTGTTCGGCCTTTATGTAACAAAACTTGTCGATGTTAATCTCCGGTGATCATGTGCCCGCTCACATGGTTTCGGAGCGATGTCTCGGTTTGTGTTTGCCAAAAGAATTAAAGAGCTCACTCATTTTCCATATCACACTTCTAGTCTTTATTGGTTTCACCGCTAAATCTTCCGGTTGATAGCCTAAGCCGTGCGATTCAACTGAGTTTTCCTTGAGAAAGAAATGGATGACTTAAGTCCCGGGCGTTAGTCATTTCAACGCCTTGCCGCTTGTTTTAAATTAGTAAAAAAATTCAATTTTTAGTCTTTCTATTAGAGCATTCTCTCCACCGTCAAAGCAAAACCAAAAGTTGGCCGTCTAAACGCCGCAAACCTTTACACCTAAAAGTCCTGGCAAGCTATAAGGAATTATCTCTGTGGGTACGATCCCGGACTTTCCGGTATTTATGCTGACAACGACCTAACCCTACGCTCGGGGTAAATCAACCTGTTTCAACGGTTAGGTTTTGGTCAAAGCAGCACTCGGGAGACATTGTGAGTAGACATGTGCACAAGATATTGGCGTGCATGAGGAGAGGTTTCACTGTTGATAAGTTAAACCCAACGAGACGGCAAGATGAGACTCACAAGTACTTGGATAGATGCGACTTCTATAAACCATTCAAGGTGAGTTATCTTTCATGTTTCATTGTGTTTGGGTAATGTTAGGATAGCGTGTCTTTGCACAAAATGAGGGTCAGTGAATCAGTTTACGCTTTTTGTATTGGTGCAGGGAAATTGTATTGGGGTTATAGATGAGACCCATGTTATGATAAGATGCAAGAAGAAGGAAGACAAGAAGAGGTTATTTTCATGGAAGGATTATACCACCCAAAATATAATGGTTGTCTGCGATTTCAACCTTACTTTCATGTTTGCATCAGCTGGATGGGAGGGGATCTATCATGATGATAGCATATTCAAGCGATGTGTCTTTAATCCAAGATATCGTTTCCCTCCATCAGAACCAGGTAATAATTTAGCTCTATTTACGCCGTATACGAGTTTTGTATGATTCTTTTTATATATTACATTGTTCCAATTTCTAAAAATGTTGGTGTACGACTTGCACAGGAAATACTACCTAGTGGATGCTGGTTATCCCAACAGGCCAGGCTTTCTTGCTCCCTAAAAAAGGTTTAGGTACCATCAGGCTAAATTTAGACGGGGCAGCAACGACCTCCCTATGATAGAGAACACTTCAATAGGGCACACTCATCACTTAGGAGTATCATTGAAAGGACGTTTGGCATTTGGAAAAATAGGTTTGGTTTCTTGGCCCTCATGCCATGGTATGAAATGCCAACACAGGCGGACCTAGTGTTGGCGTCGATGGCAATTCATAATTACATCCGTAGGGATAGAGAACCTGATAACTTCTTCGCTCCTGTAAGCTTGGCCCATGAGTATGCGTTCGAGGACTTGCCAAATGAGGTCCCGGAGTTGGAGGACAGATTGGACGAAAGGGGCGACATTGTTGACGAAGATAATGTTCCAGAAATGAATGATGTGAGGAATAATATTAGGAGAGCACTTCATAGACTACGAAGAAGTGGTAATAGAGTTGGATAACCAAAATTGCGTAGAGACGAGGCAAGAAATGTGAGTGGCAATGAACTTCTAGTTGACCTTCATTTGATTTGCTGAAATGTTGATGTGTGTATGGAAATTGATTTGGTGTATACGCCAAATGGGGAGTGGGGTTGGTGGGTTTCTTTTCTTTTCCTTTTTTCACGGGGTAGGTGGGTTTCCCTTTGTTTGGCAAATGGAAACATTCAATTGTATTGTAATTATTGTGTAAGGGCATTATAGTAATTTTGTTGGTATGAGAAGGAGTCAAAACTAGGGCTGCTCAAAAAATCCGGTGAACCGTGAAACCGGTCCGGACCGAACCGATCCGTACCTTTTAGATTTTGTCCGTGGATTAATGGTCCGGACACGGATTGAAAAATTAGAAAACCGTGACTCGCGGTTCGGTCCACGGATTTTCATTACGAAACCGTGGATTAACCGAACCGGACCGTGAGATATTTATTTTATATAAATAATAAATAAATATATAAATATATGTGTGTATTCATATAATTAATTGTTAGTAATGTTAAAACTTTTTTCTACCAATTTTAGTATTTTATCTTAATAATGGGATATAGTATGGATGTATAAAATATATGGGGTAAATCGTAGTTTGTTTTTTGTATAAGTTACGGGAATCCTAATTTAGTTTTACTATTTTGTTTCTTTTCCAGTTTTCCTAATTTCCATTTCTTGTTTAAGTCGCCGTCGCACCGTAGTCGCCATTGCACCACCGTTCTTACTTCTTCACCTCTCTCTCTCTCTCTCTCTCTCTCTCTCTCTCTCTCTCTCCGTTTCTTCAAAGTAACAAGTACTTTCTGATGGCCAGTGTTAAACTTAATTCCGAATGTAACCTTCTTCACTTTTAGTACGGGATATAAGTTTGAGCTTTATTTTTGTCAAAATCCGTGGATAAAACCGTAACCGATCCGTGAGTTACGGATTGGATTGCAACCGAACCGTAAGACTTTTGGTTCGGACACGGATTTCATTTTGTAAAAACCGTGACTAGCGGTTCGGTCCTCGGATTCCTAGAAATCCGAACCGAACCGGACCGCGAGCACCCCTAGTCAAAACTATCAAAAAGCCGGTCAACATCATTTCCCACCCTGGGTGCGGACCTTGGCTTTTTCTAGGATAACCCAATAAGCCAGGCTTAATTTTTTAACCGAACAACCCATAAATTGAGTTATAGCTTTTGAGTCACGTGCTTAAGGCTAAGAGTTGGGAGGTCAGTTAGCCCGGACCGTCACAGGTGGCATCAAAACTTGTACCAATTGAAAGCGTGGGGCGGGTCCCGCGAGGAAACATGCTTAGGTGGATCCGACAAGTGAGGAGCTTCAGGTGCTTGACGTTCTTAACTGGGCTCGACAAATGAGGAGCTTAACATGCTTAAGCGGGTACTTGTCCCACATTACTTGGTGGGAGAATGTTGTTGGATCATAGGGCGCAACAACAACGTTGCGACTTGCGATCTTAAGTGGAGGAGATTGTGAAATTTCACATTTGAAAACATATGTAAAGGCTAAGTAATATATAAGGTAAGGCCCGCTAACTTCTCTATATTAACCTAAGTTATAACTTCACCCGTACCAATAACGGGTAAAACGGGTATTACCCATGACCAATTAGTATTGTACAGAAGTGTGAACCTCAGATGAGACCCAAATAGTATTGTCACAAGCTTTGATTGATTTCTTGAGTGTTCTTATTTACAGAAGGGAATGTTTGCAGAGTTTTAATGTATCCTAAATTATGTGTTGTGGGGAGGAGTATCCAAATTATTATGCATGAAAAAATCCAATAGGTGCTAGTTGTTTGGCTTCTTATTGACACTAGATGAATTCAAATGGGGATGGCCTTGTTTCCCTTGTATTTTTTCTCTACAACTTCTTGCCTTTAGTAAAGTTATTTCCACTAAACTTTTTAACCCAAAAGATTTTGTTTCTCTTCATTTTTTTTCGAGCCGGGGGATGGTGCTGTGCGCCATCCTACCCGTTCGTTCAGCAATTCAACAATTCAAATTTCATCTCCACCGTTTAGCATCCAATCCGTTCATTGCTAAGATGATATTTGAACTGTTGGATTGCCAAACGGACGGCTCAAATGGTGCTGTGCACCACCCGCATAGCACCATCTCCTGTCTTCTACAACTTGTCCACTCCTTTTAGTTTAGTGAAAACAACTTGACTATACGTTAACGGTGACAACTTGTCTACTCCTTTAAGTTTAGTGGAACCGGTATTTTTTTTTTTAAAAAAAAACATGAATCTACAAGCAGTAGGAAATGCTGTATAGAAAAAGCTTAATCTACGGAACTAAGAGAGCACTACCAATGACACGAGAACATTCCGGCACCAGACCCGTGGCATGGTACGCGAGGGACCAACCATTCATACGTTTTTACCACTCCACCGAGTGTTGGTGTATCACAGCAAGTCTTGTTGCAGGTGCAACCTCCGCTAACGAATGCTCCACCGCCAGTCCACTTGTTGCTGGCGAGAATTGAATAGGTGGGAATAAGAAGGAAGCTCAAAAAGTCTAACAATCTTGTATAGCTTTCTACATATCTTTTTCTCAGAACTCTCTTTCCTTTTCTAGCCAAAACCAGCTGAAGGAAAGGCTTCATAGCCTTGCATTACCATATAGGTGGTGTGCAAGGCAAGATTTGAGGGGGCGTCAACTGTACGACTCGATCCTTTTACATTCAACTTATCAATTGACTTGTGACAATAGAAAAAGAACTGTTCAGTGCAGCAGAAGATTTCTCTGCTTTGAAAAGTACCAACTGTTAAGGCAATCATACAAGGCAGTAATCCCTTAAAGCCAACACCAAAATGAAGTTTATCACTACATTCTCCATGATCAAATAATCATGACCCAAACCGACCCACTCACCAGAACAAGAAAAAGAAACCAGAAAGAGACTCACAAAAAAACTACATTCAGAATTCATTTTCACTGGACTCTGGTTTGTTAGAAAGCGGAAGTAACTACGAACACACACACACTCAAACACAGAGAGAACACAGATTTTACGTGGTTCCCCAAAGAACGGGTACATCCACCGGCAGCGGATTTTACTATGAAATTAGGGAGGAGAATACACAAATCACCCAACTCAACCTGACACTCTCACAACTCTCTTTTCTCTCTATTTCCCACTGGTGGTGGGGGAGTTCCCCCGAAGAGACTCCTCTTTCTCACGTCTCTCCTCTGCTCACTTTTTTCCCCACACTTTTCTCTAGACAAACACAACTATATATAGGATACAAGATAGGGAAGGAGTCAGAGATTTGGATCACTCTGAATCTCCAACTCATATCACAAATACAATCACGTAACTCCAAAGTCAAACAAGATTCGATAGGCCAGCGATAACCCTGCTCCTCTACTGTATCCATTGTCACATTACAACCTTCATCAATGCTTCTAGATTTGTATGCCAGAAAAACATGGTGCCAAGACGGGCATACAAATGATACAGATGGGCTGAATCCCAAAATAAATAGCTAAATTTTTCTACGTCACAGGGCATCGCGGGCAGCAATCCTACATGTAATAGCATCTGCAAGAGAAGATATTCCCAGTTCCGGACCAGGTATTTTGTAGTGCTGAAATAGAGAATCGAAGATTTTCATCTGTTAAGCAAGAGGTCAAGCAGACATGGCATTTCAAACTTCCACCCAAAGCAAGCTATTGAAAATATCCACAAACCTTCTGTATCTGGGCTTGGTTTGCTCTTCCTAGCAATTCCTCCAAATCAATCTCTTTACCCTTGACAAGCTTCTCGATGGATTTCATCTAGTATAAGAATGGGAATTTAAATTTTATACTGGGCTAGCCAACTATTAAATTTTACTGGACAGGTCAAAGAAACACTGCACCATTATTCTTACCTCATCGACATAAGAACCAAAACGAGCCACAAGAACGTACGCTGAGCTTTCAGAAATCCCACACCTTTTGAATGATTCTGTAATCTGTAATAATCGAAGAATAGAAGTGAATCCCTCGAAATGGTGAAGATTAAAATACGAACTGAAGTTAAATGCACATAGAAATTACATGCTTAGAGCCTGAATAGTTGTAAACAAGCTCCGAATGAAGAGTGCGAGTTGTCAAGGACTCCCGGGACTTAGCCAGAAGCGTCTTATGTGCGGCTGCTAGAACAGGGAAAACATCTGGGATCTGTCGTGATTTATTAAAGTAGTGTTAGATAAAGTTCCTTGAAGGTAAGCTTAGTGGAGCACCACACCGCACCGCACTGAAACAATAAATAATGAGAACACGGCATATAAGGCAGGTAAAAGAATCCTACAAGTGATGCGTTGAGAAATGCTACTTCTGGTTCCAGGGTTCCAGCTTGCATCAAGTCCAGAAGTTCTCTGCAAGATAAGTAAGCTTATAAGCCACATAAACCATCGCGACGCATTCCTTCAAGTAAAATAGTAAATCCTTCTTTATATTCCCGTGAAGCATCTAATATCACGAATATGACCCACAAAGACATTGATTAATAGATCATGACATCGAACACAAATAACGCTTAGAGGACAATGCTTTTGACAATAGGCACAGTACTACGCAGTATTTTGCCTACAATTGATACAGAAAGTATGGAGCTTTCCATTACTTACCCATTATGTTCCTATCCCCCAGAAATTTGGTTATGTCAGTCTAAACACATAAGGGACAGTTACTGAGGAAGAATGAAAATCTAAGCCTCGGTTGCAAAATTGAGTGCCAGAGACATCTAAGCTTTGCTAAATGTTTGCCAATCTACCTGTAAATCACTTGCATATTAACGGTATCGGTGATACAATCATATATCAGGCAATATTAGACGGGAACAACAAATACATTGGTAAACAACGGTATCGGAGGCCCAAAATCCGATCGCATTGGCCTATACTAAGAACCCTCCAAGTACCAAACCGTTCATAACCCAATTGCCAATTCTGCATTTTCTTTGCAAAGCAAGCTAGTGAAGCATCGTATGTAGAGGTGTCAAACAAGTCGGGCTAGCAGGGGGCCAGCGGCGCGGCACAACACATTTAATTGTGGCACGGCACTGGCATGGGCACGGTTTCAGACGGGCCGGGCACGGCCCGGAAGTGGGATAGGCACGACACGGTCTTAGGTAGGCATGAAACGAAAGTGGGCCGATTACAGCACGACATTGTTGTAGATGGGCACGAGGCACGACACAACAAATACTAAGTTGTTGTTACACAAAAAAAAAAATCCCAACGAAACTCAATTGGAGATGGGCCGGCAAGGTACAGTACGCTTAATTAAACAGGTGCCATCCTGAAGCACGGTTGACACGAAGCTAAATGCCGGCCGTTTGACACCTCTGTATAGAACTTCAACCGCCAAACAAATAATTCCTCACAGCAGGCCAAAAGGTTAGTGTAAAATGGTCGGAGTAGAGGTCCCCCCCGTTAACGATGCAGCCACGAGTTCGAAGGTTGCGATTGGTGGCGTGGGTTGTGGACTTGTGGGTAATTCTAAAAGTAAAAACAATTCCTCCCAGACCAACCCCAAAGTTCAACTTCTACCCTCATCTCAACGTGAATACTAACCATTCCCAATATGAAGGCGCTTAACCAAGTTGAAGACATGATACGCAATTGAGCATATATGTATACACAGATACAAGTGCAAATATGTATTTTTAAAGAGGGAGAGAGAGTACTTGGAATTGGCGACGTCTGCGAAGAGGGCGAAAGTGAGAGTGCTTCCATCGATCTCGAAGACCTTCATATTGCTTTATGGGAAACGAAAGCAAGGGTTTTGAAATTGTGCCCAAAAAAGTAACGATAAATTTTAAGGGTTTTGAAATTGTGCCCAAAAAATTAACGATAAATTTTTAGGGTTTATTTACCGAATAGAGGGGGAAGAAAGAATAAAAAGGAAAATCTCGCGCCAGGTAGGGGTCGAACCTACGACTTTCTGCTTAGGAAACAGACGCTCTATCCACTGAGCTACAGGCGCCCTATGTTTATCTTAATGTTCGGTATATATATATATATATATATATATATATTAATTAAATGAAATAAAATCAATCTGTGCATTGTAACATAAGACTATCTCCTACCTTAATTGGTTTTTAAGACACTTTCGAGAAAAGTTTCTTTATACCTAACATTACTCCGTAAGATTTGATACCTTCGAATCAGGACTGCAAACGAGCCGAGTTTTATCATGCTCAAGTTTGTTTATTAAGTCTTTAACGAACCCGAGTTCGAGCTCAGTAAAAACTTAATGAGTCGAGCTTGAGCTGAGCTGAGTAGACCTTGGCTTGACTTGAGCTTGTTCACAAGCCTTAACAGACCCACGAAAAATGTATATATATCCTTACATAGGCCTAATACAACCAAAAATATTTTGATTGTGAAGGTATATCTTTCATTTTCTATATTTTACAAGAAAATAATCTCAATTTTAGAATAATAATAATATGTAATATGTTTCTGTATGGATTCTACATCAGGATATCAAAATGCTAATGGTAATAGTAATAATTAACGTAAAAAGTCTACTAAGTCTTGACTTGCGAGCTACATCGAGCCGAGCCTCAATTGGCTTGTGTTCGGCTTGATGACGAAACGTGTCTACAATTTAAGCTTGAACTTATTATTTATTCCTCGAGTCAAGCTCGAACAAGTTTTTACCGAATTGAATCTCGAGCGACGCATGATTATGTGACGGTACTGTGATACCACTTTAGTAAGTTTCCCTCCAACACACTAGCATCTACTCCATTTCTCATGGGTCTTTCTTTTTTCTTTCTTGGTGACCCATTGGTTAAATGGGTTTTCATTCCTCAATCCTTTGCAGCCTAGTGTTGGAGAAAAAAAGCAAGTGTGACCGGGTCAAGTATCAATCATGCTACTATCTTCATGCACAGCCCTGTACGTGTCCACACTTCTCAGACCCATGTCCAAACCTCCCTTTTTTCCCTTCCCATTTCCTCTCTCTCTCTCTCTCTCTCTCTCTCTCTCTCTCTCTCTCTCCAAACTTCCCAAAAATCATCCTTTCTGCTATCCATGCCCTTTCCCATACAATGTCCGCCCCCGTCTTCATCCTGTGGCTTGTTAGCATCCCTCTCATTGTCCATGCCGCTGTCCCTGCTCCGCCTAGAGGTAAAAAAAAATCGCATTCCCAATTTCTTCCATTCTCTATACGTTTATCTATACGTACCATAACTATATATACACACACTACCTTATCGATATGTATATACTCTTGGGTGTTATCGTCTTTTATGGGGTCGGTTTCGGTGGTTTTAATGGGACCGCTAGTGCAAGGGCTGAACCAGGAATTTCTAACAGTGGCCGGGGTCATTATTTAGGAACATAACATGCATGATCTTATTCTTATCTGCTAATCAAAAATTGGATATGTATTACTACTAGAAAATTATTAGTGATTGAGAGCACCCTTTAGGAAGCGGTAGTTGTGCAAAAATATATCTCGATATTTATGAAAAATGCATAGAGGTTTGCAAATGTGTATTTTTTAATTGATAAGCGTGCAGTGAAATTCGATCTTTTTTTTGGCATTCAGTGAGTATTATCCACACTTACTAACAGATAGTGAAATTCTAGTTTTAAAAAGAGGACAAGTTCATAATTTTAACGGAATTGCTTCATACTTGGGGCCATTTCGTTAAAATCATGGGGTCAAATTCACAAAATGTAGTACTATATTAACCAAATTAGTGGATTAATGTGGGAGTCAGTGGGGCAAGTGACCCCACTTGCCTGAGGATAACTCCACCCTTGTGCGAGTGGATGGTGGAATATTGGAATTGGTAACTCGAGATTAGTCAAAGAATGCAAGCTGGTCAAACACCTGAGGTATCAAAAAAAAATGCTGAATTCGGTGTCAAAAGTCAAAGCCGGAGTTAAACCATACTCACTCACATGGTGGTTTGGTAAACCATCATGTATGAGGATCCCAACATCCTGCTATGCATTCATGGGTTGGATGGTTAAAATCCCAAAACTCGTAATTGGTGAATTCGTAGGTTCAATTCTTACTAAATGCACACTAACGAGACTCCCTATTAAGTCTCTTCGAATTGTCTGTGTACCAATTTAACCTTAAACACCCATTGTTTTTTATGTGCTGTGTAAGTCTGCCATGTTTACTTGATGAAAGTGGAAGCTTGTCCTATTCCAATAATAGACCGTGGACGTAGGCCTGTTTGGGTGAACCATGAAAGTAGAAGCTTGTCCTGTCCCAATAATTGTTACTAATAGACCGTGGATGTAGGCCTGTTTGGGCAACCCACGTTAAATTTTGCATCTTCTCATGGTTATGGTTTTACTAGCTCTATGAAGTAATTTTCTAGCATAAGCACTCACAAATAGCTATTGAGGCTATAACTGAGGAGAGCTTGCTGAAGAAAATAGATTTGAGAATGGAATCAAATATGCCCTTTTCAGAGACAAAAGTAATTGGTTTATAGGCAAAAGATGTAGATTTTGACATCGAATCGGCATCAACTAGAGCAGAAAACAAGCATTGGAGGCATGGGAGTGTCTGTCGTTAATTATCTAATTGTTGTTGATCTTTTTCGTAGAAGTTATTCAGGGCTTGTATTGGCCCATACATTCAGGAGCCACATAAGTGTGGATCCTATAGAACTCAGTGGTACTTGGGCATTTCCTTGGAGAAGGAAATAATTTCCCCTGATCTCCCTACTGTTTTGATGCAGGAATCCTGCTGAGCTGTGGCTCGCCAAATGAAACAGTGCAGGGTGGCCTCACGTACATGACCGACGAAGGGTTCGTATCGGTCGGAAATAAATCAACCATCAACCAACCAGATTTACTTCCTGTATTGTCCACACTGAGGTACTTCCCAAACACTTCGGCTCGAAAATATTGCTACACATTTCCCGTGATCAAAGGAGGGAAGTTTCTTGTTCGAACCACGTATTACTATGGAGGCTTCGACGGAGGGAAAGAGCCGCCTGTGTTCGATCAGATCATCGATGGGACCAAGTGGAGCATAGTGAATACAACAGAGGATTATGCCAACGGGCTTAGCTCATACTATGAGATTGTAGTCGCTGCTCAAGCTAAGACGCTGAGCGTGTGTTTGGCAAGGAATGAGCACACGGTGTCGAGCCCTTTCATATCAGCTGTTGAATTGCAAACTTTGGAAGACTCTGTGTACAATTCTACTGATTTTGGGAAGTATGCTTTGGCCGGTGTTGCTCGAAATAGCTTCGGTTATGATGGGGATATGATTTGGTAAAGCTACTTGGCTTGAAATTTTCATTTATTATGGATTTGTTATTTTGTTAGATTGCTAGTCGTTGCAAAAGCTTAAGCTGGAAAATGAGTCTAACAATGTATACCAAGCTAACCATTCTGATAACCTGGAAGAGATGCATTTCTATAGTGCATGACAGCATAGAGGCATGAAAATATTTGAGCCCAATGCCTCTTGAAAGTTGAAATGTATGTTAGATCATCTTTTGAGTTTTAAGTTTGGTTATGGATAATGATTACCCGTTAGAAATTTAGTTTTTTTAAAAAAAAAAAAAAAAAAACTACTCGCAATGATGTAGCGGTGATTTTTCAAAATTATGGGCATAGCATGCCAATCTTACATGTTGTAATCATGTATAAGATGCGGTTTCTTAAGCACTATCCTTTTATTATATACGAGTTGCCTCAGAGTTGATTGAGCACATATACTACAGTGCATCGATTAAATGGCAGATGTCACAGAATCCAATTGTGGACTTGGTTTGAACATTACTCATTTCTTGTTTAGGTTTGCGTAGAAAGATGCTTGATTGGTTTCTGATACTGAATATTGAATACATTCAACTAGTTTTCCAGATGATCAGTTTGACCGCTTCTGGCAACCTTTCACGGATGACAATCCTGTCGTCACATCCCACTATAACATAACTCCTTCGGAGTTCTGGAACATCCCTCCGGCAAAGGCACTGTCAAGTGCCCTCACAACAAGCCGCGGGAAGACACTCACGATCAAGTGGCCACCATTTCCACTCCCAAAAGGCAACTACTATATTGCGCTTTACTTCCAAGACAACCGGAGCCCTAGCCCTTATAGCTGGAGAGTGTTCAGTGTTTCTGTGAATGGAAATGACTTTTACACCGACATCAATGTCTCCACAAGCGGCGTGACTGTTTATACGGGTCAATGGCCGCTTTCTGGACAGACAGAGATTGTGTTGACTCCCAAGAGTGATGCACTGGTTGGTCCTGTTATCAATGCTGGGGAAATCTTTCAGATTATGCATCTGGGAATGAGAACTCTCACTAGAGACGGTACCGACTTTGTTGATTTCCATCTCCTTTATGATTGATTTTCAGTTTCTTTCTTCTTGTTGAGTTTGTTTATTTGGGTATCTTGCAGTGATAGCTATAGAAGCTTTGGGAAGAAGCTTTGACAACCCTCCTTCGGATTGGCATGGAGATCCATGTCTACCTAAACAGAATTCATGGACCGGAGTCAAATGTTCTGATGAAGGAAAATATGCGCGAGTTGTTTCTCTGTAAGTTGATTGTATTTTCTCAGTCCGTGCTTAGATCAAGGATATGGGTGAAGAAGAGGAAGATGAAATGGAAAAGTAAGAATCTAATGGCTCACGACGGGTAGTTTGTTCACCCTTCTATTTCTTTCTCTTTTCCCTTGCCCAAATCCTTGATCCAAATGCAGCATATAAAGGGACCAATGGATTTCACTCAATGTTTCCTATATGCAAATGAACCAGCAAAAGCGAAAACAGATGCCCGGTAGATTGATTTATGAAGTAGTGGTGCAAACCAGCTGGAAATGTACTTATTTGGTTTTCTTCCGACTTCTGTACGAATTAACTTGGATTTGCATGCATTTTGTTGTTTGAAGAGATCTATCAAACATTGGGCTCACCGGGGAGCTGTCTGAAAGCATAGACAACTTAACAGCAATTAGGAGCATGTAAGTACTTGGCCCTATTATCGTACTACCTGAGTTTGATTGATTCCTTGTATCGTTCAATAGACACTTGATCTTCTGTCTATTCTGTCCCAGTACACGCTTCGCAACTTGGCCACAGGAAGCTTGAATTTAGACTAACTTTTCCCAGATGGCTTACTTTTGTATTTGTTAAACATTTTTCAGGTTCAGTTAAGTGTTTTCCACTACATGAACCAAATGTAAGAAATGTTCCGAAAAGACAAAAACCGTTCCAATTTGGTCCATGTGTTGTACTCTCTTTCTTTTTTTGATTTCTCCCATCGAGACAAATCAAAAACACAAAATGTTTCCAATAAGCCAATATACAACCAATAAGTTAAGACAATCAAAACCGAGGAGGATCTCAGGCACAATCAACTCAAAATCTGACGATCGGGATGTTTTGCTTACAGTTACCTTGGAGGCAATAAGCTCTCAGGTCCACTCCCAAATATGGGCTCCTTGAAGGCCTTAGAAACTTTGTAAGTTCTCTTTGAAATGTTTCAATCTCAGTCTTGTCAACTTAATCAAGCTTCCATATGTTTGTTGGCACTGCCTGAGTAAGCTTTTATCATGATCAAACAAAGGCATTTGGAGGGTAACCAATTCGAAGGACCAATCCCCGAGTCATTGGGCGGACTTCCTCAACTTCATGAATTGTATGTTTCTCTAACTGATAAAAGCCAGCTATTTAATCCAATCCGCTTTACTGTCAAGAAAAATTCCACTGAAAAAAGTCTGCGCGTATTCGTATGACTGAGTGTGGGGCTTGATTCAGAATGAATGCGCAACAAAATTCTGGACACTTCAACATTTGAATTTTGGGTTTGTGGTATTACTGACTGTAGCTTGGTGGCTGAGTTGATGATGTGTTTTGGTTGCCAGGTTTCTCGAAAATAACAAACTCAATGGTACCGTACCCGAGTCCCTAACGGAGAAAGTAGGCATAAACCTTCAGTAAGTGAAGATTTCTCCACTTTGATTTATGTCTACTAATATAACCTCGTAACCCTTTTCGTTACGGGATCCTCTGCTACTTACAAAATGAGATCAAATTGTCCATTTTGCTTCAGGCTTTCCCCAGGAAATCATTTGTCGCTGGTAGCATAATGCTGAAGAAACACGTTGAGAGAGGTGCAGCGGATTATCCAGAACATGTTTTGAGAAAATTGGGAAGTTTTAGGCTTAAATGAGATGGATGATGGCAAAGATTGTTGCGGAGGGTTGCAGAGAGAGATGCATGGACCCCAATTCTCCTGTTTCAAATTGGGTTGTCTACTTTTTGATACTTGTATTTTTACGCTCAATTTTTAGCATCGTGCTGCTGTATTTTAACCATAGTATTGCTGTGTTCTGTCTATGGATCCTGGATTCACAATACAATGGATTAAAAGCATGGACTTCGTACTTATTTTTTATGTCTGGAGCAGCTTACGCACACTGAGACTAACCTTGGAGGACCAATTCCACCATCCACTTGCGGGAGTACCAATTAAAGCTAGTTTTTGCTTTGCTGTGTATGGACTGGCTCCAAAAGTTTCGTACCTGAGACTTTAAGAGGGAGCAAACTCATTATTCTCATGCCTTAGACTAGTATGCCAACCCTTTCGGGTTTGGACTTCATACTTATTTTGTTCACATAATTTGGACAGTGGAAAACCACGATCCAATTAAATGCATGTATAAAACTTTGGCAAACTTCACTCATACCTGTGGTTTGGCCATGTGTGGATACAACATGTTCACTTTGTTGCATCCACACCCCCTATGTTTTGTGAATCTGTGCAGAAACACCCAATTAACAGAAATAACGCAAAATCCATTTAACAGAAATGATGAAAGGTCTGCCGAGCAAAAAAAAAGGAAACGATGAAAGGTCCAATGTGCCCTTATCTTCTCCCTTGAGTGCTTCCTTGAATCTAATCAATCCATCCCCTATAACAAAAAATTTAATCCGAATTGTTGATATTGTACAGCTTGACTAGTGCTACATCATTCAAAAATTCAACTCGATCAGAAAATGAAAACCTCGTGGCCGAATAGAATTTACTATGAAGTAGATTTCAAATTAAATTTACCTTCTACTTTAACAAGAATAATCTTCCCCAGTTATTGAGTTATTGATATTGATCGACATGAATTTTTACAGAGACGCTCTGCTCTTTAATTAATATATTATGAACGGTTCGGATAAAATGTTCAATATATTGATTAACTTCAAGAGGCGTGTGAGGCTGGTGTACATAGATGGAATTGGGTGCATTTGCATAGATTCACAAAGCAGACGGAATTGGGTGCGTCTGCATAAATCCACAAAACATAATCGGGTGCAGATGCAACAAATTAGTGAACGTGAGGGAATGCTCTGCAGATGGCCCAGACCACGGGGGTATAAGTGAAGTTTACCCAAAAAACTTCTTACCTTTTCTTTTCCACTTTTCCTTTTCTCGGGAATCGTTGGCAAAAGTTTGGAGTCCTTATCCTTACCACTCCTTGCACCATTGTTATAATTCTCAGCTACCTTTCTCCATATTCTTCACCCTTTTTTATTCTAAAAGGTCATGCCAATAGGCAACATGAAGGAAGGGAACCACATAAGAGGATATGTTTTCGGATGCACGCAAGAATCTGGATAATGATGTTAGAACACAAATGTATTCTGACCGTTCGATGTATGTGGACCTCGGTCAATTAATTGGTCGAAATCTTGCATATTATTGCACCTTCTGCAAAAGAATACCAACCGCAACTTTTCATACACAGACGCTCGTGCCTCGCGTGAGACTTTCACGTATATGACGGCTCCGAACACATACGTGTGCGAATTTGTCACTACAACTGTGTTTGAACTTTCCCCGTATATGACGGCTCCGAACACATAACGTGTGCGAATTCTTCTGTACGAACCGTGTTCGTAGCACTGCTGAAGAATCTTAAATAACTTGTTCTTAGAATAAGGAGTTGATTCTTCTCCTACGTTCCATTCCTTTATGCAGCCACCTTCTCCTCTCTTTTCTTATCCTATCCCTTGCCTTTGGAATATTTTTGTTCCACATTTTTGCTCCAATCTTTTACCTAAGGAATTAAAGTTTACCTTTGCTTCGTCCTCCCAACTTTGGCATCCGAATAAAATCCACAGGATTTGTTCCTCAGAAAGCATATAAAGATCGATATCCGAGTCTACCGATTCAAACCACAGCCATCGCCGGCCTCTGACCTTTGTTCTGGTTCAATCTACATTCCGCTCTCAGATTCACCAACAGAATGCCGAAGACGAGTTTTCTTGAGTTGAAGTACAACCTCTCAAAGAAGAAGTTCCTGGCAAAACCGAGTCGCATGTTTTCATTCGGGGATGAACAAAACGAAGGCCTGACGACCGCTTACCAGCCAAATCTAGGTGAGATGAAGAAGGTGTTTGACAAATTCGATTCCAACAGAGACGGGAAGATCTCACGGGAGGAGTACAAAGCCATGCTGAGAGCACTGGGGAAGGAGAACATGATCAAGGAGGTAAGCAAGATATTCAGGGTGGCTGATTTGGATGGAGACGGGTATATCGATTTCAATGAGTTTGTGGAGTTGCACAAGAAGGAAGGCGGGGTGAAGACCATGGACATACAACGTGCATTCCGGGATTTCGATGCCGATGGGGATGGGAAAATAAGCGCCGAGGAAGTGTTTGAGCTGCTGAAGAGGATAGGGGAGAAGTGCAGCTTGGGGGATTGTCGGAAAATGGTTAGAGCCGTGGATGCAAACGGGGACGGTGTGATCGACATGGATGAGTTCACCACCATGATGACTCGCACCATGAAGCTTGGTTAAGCTTGTCAATTAACCTCAACATTCCAACACTGACCAATCCCCTGCTCTCAACACACAAATATACGAGGATCGAGCCATTTCCTCGGGCTCTTTGTTTCAGTCACCTCTATGTCACATGTTTACGATAGATAGACCGTTCATGCTTGCAAATTTATAGGCCCTAGCTGTTTCTGCTTCATGTTAGCTACGTTTATGTTCCTGAAACGGGGATCGATCATTGACCATGTACTACAAATAAGAACATATTTATCACCTCCGTCTCCGCCGGAGATGTTAACAGTAGCAATTTAACAAAGTGAGTAATTGCCCAACTCTCAAAATAAGGTCGGATTTACATGCTTCCGGTTTAGTTATTGAGTCTTTATTTTTTTTTTTTTTTCCTTATCAATTGTCACTTACCTGCAAATAAAAGATGGTTTGTTCTGACAGAATAAAGTTCGTCATACGTAAGCTAGTTGCGTAAGCTTTTAGGCACTAGCGGGATTCCCCACGTACGGCGAACTTTATTTCGTTACTTGAGTAAAAGACATCCTCATGGTCAACAAAAGAAAAAGAGGAAGAATACAGTATGGGAAGATTGGTGGTGATTGCTATACGAACAAAAAATTTAAGCAATAGGGGGCAACGCTTGAGGAGGGCATATTTCAGTTCTCTTCTAAGAAATAGTAATCGTTCCAAGGGTGATGGGAGTGGTTTACGCGCAAAGTAAAATTCCCCCAAGGCAAATGTTGGTATCAACTTTCAGACACCAAAGTTGTTCCCAACAATAACCCAGAAAAATGAACAGAAACTTGGTTGATCATTTTTGAAATTCTGAAATTGCATAGGATCAAATAATTCCTCCAATTTGATAATATGGATAACGAGTGCCATGTGCGATTGAAAATCAAGAATGCATCTAAACTGCTATATCTCTTTCTCACACAAAGGTGCAATGATGTCGAATTGTTAGTAAATCTCTTCTGCAATCAAATTATATGTAATATCCAGAAAGACCGTAGATGAACAGCACCATTAACATTTCTGGCAAAAGCAAGAAAGGTGAAAGATAACTTCTATGATGGATCAGCCTACATACAATAAGAACTTAAAATGGGACTGAAAAGTAGAACATGTCTCCAAGCGATCATGTTTCAATGGATAGTTCATTGAGCTTCAGACTAAAAACGAAGTAAGAACGTAGTACACTATACACTGTGGACAAGAATTTGTCACCTCCTCATACCAATATAATTACCCCTACCCACTTGACCCAACCCCAATGGGGAATTTTTTTAACCCCGAAAGGGAAGATAAATTATTGGGATTAATTGAACCCGTACTTACAATTTAAAAAACATTAAACAGTGTGAAAGCCCAAAACTTAAGTTTTGAATTTTTTAGGGAAAATTGAAGGAACTCCCAAAAGGTTGCCCGGTTGGCCAAAGTTTCAAACCCACAAATAAGAATTAAAAAGCCAACAAAATAAAATGTTAAATTCAAAAATGAAAAAAGAATTGGAAATAGTTCAATGGTTCCAAAGAATAAAAAGGATTCCAAACCCTTAAAAACATAACCAAGGGGTATTTTAATAAAGTATGATTTTATTTATTTATTTTATCCGAAGCAGTAGTAGATTGCAGGCCATAGTGAAAGCCAGAAACTGATGCAACTTCTAGTGTGGCAGCAGCTGAGCATAGAATCAAATGTATCAGCAGCAGAGCATAGGATAAAAATGGCATTTTTATCTTCAAATGTAGCAACATCAGGACCCAAAAAGTTTAAATGGTAGCCAATTTTGGAGGCCAAAGAGTTGATATTCATTCACAGACACCAGACTGGAGGTAGGAGACTCACCCCAAAAAAGACACCCACCCCCCAAAGACAGCCCCATACACAACCAAGAGTGCTTCCCCAACCCAACCCACAGGAACCAACAGAAAAAACCAAACCAGAGACACCCCACCCAAACAGAAACCCAAAAGAAAGACACAAACCAGAAGAGAGAAAGGCCCACCCAAACAAAGACTCCCCAAACATACTCCAAGCCAGATGAGAAAGACACCAGACACACCAAAACAGACACCAGACTCGACCAAATACAAAAGAAAAAACAGGATATGAAGACACAACACAAACACAAGGGAAGCACACCCACAAAACTGAAACATTGACAGATTACACAGCATCAATGATACTTTTTAATCTGAAAATGAAATCATCCGTAACCATGGTAACCTCAAGAGCGTTTCCCATCCTTGAAAGGATGGAACCATTTAAGGCAAATATTAGTATCAACTTTCAACACCATAATTATTACCAACAATAACCCAGGAAAATGAACAGAACCTTAGTTGATCATTTTTCAAATTCTGAAATGGAATAGCCGTAAAGGATCAAGTAATCCCTCTAATTTGATAATATGGATAACGAATCCCCTGTGTGATTGAAAATCGAGAATGCATCTAAACTGCTACATCTCATTCTCACACAAAAAAATTCAATGATGGCAAATTGGTCAGAGTAAATTTCTTCTGCACAAACAACTTATTTGTAATCTTCCGTAAGACTGTAGATGAACAGCACCGTTAATATTTCCTATGATACAGGTAAAGGCAAGAAAGAGTGAATGATAACTTTCATGATGAGCCTACAATAGGAACTAAAAACGGGACTGAAATTAGCACATGATAAAATAATACCAAGTGATCATGATTTAATGGATAGTTCATTGAGCTTCAGACCGAAAACAAAGTAAGAACAAGGTACACTATACGCTGTCCTCAAGAAATTGTCATCTCCTACTACAAATAGAGTTTGGCAGTTGGCACTGGATAAACTAACCTGCAGATGAGAAGATAATATCACCAAAATTCCGGAACAAAGGTAACCTCACCAGTAGTCTCCACAAGAGCATTTCCCATCCTTGAAATGATGGAACCGTTTGTTATCCCTGACGATCAACTCCCTCCCAACAATCCTGGACATGATCTTGATGGCATTGTGACAGTCACCGCACACACGGAGATTCTTGATTATCCTCAGAGGCGTCCTAGCCGGAGTACTAATCAAACCATAAGCAATCGCCAGACGCTCACTGTGATATTGCAATGCCTGCTCCTTTGCCTCCTGGTCAATATCATGAAGTACATATCTTGTATCAGGCACGTACCCTTGTTCCTTCTTTGCTGCCAACAACTTCTCATCATCCCTATACAGAGTTGGGTTTCTAAACTCGCTTATCCTGTTTTTACCCTCAAGCATGTTGATCGCCAAGTGCTTTCTGGGAGGTGGTGTAGGGATCTTGTTAGGAATCGCCTTCGAAGGGTCAAGGAGAACCATTAACTCCTCGGCATGGTCCTCAAGATCGATATCTCCATGAATACGAGCATAATTCCTTAAAGCCTCCCAAATTACAGCTGTGGGTTCAAATGGGAGATTTTCAATGAACTCAAAAGCCTCATGGACATGCCCAGGATGACCAAGAACATCGAGAAGCCCCAAATAATGCTCAATCCCAGCAGACATTCCGTATTCGGTTTTCATAGACTCAAAGTGCAGAAATCCTTCCTCCACAGCATCAGCACTAGCACAAGCTGATAATACACTAAGAAAAGTTTGCTCATTGGGTTGCAAACCCAACTCCCTCATCCGTTCAAACAATCCTAGCCCATCGTCACCCATGCCATTTCCTGCATACCCATTAATCATCAAATGCCAAGAATCCATGTTCCTCTCAGGCATGTGATCAAAGACCCTCCGTGCATCGGTCATACTTCCACATTTTGAGTACATTTCAATCACCTTATTATTCAACTGAAGATCGCCCCTAAAAGTGGATCGGAGAAAGTAATCATGCACTTTCTTGGCATTGTCTAGTACCTTCGACTTTGCACATAAACCAAACAGGGCATCAAAACACTGAGCATTGGCAGATACCCCTTGTTCCATGAATTCGATAACTTCTTTCACCTTGCCCTCTTGGCACAAGCTCATCAAATCAACATTAGCGGGTGGGCCACTGGGGACTTGATTGTTCACAACCTGTCCTTGATTTTGGGCCTGATTGTCCGGCTGATTAGAGCTTCCACATTGTGGGTAAGCTTGATTCTGATTGTCAAACTGATCACGCTGCGGATAGTTCTGAGTTTGATTACGGTTATCGCGTCGCGGGTAAGCTTGATTCTGATTGTCAAACTGATTCACACCACGCTGCGGATAGTTCTGAGTTTGATTACGGTTCTCGCGTTGTGGGTAAGCTTGATTCTGATTGTCAAACTGATTCACATCACGCCGTGGATAGTTCCAGGTTTGACTAGGGTTCTCGTGTTGTGGGTAAGCTTGATTCTGACCATCCAACTGATTCACACCATGCTGAGGATAGTACCGAGTTTGACTAGGGTTCTCACGTCGTGGGTAAGCTTGATTCTGATTACCATTCACGCCTCGTTGTGGATAGTCCCCGGTTTGGTTCGGCCCTTGATTTTGATAATTCCACTGTCTATCATTCCCAGGAGGCGGATAACTCGTATTACGACTCGGGTATTCACCCTGAGTATAGCTCTGATTAGGAAAATCGGGGCTTCCGCGCGGGGGAGACGAAAATCCCTGACCCGGATTCGGGTTTCCTCGACCGGGATAGTTCTGATTCGGGTTATTCATCTGATTAAACTGATTAGGGTTTCCATACTCATTATAGGTCTGATTTGGGCCGTTCCACTGATTAGGGCTACCATTTCCGTTCTGATAATAGTTATCAGACTGTGGTTGTGGTGGGCCCTGGAAATGGTTTGGGACGGCTGAGGTGGACAGGGACTTGAAAGGGAGGTTTAGAGAAACACAGGAAGAAGATAACGATATGGGTTTTTTTTTTAGGGTTAGGATTTGGTTGTTGCGGTGAGTGGAAGTGGAGCGAGAAGAGTGGAAAGAACGTACCTTGAATGAAGTTATGAAGATGGAAGTCGTTGGTGCTCGAAGAATCGCCATTAGAGACGCCATTTCTCTCTGTGGGAGTAAGCAGGCAAAACCCTACAGAATTTGGAGTGATAAACCCTGATAAGGTGGAGGGAGACGAAACCAGAGGTTTCTTTTTTACCCTCTAGGTTTTCTTCTACAAAGAACTCCCGCGGTGGAATACCAAAGTTAATAAATAAAAGTTAGTCGCGTCATCTTTGCGTTATTGGGTTGTTAAGGTTATTGGGTTGTTAAGGTTAGTAATGTAGATATATATGCACAACGATACAATTAAAATTGAATAACTAAAATTTATCAAATCACCTTTTTAACTTATAAAAATTTAAAAATTGTGACATAGAAAATAATTTTTTAAGAATAATTTAATAATTTTCAAACTAATAAAAAAAAGTTATTAGAAAAAGAGAAAATAGTCTTTTTTGAAAACATTGATTTTTAAAAAATATATTTGGAAAAAAGTTTTAAAATACAATTTTTGAATAAAAAGTTTTTTTAAAAAAAGAAAATTTTAATAAAAAAACTGTTATGAAATGGGAAAAACAGTTTTAATTAAAAAAAATAATTTTTGCAAATATATATAATTTAAAAGTATTTTTCTTAGAAACATGTTGAAAATGAAAGAGAGATAAGGTTTTTATGTAATGATGGTGTACTTTCCCTTCAAAAGTGAAGCTCATATTTCTCGATCATCTATAATTCAACACATCGTCGCCGGATTAAGTTATTTCACTCATCTTTCTTGTTTTTATTTTATTTCCTTTTTTCCCCAAAATTTAAGGGAGATAATCAATAAATTTTTGCTCAAAAAAATGTAATTGAGGAAAGTGAATGGCGAGAAACAGAGGGGGAGAGAGTGAGAGTGAAATTGTAGTGATTCCTTATTTTGGTTATGGACTTGAAGTGACTATTGTGGACCTCAACATTGTTAAGCTTAACAATCTCTTAAATGAATAATCAAGAGCTGATGTGTCAACTTTTAGTTATCCATTTTTTATTATACCACTATGGATGGCCTAAGGCTCTGTTTGGAAAAGAAAGAACCATTAAAAAAAATTCTCTTCTATTGTTTGGTTGGAAGAGAAAGAAAAGAAAAGAAAAAAGTTTAGTGAATAGTAAATTTTTTTTCCTCCCATTTTTTGCTCAAGGAAAATAAAGAAACTTTAAAAAATTTACCCTTTTAGTTGGAAGAGAAAGAGGAAAAAAAAAATCAAGTTTAGTGAATAGTAAATTTTTCCTCCAATTTTCCGCCCATTTTATTTTATTTTCTCTTCTTTTCTTTTCTTTTCTTTTCTTTTCTTTAGGTTCCAAATAGATTAGTATGGAACCTGTAAAAGGGAAAAGAATAGAAGAGAATATTTAAAAGGAATTTCTTTCTCTTGTTTGGTTCCAAAAAGAAAGAGAAAGTAAGAGATAATTCTTTTGTTTGGTTCCAAAAGGCCAAAGAAAAAACAGATATTTTTCATTTCATTTCATTCCATTCCATTCCATTCGTCTCGGTAAGCATACAACTTTCCATCTGCTCCGTTCAAAAAAAAGATCTTTCCATTTGTTCAACACGTGGCGTGCAAGCCTGTAAGAGAGCAGATATGCCCGGCTCCTTCCTCTTTGCAGGGACCTAAAAAGCTACTGTGCATACCGATGGATTATCGACGGTCACGTATAGTCCACTTCGGGTCCTATATAAATAATTCGAACCGTTCAATAATTTAAAAAATAACAACCGAGTGGGCTTATGAAAAATCATCTCAATCTAATACTTGTAGATGTTTGATCCAATCTTTTATGTTTTTCACTTAGATTTTTTTTTTATAAGCTTTCATTCTGATTTCAGGATCCAAAATTTAAATGAAAATCTCAAAATCCTTTTGATGTTAGTTCAGAATCTTTAGGATATTTCGATCGGTTGAGATAAGTGTGTGAGATATGATAAAAAAATAATAAGAAGAAGAAGAAGAGATAAGTGTGTATGATAAAAAAATTAAACTTAAAAACGAAAGTTCATAAGTGCAAAACATTACCTATTATATATCGACATACTTCGCAGGCGTCACAATTCACAACTAAAATAAACAAAACAAGACGTCCCGGACATATAAGCCAAAATATATGTTCATATCTATCTTTCAATTATGATTCTGGATCCTTATAATGTCCATTAAAAACGGACCATTGATTTTGTAAATCTTCATTCGACAATGTATATCCTTGCTATTCTGCAGAAAGCTCTAATATTTAAGATCTAATATTTAAGAAGACATTCTTCAAATAAAAAAAAAAGGGCAAATTACTCAAATGGTTCCTCTAGTTTGGTCTTTGTGTCACTTTGGTCCCTTTTATTTTAATTGGCTCGATTTTAACCTTGTAGTTTTGATTTTGTGCCAATTAAGTACAATCACTAACTTCCATTTCCTCCTACTGACGGAACCAATTGTGCAAATTGCACTTGACCCCCTGTGATTTGCACTTGGTATAAATTTTTCCTAATTCATTTAGAAACTTCAACACAACCCATGGTGATTTTGTATATTAAAGTGCATCATTACATGTGTTAATGACAAGTTATTTGTTCTACTTTTGTTAGTTTTGAGTCAAATATTTCTTGAATTATTTATTCGTCTTGACAAGAGGAACTTAAAAAGTTGTATTTGATTTCTCTAAGTCACTAAAGTACAGAGATAAACCAACATATATTCGGAAAGTTTTGTCTTGTCTCAATCCCACTGTCAGAAATTACTCTTGCATCTCGTGTCAACTTCCTCCGAAATCACCATATCAAAAGCTCACAAAACCAAGAAGTGGTGCTAAGAAAGAATTATATACTGTAGTTTATATATACATACATATTTATGTCTGTATTGTATTTTTTTTTGTTAGTGAACTTTTTTTAGAATTTTGGACATAATTTTTTACTTTTTTTCCATTCCTCTTGTTGAGACTATTAATAACCTAAAAAAATTGGATTAAGGAAAATTAATCAGAACAAAAAATGAATGTTGATAGTTTGAGATTTAAATAGCTTTATAAGATATTCAATTAATATCATCTTCTATATACATAATCCATTAAAGATATGTTCTTACATGAGTGGACGAGGGAGAAAAAAAAATAGTTAAGAAGGACAATTTCGTCTTTTATATATATAGTATTAACGGGGTTTTTTTTAAAAAAATGAGTATTAACAAATGAAACATGCACTTTTAGTACATAAATCACATTGGGTCATGCGCTAGTTTTTCAAATGACAAGGGGTTAATTCACACAAACTCAAATCACATGGGTTCAAAGTGTAGTTTTTGCAATTAGTTCCGTTAGTAGGAGCAAACATAAGTTATCAATTGTACTTGATTGGCACAAAATCGTAACTACACGGTTAAAATCGAGCCAATTAAAAATAGAGGGACCAAAGTGACACAAAAACCAAACTATAAGGACCATTTGAGTAATTTGCCCAAAAAAAAAAAGACATTCTTGAAATGCATCAGCTATGTTCATTTGTGAGTTTTGGTTTTGTTTTGTTTTGTTTTCCAATCATTACCCTACTTCTTTTTCCAATCATTACCCTATTTCTCCAATTATTACCATATTTCTCTCTCCACCCACTACCAAAACTAAACTAAACTAAACTAAACTCTCAACCAAACAAAGCCATCATCTTTCTTTAATTCTTTTCTTGTATTCTGTATATCAATCTCTTATTCCATTTCAAGTCATTCGAGTCAAAAGTTAACATCCTGATATCAACCCTTCGATAAGATCCGCGCGATTTATCAATATGTCAATTAAAAGAGAGTTTTTTAATCTCTAAAAACCCAACGTACATAATAAGTCTACAAAATAAATTAATCTCAATAACTCATTAATTCAATAAATGAGTACCGCAATACCTCGAATTCAACCCAAGGCACTACTCATCACGCTCTTTAAACAACCAACAACATAAAACAGATGCACCAATAGACATGATTTGTTTTGAAAACATCAATTCCTTCCTAAAATAATCTCAAAAAAAAAAAATTGCTACACTCAATTCTCTCACAATAATCCTTTGGCATGAGTACAAAATTGACTATTTTAACCTTGTCGAACAAAAACGTGGATCACTCCCGTCGAATACTCATCACACTCTTTAAACCCAAATACTCTTCCCAAAACCCAAAAAATTGGAAAATGAAGTGTCTCGAACCGGTGCGGAATTGATCGTGTCAAACCATGCAAGGGTTTTGTGTTGGGTGGTCTTGGACCGCCAATCTCGCGACATGCTCTACCATCCCAAGGTCGCCTTCAGCAGGGTTATGCAAACCGCGTTGACGAGTCAGGAAGCTAAACAGGCGCAGACCGACTTTGGCACCAGCGTCTTCTTGTTCGACCCCTTCGGCCGTCAGTACTCCGAGGTCCGTTTAACATAACTACTGAATAAATAATTTATAATGTAAGACGTGTCAACAGAAAAACAAGAAGGGAAAAATATGTTTGCCAATACAAACCCCCTAATTTTTGAACCAAGGATTAAAAGAAAGAAAAACTGTTTGCCTATAGGGGGCTTCAAACCAAGGAAAAACAAGAACCCCTAGTTTCGAATAGGGACCAATTGATTTCAAATACGTTGCACGGACAACCAAGCCAACACTACCATTTGCATTGTAGGACGAAAATAATTATATATAATATATACTTGTATTATGTGAACAATTCGGAGGCCTAAAGCAGCGCACCTCCGGTTTCACCTCAGGGTCGGCCCTGTTCTTCTCTTTGCTCCCTCTCCCTCACTCTTTTTTTTTTTTCCTTTTCCTTTTGTTTTGCTGTTGTGTGTGCATGTAGAGAAGGGATGGCACACCTATTTATATTAGAGGGCTTAGCATCTAGAATTATCTAAACATCTAGAATAATCTTGTATTATCTTTAAATGAATCCAAATCTATCTCACATTAGGGGTCCATTTGATTAACAAGATAATGGTAGAAAATGCAAGAAAGATAAAAAAATATGTACTTTTTTGTGTGTTTACCTAGCAAGAATATCTTAGAAAGTAAACTTTTCTGTACAACCCTCTAAATATATGAGAGCTTGCTTAACTTTTTCTCACAAAATGTGCAGGAAAATTTTAATTTCTCGAGAAAAACAACAACAATTACTCTAACTTCCTTCTTTATCCTCTTCCCTCCACATTTTCTCTTCTAATTTTGACAATTTTATTCCCTCCAAACAATGTTGTCTTATTTTCTCTACTCTTTTCTTGCAAAACTTCCATTCTAATCAAACGGATGTGAGAAAAAAATTTCTTTTTCTTTTCTTTCACTTCATTTTCTATCATTTTTACTTGCTATTTTATTTTTTTCACTAATCAAACGGACCCTTAGAGGATAATCCATGGCAAAATCCATAAAATCTATGATAGACTAATAATTTTAGGGTGATTCCTATAATAGGATGCCAACTCACCCACTTTTTGAATTATTATTGTTTGATCCCTACAGTTCTTCGCCTCGCGGTGACTCATGCTGCATCACTGTTTAACAATAAGTGGACTACTTAAATGTTAACAACTTTTTTTCTTTTCTTTATTATTGTTTTATTGTTTATAATATTTGGGGTCTTACACCTCATTTCTAAAGACTAAGAAGTGTTCTCTAAGGAGAGAAATGATCCAGTGGCAATTTATGATTTTACCATTGCAGCTCATCAATCTACAACAAGAGGCATGCCAAAAATTGACTTGTTTTTTTTTTACTAGAATTAAACTCGATTTATATATAACAAGCAACATACAAAGAACCGAAACTCCATCAATCTGAAAAAACAAAAAAGTATGACAGACAAAACAAAAACAAAGAAAAGCCGCAACAAATCAGCGCTGACGTCGAACCCACCAGACACACTCGTGAAGGAGGGTGGACCAGATCTACCAAGAGAAGAAGCTGGTTCCCGCCCCCGACTGAAGTAACACCATCGGATCCGCTGCAGACGCCGCCATCGATGCCGTTGGAGAGCTTGAAAACTTGTCATCAAGACCGATTAGATCCAAGAGCCAAAACCCAAGCTTGGTTCCCCAGATCTAGGCCTCCTGAGTCCAAAAATGATTGGGAGAGGGGAGATCTTCTTTCCGAAGGAGAAAGTCTCAACCGACTCACAACCATGGGGGTCAGAGAAGAGACGAGAAGAGGGAGAGAGAGGAGAGAAAGAGGTTAGAGCAGAAGGGGGACAAATAGTTAAGGAAGAAGGAAGAGAACTGAGAGGGGAAAAAGGAATAGGGGAAGGGGGGCGATGGGGTTGGGAGGAGAAACCCAAGTGCCCAACTCTCTTTCTCTCTCTAGAGCTCTCTCTCCAAAACATTGTTGTACGCGTCTTGTTTATCTTCTTAGTTTTTGTTTATCTTTTTATTCGTTGGTCCTTTCCACTTCTCAACATGAAACAGTCACCAGAACCCTTTTTGACAGCCTTACCAAAAGGGTCAAGCTTCAACTCTAAATGCATCAAGTGTTGGAAAAATATGTTTACTTTTTGTGATGAAAATCAATAATATGAGTGTAATTAAATCGAAACTCAAAACCTAGAAATTGACGAAAATAAGCCAATAAGCCAATTTTTTCGTCTTTATTCAAAAAAAATTGATTTTGATCATAATTTTTTACTTTTTAAATTCCTCTCGTCATGACGATACAATAATCCTCCAAAAATTAACGACAAACTAAAAAAAATTGAATAAGGACAAAAAAATAAGCCACTTGGCAATAAGGACAAAAAAATAAGCCACTTGGCTTATTTGTCCAAACAGCCCCTAAATCAAGTCAATTCACATTCAAACCAAATTAAAATATTATATTGTAATAATATTTTTCAACATCAAGAAGCTAAGAGCCCATTTGGTGGGATGGATTCTGTGTGAAATAATGAGAAAAGAAGAGAAATACAGTCCGCTCTCATGTTGGGTTTCAAATCAAGTGAGAAACGGTGAGAAAGACACCTGTCCTCACGAAGTAGTGAGATATGGTGAGAATTGGAACTGTTTGGTCGTGTATTTTTCATGATACCAAGATTGTCTATCGAGTTGTCTTTGTCACAAAAATAGTGAAACATGGTGATAAATGAAACTGTTTGAATTCTTTAAACAATCTTGAAATTGAATTTTCAAGGACCAATTAAACCTTGCAAATCCAAGGATTCTAAAAACAAAAGTTTCTCTAAGTTTTGAAATCAGATTTTCTAGTCCCTCTACAAATCTTGAAACTGGAGTTTAATTCTTATTTTGAAATCGAATTTTCAAAATGCTCATCTCTAGTATTAAATCCTCGAGACCGAATTCTTGAGAATTTTCAAGTCTCAATAATGTTAAACCGAATTTTCTACATTTCCATCATCATTGTAAGGATTCGTATTTTTCAGATATTATTTAAGAGTTTTTATAAATGTTAGAAAGTGAGGAAAATATAAAGTTTGTTGAATTTATGTGATTAGGGGTTTATGTGATAAGATTGTTAGATGGGGGAGTGCTAGTGTGATTTGTGTGTGAGCAACTGATACCCTAGAAAGTGTTGATAATCAGGGCTTATCTCTCTCATTTTTTGTCACACATCCATGCATTTAATTGCTTAATTCATTGATTTCGTGCG
Organism: Rhododendron simsii; assembly: GCA_014282245.1. NCBI lineage: Eukaryota > Viridiplantae > Streptophyta > Magnoliopsida > Ericales > Ericaceae > Rhododendron > Rhododendron simsii. The sequence goes on along the minus strand of CM024957.1, from coordinate 11,334,424 downwards.
AGGGTGTTGTGTTTGTAAGTCTCAAGCAAATCACATGAAAAAACGTGTTTTGACACCGTGGATTAACTCTAAGGGTAGCCGTACACTCGAGGCCATGTGGCACCCAGCCACCGAGTCCCAAAAATGATGGAAAGTAGCACTGGAAGGTGTGCCAGACATTGGAAGGCCAAGGGACATGCATAGGGTGAATAAACAAAGAAAGATCAAAATTGTCCAGGTGTTACTGGTACTTGAAAATCTCAATACCTGTACCCAATGACCAGTAGTAGTGTAAAAAGCTCCAAGCCGGATTGGTACCGGTACCACAAAAATACAGTACCTGTACCAACTGGAATTTTCTGCAGAATTTTGTACCCAACCAATCAACAACTTAAGGGTATTTCGGACTTTTGTAACTCATTTTTAAGGGGCTATAATAATTGTCAAGCCTAATTCCACTATTGTATCTTCCATTTTCTTTTTATCTCTCTACGTCCCTATTAGGTTTAACTCAAAGACCCATTCTAGGGCTTTGATTTTAGCTTTGATCTTGTAATTTCTTCAACAATCATGTAAGTACTCTTAATTTCAATACTTGTTTTAGTTGTTAATCTCATTTTTCTTCATGTTTCTAGCATTTCCTTCATCTTTCTTGCTTAGTTCATCTCCAATGGAGGGGTAGCCTCCTTGGCTTGGTCATGGGGTGATTTCTACACCATGACTTGGGTAGTTTAGTGGCATCTCTCATTTCTTGTGTTCAATGTAGTTAGTGAATGGGTTGATAATCTCTTTGATTATGTGTAGGCAATGACTTGATCTCTTAGCACATATAATACTTGGAGCTATGTCACTCTAGGTGTTTGCCAAAATAACTCAAAGAACTTGTTGAACTATAATCTTTGGTCTAAACTTAGGGTTGTTAACTTCTTTGATTATGTGTAGACAAGTCTTCTTGACACACTCAATGCTTAGAACCACGGCATTCTTTGTGTTCTATAAAATATCTAAATGAGTTTTCATCCATTTACAAACCCCATCGTATGAGTTAAACTTAATTTTTATGGTTAAATTTTCCGAGTGAGATTAAATGACAATGACTCTCATTTGAGTTATCAAAGAGAAGCATTGAACGACTTAAGTTATGGGCGGAATGAACCCCTAGACCTTGTCGTTTTTAATTTCTAATCAATCTTTGTTTTCCATTAAAATTAAGAGATAAAGAGAATTTTTATCACTCAAAAGTTGGTCATCTCAAAGGCGAACTAAAGATTGGCGGTCCTAAAGCCAAAAACCCTTCATAAATCAAACCTCTGGCCTAGCTTTATTGGCTCCTTGTGGATTCAACATCGAACTTCCGAGTTTATTATACTACAACCGACCTAACTCTACGCTTGGGGTATTCTTATTGCAACACGCATTAAGGTCGATCAATTAGCAAGCATATATAGGTGTGTGTGAGAGTAGGGGATCATAATCCCACCTCCCTTCTCTCTCTCCCTCCCAACATCTCTCCTCTCTTTCTTTAGCTCTCTCACTCACAACTCACTCCATCATTCAAAACCCACATGAACCAACCTCCAATCCATCATCTACGTGTGTTTTGGGACTTGTGCTTCGTTGGCTAGAGCTCGATGGAGGTGTATTGCTCTCGGTGTCGATTTTGGAAGTAAGGGCTCGATATTTCTTTGGGTTTCGTTCTTCAACGTGAGATAGGAATTTCTTACTCTTTTTATGAGTTTATGTGATGCTTATGTACCTGAATCGTGCTTTAGTTGATTGAATTTCAAAGTCATGCTAATTCTTGATTTTTTGCAAATCACGCACTATAATACATTGGTACTAATACCTACTTTTTGAGGTACCGGTACCTTGATCTCTGATTGCTCTCTAAATTGGTTTGATATCGATACCTATATTTTGTGGTATCGGTACCCGGTGCTCAGAAAACTGTTTTGAAAATGTTGAATCCCCTTCGATTGTATTGACTCCCGATCACTTCTAACACGCTCTAAATATTATTAAACCATTCCTAAACTTGATTACTCGGGTCCCAATGATTCGTTGATCATCTAAATCCCTTAAATACTCATTAAACGTAATCTTAGTACCGTTGTAAATGGAAAATGTACCGTAAGATTGTTTAGGTGTACCGTAGGTTATATGAGCACGTTGTGGTGAGTGTGATGGGTAGTCATGAGTTTGGCTAGTGATCCGAAAGGTAACATAGTAACTCGTATCCTTGTGATTCATCTCATTGATCACCCTAAACTCCTTGAGCTCTAGTTTCACGAGCTTCTAGTATAGAGGCTAGTGGTTAGTGTGTCGTAAAGTTACTTCTGAGTTCAGTACGCTGTGTAGCATGTGGTGATATACTTAAGAGAAATGTGTGTACTTATCTATTTGTTGGTGTATGTGATGGTTGATTATTTGTAGCATAATGGGATATGAGATGATTGATTGTTGAGATTATGGACACAACGTGAATTTGACACAACGTGTATCACCATTAGGCTAAGTACCGATATGGTAAGAGAACCAGAATGGACACAACAAGTATTGCCATGGACATTCGGCGAATTGATAAGATTTGCAGATAATATGAACATGTATCACCATGGACATTCGGTGAGATCCCTACTACTTGTAAAAGGCCTTTTAAAGTCGTGAGGGCCAGCCAAAGCGCATAGGAGCTTCACAGTTAAGAGTGCTTATCCTGAGATAGTTTAGGGATGGGTGACCTACTGGAAAGTCTATGGGCTTTGGGCGTCCAAAGCGGATAGTATTGTACAAAGATGGAGCGGGTCGTTACAGATGGTATCAGAGCCCCGCCCTGGGTAAAGTGAGTAGGATGCGCTCTGCTGCCTCGAACCCCAGGGGAGGTTGCTGGGCCTGTGCAACGATGATGTTGCATCCCTAAGGGGGGTAGATTGTGATTCCGCGCTTTCCGGTGGCCGGCGGTAATGCAGGATAGCAAGCTCTGTCCGGACAGGAGGGGGTAAGTCATGGTTTATAAGAAAAGATCCCTTTTACTTGTAAAATGCCTTTTAAAGCCGTGATGTTGGGCCAAAACGCATAGGAACTTCACAGTTAAGCGTGCTTATCCTGGGATAGTTTAGGGATGGGTGATCTACTAGAAAGTCTATTGGCTTTGGGCGTCCAAAGCGGACAATATTGTATAAAGATGGAGCGAGTTGTTACATGATAAAAAAAAAAGAAGAATGATTGTGAAATGAGAGAGATTGTGATATCATATATGAAGTGATGAAACAGTTGAGAAACCAAATATTGATTATTTGTGATTGATGTGGGAATGTTAGTGGCACTGGTATGGCGTGTGAGATGATATGTATTGCATATAAGATTGTCTAGAATTCTTTGGCCTTGGTGAGCTGCTTGTTGATAGTCATATAAATCTTGGTCATATCTGTCTATACTCATTTATTCTAGAGGCATAACTTATTATATTTTCTTATCACTTGTGTATAGATTTTTTACTGTGCGCGTGTTTGCTCAATCCTATGATTTTCAGGTACAACACATGTCATTGTCATGGAGTGCTTGGAGTGAATACTGATAAATGATTTTAAAGCTATTTTTTTTGGAGAGGACTTTATTATCCTCGTAAAATAAACCGCATTATTACGTATTTTCTATTTTGGATTATTGTATTTGTGGAATTGGGTACTGTATTGTATTTTAGGGTATTGTATATATTATTGTAAGGATTTTATATTTCCAATGGTATTGTTATTTTTATATTAAAAATCAAGAGCGTGACAATCATTATCGAGCTTTGGAATTATTTCCAAGAATTCTTTAAACAAAAAATTCTCTCAGTCTTGAAATCGAATTTTCTAGTCTCGCAACAAGCCTTGAAACCAGATTTTCAATTCTTATATTTACAAATAGATCCTTATTAAATTATTAATTTAATTTAAATATAGGTTCGCGAGCCTAATTGAGTTGAATACCGTTAGGTTCAGGTTCGGCTCATTTATGGAATAAGCTTAGACTTGAGGTTCAGGTTCAATTCATTTAGCAAATGAATCAAACTCAAACAAGCTCTTGTCGAATCGAATCTCGAACAGTTCTCGAATGGCTCAATTTATTTACGGCCCTAATCAGAGTGAGCCTAGTACATGTCTGGAGAATGGTATCCTAGCATCCAAACACACCCTCTTACCTCGAACAAACAAATATTTACTCCTACAGTATATGTTTGCCGCCAAATAATGTTTGATTTTAGGTATAATAGAACCGCCAAATTAGGTCTGATTTCATACTCGCTAGTGAACGGCGCCTGAACGAAGCAGGCGTTCAAAATGAAAGAAGAGGACGACGACGACGACGAAGTCCTTTCCCCGTCCGACGCCAGCGATTCGACCGAAGAATTCGATTGCAACGGCGACGAATCGGATTCTGAATCTTGTGGCAATGATAAAGGTAACGGAGGCGGAGATGACGACGAACCATCCACCGTCCTTCGGCTTCCGTTAAAGGACGACAGGAAGTCTGCGTTAAATGACGACAGGAAGTCTCAAAATGTCGCGGCTCTTGTGACGTAGGTTCCGATTTCAGTTCATTTGGTTTTTTATTTTGTTAGCTCGTTTCGTACTGTGGAAGGTTTTTGCTTCAGTCTAGGGTTTCACATTACTCCTTTTTTTTTTTTAGAACTCAGGTGTTAGATTTCGCGCACCTCGACTAATCCTAGGACTAATCCCATTGCCCACTTGTGGTGGTCCCAATTAAATTCAGAGCAAAGCTCTGTGTGGGCCGGCCCCAAAGAGGTTACTTACTAGCTCTACGAGGTTTCGAACCTGAGACCGACCTTGGGAGAGACCAAGAGAGCAAACCCCCTAAGTCCAAGCCTTGACCACTAGGCCAACCACTTGGAGTTATCTAGGGTTTTACATTACTGCAATTTTGTAAGGCGCTGAAGGTAGTTTAGGGTTTTGATTGTTAGTTCACTGGATGCCCGGATGCAGGTTCAAATTGGATTATTTAAACGAGGAAAAGTGAAAACTCGTCGATTGAAATTAATCTGGATTCTGGAAGGAAATCTGAGATGTGAAAGTAAAAAAAGGGGAGGAAAGAAAATTAGGGTTACAGTTCCCCCCTCCGCCCTCTCTTCTTGGCAGTTTCTTTGGTAGTTAAAGGGGTAGTTTAGGAATTTAGAAGTGCCAGCTGATTTCATAACCACCGTTCACACCAAGAAGTGTGTTCCCTTTATAAAAGTAAAAGTAAAAGTAAAAGTAAAAGACATACTAGGTAAATTACGTTGATACATATATTTGTTTGCCATAATTCCTCTCAGCCATCTCTGGGGTGGTAATTCTATAGGATTTGGTGGTTGAATGCAGTTGGGTTTGGGTGGTTTCAATGAAAATATCGAAGTTACCCCTTGCAGCTATCAGATGCTAGAAGTGAATACTACGGGTAATGTTCGAAATTGAATATGTGAGCCAGCTTCATAACTGCTGTTCACACCATAATGGGGTGTTCCCCTCATAATAGTAATAGGGGTGTGTGTGTGAACAATAACACACAAAGCCCCACACTTGTATTTTTATACCTTCAGCTAAGGTATAACTACCTCGTTTCGCACTGTGGAAGCTTCCTCTTTTGATCAAGGGTTACACTTCACTGCAATTTGGTAGCTCACCCGTAAGAGTTTTTGGTTTTGACGTGTGTAGTTACGTGGATGGAATTATATTCATTATTCAATGTATTTTATCACCTAATTTATGTACTAGCAGATGCACATATTCTGTGGAGAAGTATCTGTATGTGTGTGAACAAGAACATACAAATCCCCACCCTTGTTGAATGGAATTTGTATGGCTTGGGCTGAAATTTCCCGTATTAATCTTATTGTTGATGCTATCTGGATGAAAATTGGGGCTAATTTAGCCTTGTGTTATACACCAGAGGCCACCTTCTAGTGAAAAGACAACCGCTGCTTCCAAGGGTACTTTCAGTGACAGACGGAGCAGCTGTTGTTAGAAAACCCTTCAAGCCTCCCTGTCCTAATGGATACGGTAATCAGAACGAACAGCTCAGTCGTCGTCTTTGGGCTCGTAAACGGTTTGTACCCTGGGGCTCTACGAGACCTGTGTTGGTTGCAATTACCAACAGGTTGGACATTCCTTCTATTGCTGAGGAACTAGTGTCGGAGGAGATTGTAAGTCTTCCACTAGGGATCGAACCATTGGTCCTGTGGCAACCAGAAGAATATGATGAAGGAGCTGGTAATGTGGAGCCAATATCAGTGGATCCTGTGCTTGTCCGTTTCCTTCGGCCCCATCAAAGGTATTTTCCAGAAATGATGTCCATGGTTCAAATTTACTGCATGAGGAAAAGCATGTACATTTGCCACTGTCGCTAACTATGTAACACCCCGTGCCACATCGGAAGTCTACATGGATGATCTTGGGCATATAACAAACCTTGTGGGCTATTACTAGTACCTTGTGCTTAAGCTTTTGGCTTTGATACCACCTGTAACGCCCCAAGCAGACTACTGGCCCAATACCCCGATTTTGATCCACTAGCCACACCACATGACCCAAAAGTTTAAGTACAAGGTACTAGTAGTAGCCCACAAGGTTTGTTATATGCCCAAGATCATCCATGTAGACTTCCGATGTGGCACGGGATGTTACAAACTAGATCTTTTTTGTTTCAAGGAACATATACCTTTTCTCACCTTTCAGACTAACAACTAGGTCTAGTCTGTACTAAACCACACGAACAAGTGTTTTTCTTTATTAAGAGCAAACTGGTTAGTCTGAAGAAGGAAGCAACCAATTGGCATATCCTTTTACAGCAGAACTTCGCTCCAAAATCTTCTTTTACTCGTTATGCAGTCACAAACCAATGCACGGGCCTGTTCACTATCCCTTGCTTATGGAAAACCAGTAGAGACATTTTTTTCATGGTTATAATGAATCATCACTCCTCCGGAGTCTGGAATTGTTTGTATGTGTATATGTATGCAGTTGTAAATTATACGGTCTACATATTAGATTCATCACTTCAAGTATGGTCGACTGCAACTATTCTATGCAGCAATTGTTTTGGAATTTTACATTTTTTTTTCTTGTCTTATATTTGCATATGCTTGTGGTTTGTTTTGATTACTGAAAGGCCATTTTCCTAATTCTTCATGCAGAGAGGGGGTTCAGTTCATGTTTGAATGTGTTTCAGGGTTATGTAGTGCTGCCAACATAAATGGATGCATTCTGGCTGATGATATGGGGTAAGTACAACCCCTACTGGCTATTTCTCTTTGTATATTGTGCTCTACTTGGCCATGTGTGAAGGTTATTATTGTCTTTGGGTTCGTTTTTGCAGTTTGGGAAAGACTTTGCAGTCAATCACCTTACTATATACTCTTCTTCGTCAGGGGTTTGATGGAAAACCAATGGTTAAAAAGGCTATAATTGTAACTCCTACCAGCCTTGTAAGTAATTGGGAGGCTGAAATTAGCAAGTGGGTTGGAGAAAGAGTTCAACTTATTGCATTGTGTGAAAGCACTCGGGATGATGTTATCTCTGGAATTGACAGTTTCATAAGTCCTCGCAGCCATTTACAGGTAAATTATACATAGCCATTAGTTGTCTCTTTGGAGTCACAAAGTGATTTATTTGATACTCTCCCAGGTATTGATTGTTTCTTATGAAACATTTCGGATGCATTCGTCAAAATTCAGCCATGATGGATCCTGTGATCTTCTCATATGTGATGAAGCACACAGACTGAAAAATGATCAGACCTTGACAAATAAAGTAAGATGCACAAAAATGGTCTCATTCTAAGTTTGTTCATTTTTATGCATCTTGTTCTGTGGCATGCTGATATGGTTGTTGGAGTGTTTGCCTCAGGCTTTAGCTGCTCTTTCATGCAAGCGTCGCATCTTATTGTCTGGAACTCCAATGCAGGTTAGAGAAACTCACTATTCATTTGAGATCTCTGTTTCTTGGTATCAATAGCTTATTCACATTTCGTAATACTGTGCCTCTTCCTATTATTATCATAACCTCCAGAATGACCTAGAAGAATTCTATGCAATGGTTAACTTCACAAATCCAGGAATATTAGGCAATGCTCCTTATTTTCGAAGATACTATGAGGTGAGTTAACTGCTTACAATTTTGAACTACAAGAATATTGACTTTATATTAGCATTTGATTTGCAAATTGTATAATACGATTGCAATGTTCCAGAAATATCAGCTACTAATCTGCCAATTAGAAATGGGACTATTTTCTACCAACATTAGTATAATTGTGTGGTAAACAATCAATTGACTGAAAGCATTGATTTGCCTGGTTGGAAATTATTTTTTGATTTTATGGGTCTTTCAGAAAATGCAATATTTATATATCTACCAAAACCTGAGAAGTTATTTTCTTCATTCTCTTTCCATTTGTTGACACTCATTTTTTGTTGTTTTTAATTTTAACACCTGGTTAATGAAGACGCCAATCATTTGTGGAAGAGAGCCAACTGCTAGTGAAGAAGAGAAAAAGCTAGGTGTTGAGCGCTCAGCAGAACTAAGTGCAAAAGTAAATCAGGTGATATTTTCCTCTAGAAATTGGTAGAAACTGCAACCTGGCTTCTACCACTTCGTGCTTCAATGAAGAGATATCTGTCTTTTATGACTGCTTGAGCATAGGGTATGATGTTCGAGTATTGGGAGTGGGTTTTTTGTGTAGGCGTTAGATCTCCCTAAACCCCGAAGCTTAGGATATGGGGAGATGTATCCGAAAATCTGAGACCGGTAATTTGATAATGATATGTCATGGATCTTAAAATATGATAAACGTTGTAGAACTTTGTGGAGGATATTGTCAAGGAATGCACTGCAAATCAAATGGGTTTAGGGGAAAAGGAGGTTATTTTTCCGTAAATGTGAGCTTCTTCCTTTTTTTCCTGTTCTGGTTTTCTGAGGAATGTATTTGCGCTGCTTCTTCTTTATCATCAAAAATTGTTAAAGATCCTAGATCCAAGGTTTCCAACTTGGGTACAAGTGTTGGGCCCATGTCCTATGGTATAAACAAGACTAACAAGTAATTGGGGGGATTGAAGGGTAAGTGCTGTCCCTTAGGGACTGCATGCGTGTTGGGCCAATCCGGGCCGACCATGCTCGGCAATGGATGGCTCAGATTGCATCTCAACAGAACAGCAATGGCCGGCTGGGATCTGTTCAGCCGAGATGCAAACCGTCCATTGCTGAGCATGGACTGCCCGGATTGGCCCAATGCGCATGGTCCCTAAGGCCCCCAAATTTGTCCATGTAAGATTTATATTCTGAAAAGATGGGATTGTTTTGAATTGATGTGCGCCTTAGGTATATGTGCAAGTGCAATAAGCATTAATTGACTTCAATTTCAAATAATTAATTCATGCGCTTGTTTACAGTTTATACTGAGGAGGACCAATGCGTTGTTGTCAAATCACTTACCACCGAAGGTATTTATTTAAACCTCAATCAATATGTTTGTTGAATTTGTTGAAGCTTGCATGATGTCCTCCAACATATGTATAAGGTCAATTGTTAAGCTTTATGGATTTTCTGTTTGTCTATAATATGATGAAGTACAGCCCACCTTATGCATGATATTTGATGATGGCGCATTTACATAACAGAATTCAACCTCGTCCTAATTTCTAACTGTGCTTGCAGATAGTTGAAGTTGTTTGTTGCAAATTGACTCCTCTCCAATCAGAATTGTACAACCATTTCGTACATTCAAAAAATGTAATTTCTCATCTTTATCTAATAACTTTTGGAGACGTGCACAAAAGTATGACCATAGGAACTTAAAGGTAGTTACTTCTTGTTTTGCTTACCCTAAAATACAGGTTAAGCGAGCAATTACAGAAGAAGTGAAGCAATCAAAGATCTTGGCTTATATCACAGCTCTTAAGAAGCTTTGCAATCATCCCAAGGTATAATCATCTGGAAGGATAATATCTGTTAAGTTTTTGTTTTGTTTTTCGAGGACTTTGTCCTCTGTATAAGAAACGAATTTAAGAAAGTTAGTACAATATGAACGGGTAAATGGACCCCTAGTTGCGAAAGTACAAATAAGTAAGATTTTCTATGTGCTCTCACAAGTATTCTATCTTGGGGTGGGAAAGGATATGCACTACAGGGATGTTGAAATCTTTTCGGATCCCTACAGTACATCGTACAAAATTTCTTCTTAAGCATTCTCAGGAACTTGCATGTTGAAGTATTTGAGGGACGAATTTTTTTTTTCTATCATAAAAAACATCTGTTTTTGTATCTTTAGTTTCTAAGTGTTGGAAATCATTGGTAGAAGTAAATGTCGGCCAAGGTCACCAAATGCATTTCTGCAAAGCTGTCATGCAGGTATTCTCTCTCAAAGTTTGAACAAAGGTCAACAGGTTTAGGAGAGCGAGTGAAGAAACTCAACTTTGGAGCATTCCTTGTGTTGTATTATATTTAACAAATCATGCTGGACAGTTATGATGTCCAGATGCCCTTTATTTGCCAACACCTATGCCATTTGTGAAGTCAGTGATGATTATTTTGATCTTTTACGTATAAGGATTTATTATATGTTTTTGTCAAAATTTTCTGCTAGTATATAACCTTATCCTTGGACTTCCCGGCGTCACCCCAGGTAGAGTTCTGATCCTTAACGTAGTCATGGCATTGGTTTCATTGAAAAGTCTAATGTCCATTAAATATAATTTCTGATATTTAATTGATTGATTTGAGAATGCTGGTGTTGGATTTGATTCTGAGGCCCTCTAGGCTTGCTCTCTACTCCTTGTTACTATGGACATTGTGATGTATTCCCTTCGTATTTATTGGTTGTGTTTAATATGAGTTACTGGTTCTAATACAAGGTAGTTTAATTTTGAAGCTAATCTATGATACTATGAAAAGTGGGAATCCTGGAACATCAGGATTTGAGGATTGTTTACGCTTCTTCCCTCCAGAAATGTTCTCTGGAAGGTAAGTCATTCTATTCCCCACGTTTCCTGTATTATTTCGTTCATTATACTGATCATGGAGGAACTGTCTGTTCTGTTAGATCTGGATCTTGGACTGGTGGTGATGGTTCTTGGGTTGAACTCTCTGGAAAAATGCATGTCTTAGCCCGCTTACTAGCCCACTTGCGTCAGAGAACAGATGACCGAATTGTTCTGGTGTCAAACTACACACAGGTTGGTCTTAGATAGAGTGTCTTGCAAGCTAAAGAAACTTGTAGACTTAAGTACAAGTTGAACAATGTTTCGATGGGTTATGCTTTTTATCTCCCACAAAACAAATTGGTTTTGTCAAATCGTCACGGTTTGTAGTTTCTGCAGTAAGGAAAAAAGATCAAATGTAATGTTTCTGTCGTTGAAATTGGTTTTTTTTTTTTTATAAAATTTTATGTCTATGAAAGTACTTACGGCTATGCAAGTCATCATCTTATTTACAAAGAACGTAATGTTCACTAGAATATCATCAGTCTTTGTGTTTTAAAATACTAATCTTAATTCATCAGACGCTGGACCTTTTTGCCCAATTGTGTCGGGAAAGAAGATATCCGGTTTTGAGACTTGATGGAGCTACATCAATCAGTAAAAGGCAAAAGCTGGTGAACAGCTTTAATGACCTATCGAAGGTACCTAACTTTTGGTCCATTGTTTGATTGTACTGCGATAACTAAGGTCACTTCTTATAACAAGTTCAATTTGCATCTGGCAGGATGAGTTTGTCTTTCTCTTGAGCAGCAAGGCTGGTGGTTGTGGCCTCAATTTGATAGGTGGGAATCGACTTGTCTTGTTTGATCCTGATTGGAATCCTGCCAATGACAAACAAGTAATCACTTACCCTAGATCCTTGTACTGGAATTGATGGTAGTTGAAAAATAAGCCAATGTTTTTTTCCATTAAATCCTTTTGGTTGTTGCTTGATTTTGTTTTATTTTGTCTTCAACCCATATGCAGGCTGCTGCAAGAATCTGGAGAGATGGGCAAAAAAAGAGAGTGTATATCTATAGATTTTTGAGTACTGGAACAATTGAAGAAAAGGTGTTAACACTGCAGAAATTTAGTCAATGTTATAACTTTCTTTTCCCTCTCTTGCGTTTACGTACTGGTTAAAGCATTAATGAGTGATTTATCTAAGTTTCAAGTACTACACTAATCTTGGGCAGGTATACCAGCGTCAGATGTCAAAAGAAGGGCTTCAAAAAGTTATTCAGCATGAGCAAACAGAGAGAACAACGGCACAGGTACTTGTTCTGATGCCTCCTCTTTGCTGTTGAAAATGCCTTCAAATGTGTAACACCAAGAGTTGTAATGACAGGGGAACTTGCTCTCAGCAGAAGAATTGCGAGATTTGTTCACGTTCCATGAGAATGTGAGGTAAGTGCTTCATGTCAGAACGTATTACGGGATAATCATCTGTATGAGATGGCAACTTTTCAACCAATGACTAGCCGAAGAAAATCAGTTTTAGGCTTCATTAAGTGGAGATAGACAACGTAAACTTAAGAGGAGAAGGAACATTATCTGTATTATATGCCAAAAGCTTCTCTCCCCCCCTCCCTCTCTTCTTCTTAACATGTTTTAACCTAACTGTATTTGCCATTCTTTAACTTACTCAAGTAAAATATGATTAGAGAAAAATACAGGTTTCCAAATTCCTTTAGGAAGTACAGTGAGTTTTGCCTTGGGGACAGTCTAATCATTAAGTGCTTATGTCCTTAATATGAAGAATTTATCTGCTCACATTGGATTAGTAAACAGAAGCCAGTGATCTATGCCTTGGTGACATGGTATTCACTGCTTTCAAATTTTGTGAGGAAACACTGTAAGTTTTGCCTTAGCATCGGACAATCTGTGATATATTTTGTTTTAACATGGAACTAATGAACCAAAACTAGACTGGCTTGAATCTCTCTTTGCAGAACTAGCTTCCCGGTTTCTTACCAGTTTGGGTTCCTTTCAATTGTGGATTGAAATATGTCATTCATGTATTCATGCTCTGATGAGATTGTTATTAAACAATGTCGAGCTATACCTTCTTTCTCAATATTTGCCCGTTTATGCGCCTTAGATCTGAAATTCATGAAAAGATGAGCTGCGTCCGCTGTCAACATGACGCAATGGTTGATGACGGACATGACAAAGGAAACAATGTTGATGGTGTCAGAGCAACAAATGAAATTTGTCAATCAGAGCAAGAGGATATAGGAGGATTTGCTAGCCTCGCAGGGTGCTTGCATAAGTTAAGAAGCTCAGAGAAACAGGTTAGTTGAGGTCACTGGACTACAAATTTTGGTGTTAAATTTATGTTTGACATAACTAATATTCATGTTTTGGAGATTCTCTTTGAAAATTCTTTGGCTTATTTTTTCAGGTGGGAACTCCTCTGGAAGAGGATTTAGGTAGTTGGGGGCATCATTTCTTCACGTCATCAGTGCCTGATGCTATTTTTCAAGCTTCAGCCGGACAGGAGGTGCTAGGAGATTACATTTGCTTATAGAGTGAAATGCTATGGATTAAGATTTGTATTGCTTCCTTCAATAGTACAGAAGACCCTTCATATGCTAACCATTAACATTAAATTGGATTTGAAAGGCCGTTAAAAAAAAAAGGCTTTGAAAGGCTGAAATAACATAGAAAATTTTCACAGTTGAGTAATGCATCTTTTTTTGTTTGCCTAAGTGAGATAGTTGATACGAACTCATGCATGAGTCTTAGTGATGTGTCAACCTAGGTTTAGGTGGAACGAACATTTCAAAGTTTTGCAAAATTGATGAATGTGCCATTCCTTTTAAGTGCCTTTTCATGCCGTGGTCTGATGGAAGTGAAATAACAGACAACACAAGTCAGAGCCTCTTGGTTTTTAGTACATAAAACATATCATGTGTGGATACCAATCTGAGAAAATCATGCACACCAATCACTCATCGATAAAATGTTCAAGTCTAGACTCTGATAATTGCATCTGCTTGTTTGGATGAGTTAGCTTATTTTGCTTTTAGCAGTTATATGGATGTAACATATTGTTCCATACACTTTCTTAAGAATGAGACATAGATCACTCTTACTGTGGTGAGCATTTTACTTGTGATAGTCAATGTTCTTGTGCCAAGAGGAAGACTACCTAGATCTCTCACATGTTTTGTGTGTGCAGGTTACATTTGTTTTCACAAATCAAATAGATGGGAAGCTTGTTCCTGTGGAATCAGTTCGAAGCCCAAAGAACCATGGAGTAGAAGTAAATAAGAGTGAGTCCTGTTCAAAGGAAAACCTGAGACAAATCACCATGTCCTCATCAAAACGACTCTCATCACCATCAGTTTCTTCTAGTGTTGGTTCTGTCCGGAGCATGCTACCCACTTCTTGCAAGCCTTTGCAAAGGTCAAATTCGAAATCAGCGATAAGTTCTTTAAAAGGTACACTGCATGTAGCATTAAAGCCTAAACTATCTCTTGAAAATCAATTACCTCAGAAAAGATTGTCTCCTGAAACTATAGACCTTGACGATTTTCAATAAATCATATTAATGTGTTTTTCTGTTCTTTCTTTTGGTTCTAACTAACTAGGGGACTTTTGGCTTCCACTAACTGACAATACTATAAGAATCCTAATATCTAATTTGTGATTGTATTATTACTACATTGAATTGCCATTTGAATCAGCTGAAATTTTTTGCTTCTATTTGCTAGGACATAATAAGCATTTGTGCCCCTTTAATCAAAAGTGCTGGGAACTAATTTGCTAGGACATTGTTTATGTGCCCTACAGCTAAACAAAAATAATTGCCTACGGCTCTGAAAAAAAAAAAGTTTGGTGAATCATATTTTATCTATCTTTAAAAAAATTTACATGGCTAACTGGGGTAATATCATAATGTGGATGGATTAGAAAAGGTAAGTTTAACTCAACAAGGAAAAGATGGCTGTGATGAATACGTTTACATACTAGGATTCTCATGACTTCAAAGTCTATACTGGCCATATATGTTATCAACTCATCATTGACTTGGGTATGTGTGCCCAGTGTGGGTATAGATCTAAGGGTCGAATTCTTTTAAGTTTGATCTCAAGGACACAGGGACACGCCAAAATATTCAGATTATTTTATTTAATTGGTTGAATGGTGGGTGATTAAAAAGGTGCCTTGGGGCATTTCGTCCATAATGTAGGAGTCCTATGCCTAGTTCATGGTAAACTCCAATTACAAATTGCTAAGTGAATGTCCGACTAAAAATGTCGGACAAGGATCCCATACTCTTTTATCTGAGTGCCTTTGCACATTTAGAAGGATCCATGTAACATAGCGAGCCGTTTAAGTTCAACCGTTGAAGTTCTAGATTGATAAGAGTTGATAGACACTTCATCCTGAGCTCTGCCTCATGGATGCCTAAGAACTTCATTCAATTTTTTTAGGTCCTTTGTCACTGACACACTGTCATTATCTATGCCACTTTCATCTTGAATTCCTAACCACCATCAGTTCAACTCTATCCATGTAAAGTAGTGGCCGATCATGGCAGTAGACTAGTAATTAAATGTGAACATAAGTTGAAGAAATTGGTGACCTTAATCAGGTTGATGTAAAATTGTTAATTCTCAACTGAACATAATAGATTGACTGCCAATGTGGATTGGCCTAGTTGACTGCAACTTGGAGTTTCACCATTCAGCATTCGTTGCAAAAGGAGGAAGATTGTTATCTTTTGGTTTTGTCTGGTGTAATCTCCCGTTGTGTCTAGTTAGCGTTGTGAGTATAAGTGATGCGACAACGACCTCCTTTTAATGAGGCATAACAAAGTTTCGTTGCTGCAGATAAAACATTTCATAAACGGCTCCAACATTATTCTACTCTTGTTAGACAGGCTTCGGTCATAAAAGTATTGATACGACACAGATACGGAGACATGACATGGCAGTTCTAAATAAAAGGGAACACAGACATGGCAGGAAACAACAAAACTAAATGTATGGATATGTTATATTTTTGTATCGTTAGGTATGCGATTAGTGTATCCACAAAGACCCGACATTAATGAAAACCAACACCAAGTAGTAGAATAGAAACAAACATTGTTAAAATTTCTATTCTTTATAAGTTTGTTAGAGTTTTTATTTTTAACCCTTAATATAAGTTCTTTATATTATGAAGTGACACCATGTTGTGTCCTCACAAGTGTTCCCTATGCATCCCTGCTTGAATTTTAGTACAAGTGATTGGACACGCTCCATACATATCCGGTTGTGTCCTCACAAGTGTTCCCTATGCATCCCTGCTTGAATTTTAGTACAAGTGATTGGACACGCTCCATACATATCCGTGAGTGTCCCCGGCATGTCGGTGTGCCAGGCTTGCTCAACACGGATACGGCAAATAATTCAGCTATCGGTGCTTCATATATGGTCGAATTCATCCAGAAAGAAGAAAAGCAATAGCTAAATAGAGCTTTTAATTGTAAAGCTGATTCATATTAGAGCAGAAATTCCTGTGGTAGGGTGTCAAAGGTTGTCAAATCGTGAATCGAATCAACCATTTTTCAAATCGTGAATTGAATAGAAATCGAATCGTGAATGGTAACGATTCGGTCCAATTATTTCAAGTACATTGGAAAATGTATCTGCGCACCTACATAATAAAGATAAATTGTAAGATTAAAAATTGTAAGCTTAAATCTATATTATAGTTTGTTTTCTATATTAATTGATGATGACATGGTCTAATAAGTGAGACAACGCATTCATATAGATATTATCCTCAACAATATTCAGAGTTACTTGTATAATTACCATCTAGCAAATTAAAATTATAACATTTTAAAGACGTTGAGCACATCTATTGACTCACATTATAACAAAATATGAAAATTTTACCAAAATATAATGCATAACTTATCAGTATAAGGTATCTAACTTGTAAAGTGACTTTTAATCTTTAAGAAGACCGAGGAAAAAAAGGTTAACATGCTCCGAATTAGAATAAATACCAATATTAACAAATTTTGTATGGGAATAAGAATTTTCGTACTTAATAGTATATTATCTTATAATCTTGCTTTCCTACGAGAAAAATTAAGGCGAATTGCAAATGTGGGTTCATATTAGTCTAATGCAATTGTGGTAAACCTTGATTCACCTATAGATTCGTATTGTTTTTGAGTGAATCGTGAATTGTATAATTCACCACCGATTGTATATAAATCTTGATTCACCTATTGATTCGTATCGTTTTTGTGTGAATTGTGAATTGAATCGCAAATCGTATCGTGAATCATACGATTTTGACAACCATCTCCGACCTTAACATTAGGTTATCAGAATTTTGTGCTCATCAGTTTGGCCGGATCATGGGTTGAGGACCACTACCTCAAACATAACCTTTTTTTTGCTCAGCAATAAAAAACATAACCTTCTTGAAGGATGGATCCATTGCTAGTAAACAAAACTAAGTAATTAGTTGGAATTTTGGATGACTAGAACCACCAAGTCTGTAGTTTAAGATTCGATTTGATGCTTAGGCCCTTTGTTTCGACTGAATTAGGAAAGACCTTCAGAAAAAAAACAAGATGACATTAGTTGGAGTCGTAACGATGCAGGATGGTGCAAAACATTCTTTATCAGAGAGAGAGAGAGAGAGAGAGAGAGAGAGAGTTTTATTTGGTCATGTGATGAGAAAGAATAGTTTGTTGTGTATGGGGAACATTCAGAGCACCCAGATTAAGAAAATAAAGGGTTTCCTCTTGATCTGACATTGTAATACGTGTTGAGAATAGAAATATGATAGATAGGATGAAAGAGGTTCTTAGATGAGAGTACAAAAACAAAACGTGCTCACAAATTGGGAGACAGATTCCCTTTGACCAAGCTTTTTCCTCCACTACTTCATGGGGTTGGTATTCATGTCTCGAGACCAATCCAAAGAAGTTTTCACTGTTGAAGTGTAGGGAATCAGCCACCTGTCCAAAATCCCATTTGGCTATCTGCTGGAATTCCTGCTCAAAAGAGGATAAACCATGTGCAGGTCAGTAGTGCAGTCCATGAAGTGGAATCCCCCTTCATTATATTCCACCAATTACTATAACTCGATCTAAACTCTGGTTTTTTTGTATCTTTATTGTTTTTTTGTATCTTATAGGCAAACTCACACCTAAACTAGCCTTACTTTTTTACTTTCAATTGAATCGGCCAGATTGACAATACAAAGATAAGCACAAGTACACATGGCTCTAGGGACTAGGTAGGTTGACACAGTCTTATAAACGTGCCAGACTGAGCTGAGTCTAGGGACTTTTTTTTTTGAGATAACCTGATGCCCGGGCCAGCTTGTGTGCCCCTTGACTTGTTTGATACTGCTTAGTTATTGATGTATTTTTTTTTTTTTTGGCTCGGCTTGCATAGTTATTGATTCAAAGTGCTCATTTACTTGTTTAACAAGATTGCCTTGTTTTTCATTTTCATTTTGGTATTTGTCGTTGAAATCTAGAACGAGATTTAATTGAGTGCATTACCAGACGAACACTATGAGTAATTATAGAGTTATAGGGCTTATTAACTTGTTGAACCAAATTTGAGTCTAGCACAGAAAATGAACGATGTTCAAATATGGACTCAAGCTTGGGTTCTTAGTATCACGAGTTGATTCAATCTGAGTTTTTAGTGCAGCTGACCGCGAATTTAGCTCGAGTGGCTTAGTTCATTTTAGATTCTTAGTCTAATGTCTAAATAATGGAATTTCAAACTCCATATGCTGTGGAAAATGGAATATAACTTAGCTTATGGTAACTTGACATCAGATTTTGTCAAGCAACTCCATTTCGTTATCTTTGGGTGTTATGAGTACATGTTTCCATTGACTATATGAACTGTCTGGGTTTCAAGTGCCTTGCTTGAGAAAGTTCTAAGTTTATTACCCTTTCGGCTCTGCATTTTTGCATTACTTTCATTTTAGCATTTGAAAAACAAGCACTGGGAAAAGAACCTGTGAAATTTGGGGAATGCTTTATTAGTAGAGCCAACTTTTGAGGTATTTTTGTTGACCCTGCTGTGAAAGCACTCAAGACCCTCAACTTGCCTTATCTTTTGTAAAAGCTTAAATTACAGAGTGCTGTAAAGTTGCTTCAAGTTCTTATCCTGGAAATACGTTATGATTCTTCATCAAATACTAGTAATAAAGTTACTAAAATGATTTCTCGCGGTACTCCTAACCAATCTTGCAGCGACAAATTTGTGTTTAGACATCGGTAGTCACTTTTGTCGGGAGACAAGTGGTAAAACCCACATTGTCCGGATATGTGATAATTCATTTGTTGAGAGTAGTACCACGCAAGCATTGGGATATACTAATACTCCGAGAGAGTACTCAATAATTAGTTCATACGAACAGCAAATTGTGGTTCTCTTTTTACGGTCTCATAACTCTCATTTATGTATGGAAGTTGCAGTTTGACTAATGTTACACTGTTGCTTCAAGAAATGTTTTACAAAATAGCCAGTGGAAAGTTTAGTTTCAGTTTTGACCCACGGATCGCGCAATTCAAGCCCGGTATCTACAGCTAATTTCGTTGCTTAAATATGTGGAGTCTGTTGAAGGTTGATTTTGTTTAGTCCAAAGTTTTCAGATGCATCTCCTGCAAACTAAATTTGTATATTTTCTCTCCAGACTTTGCATGTGAGTAATGGACTCTCCATGCCAGTTAATGTTTATTTATTGCAGCCAAAAATAAGGATTCGTTTGGATAGATGATAATTTCCAAGTGAAAGTGATTTTTAAATTGTAATTGTAGGAATTATAGGTGGCTTGTGAAAATAAAGTGGAAGATGAATTGGAATTATAGGATATTTAGTTTACTTGGGGGGTTGCATGATTTAACATAAGGGGTTTTAAAATAAAAAGTAATGAACCAGTTCAAACTTTTTTCTTTTTTGTGCCTGTTTTGTGGAGTATTCATTTTGATAATTCGAATTGTTTGGTTTGCAGAGCTTGTCAAAAAAATCATGTCGATCAATATAATTTAAAAAAAAAAAAAAGGTTGACACATTATATTGAATTGATGTTTGAAATTTTTTTTGAAAAATAATAGGGGTAATAAGTTGAGAGAGATAGAGAGAGAAATATTGAAAGTAGATGGAATCTAGGGAGAATCTTTTGAAAAATTCTTTTTGAATTGTAAAGAGAACAAGGCATTAGTTTTTTCAAAAAATAAAATCTTATTTCTTGATATTCATAAACCTGACTTTTGACATAATTGAACTTTTTAAAGAATTTTATGACATAAAGCGTTGCGATCATCAAAGTGGATTTGGAAGGACTCCTAAATAGACAACTGGATGAATTTATTTATTTTTTTAAATTGGAGAGGCCCCCTTTTAAATTCATCTTGATTGAGCTCTCAAAATCAATCTTGAAATAGCATGGTAAAACCTAATTTTTTTAGGTTATACAAAAGTGTTAAGATCCAGGAAATCTAATACATGAAACTGTTTATAGAAATTGTTTATATTTCATGGGCAGTTTCATGTATTGAATTTCATAGACCGTACTACTCAAAAAATTATTGGATGCTTCTGGGCAACGCCGCCCATTGCTCCAACTCTTTTTACCATCACATATTTAAGACTTGGAACACTATGTTGCAATGCCCAAAAGACAATAATTACTCGATATCGGAGTATTTTGTTTGCAGTCTTGCTATTATTAGGCTATTGGGTTGACAATAAGTACATCAGAAGGCAAGGAAAATACATATTTCCGTGTACTTTTTATACCATTTAATGTACATTCACAGACTTATTATTGTCAGTCCATTTGGATTGATTTTAGAATTTTCCTGTATTTAATACGGCAAAATTTTTTTTTGAACTGCAATATCGGAGTAGGTTCCATTGTTTTTTGTTCTTTGAAAATTGTAGCCGCAGCATGCAGAGCCTTGAGACTTGTATTAATGTCATTTGTGTTCTTAGGGAACTGGATGGAATAGCACCCAAAAAAAATGACAAAAAGCCTTTCCTGGTGAATTGAAATGTCGGAACTGGTGCTGCTCTGGGTTTCTACGTAAATCTTGTATTATTCAATCCAAAAACTTATGTTGCTCCCTTCGTCTCTTTTTAAGTATTCATTATAATTCTGTGTGTCAATTGTCATTTTTAATTAGCTATATATCTCTCAATTTATATTGTTAAAAATATGCAATATTGATCTTATTTGATATAAATTTTCAATTATTTCCAAAACACTATGATTTTAAAAACATAAAACATAATATACATTGAGAAATTAGTTCATTCTAATTTCTAATAACAAAATTACACTTGTTTATAAATGCACTTTAAAAATTATTTTTCATTTACGGTAGGATTGTAAACAAGCTGAATTTCTCCTTGTATGAGCTCGAGCTCGAACCGAGCTAGAATTACTAGGCTCGAGCTCGGCTAACCGAGTGGATCGAGAAGCTTCAGCCTTACATTTCGAGGAAAGATGTGAAGTGCAACGACAAAAAAAAAATTGCTACGATAAAAAAAAATTATTTTTCGTCGGATAATAGTTTATACTACTAATTAGAGCACAAAACTCCAAAACGACAAATCACGTACTCTGGTTTATTATTATTGTATTATTTTTGAACATGTCCTCTAGTTTATTAGGATAAAGACAAATTTCAGTAGATCCAGTCAAGGAAAGCAGCTACATAAAAAAACAGTTAGACATGGTACCAATAATTTAGATGGATTTCACATGTCTGTTTTCAAATGTTAAGCATAGAGACATTTTGTGAAATGACAACCCAAAAGGAAAAATTAAAAGGTCTACTGCATGCATGACCAATTAATTCTATGTTAAATGGGAGAAAAAGGGCACTCATCGCGTCAAAGTGCCACGCTACTATTAAATGTAGAAAATACGTGTTACACACTCGACACCTAAATAGTTTGTATTCCGAGATTACATGAACTATGCATACGGCCCTTGTTTTAGGCATGCACGAACCGTCGTAACACGCCATGTAAATACAATTTACACTGCAAAATTGTATCTATTTTGGAATATTCATGTTCCGGTCTTCCCATGTTCTTGAGATGAAAATTAGATGAATATGAACATTTACAACAGCTTGCACCTCACACCCTGTACTTGAGCCCATGGAAAATTAAAACGGTTAATTTTTACAAGATGCCATGGGATTTCCGTGCTAAAGATTCCTGTCTCGTTGTCTTAATGCACTCGACGCAGCCACCGCTCATTTCCCGGGCTTCCAAATATCTTGAAATGGGTTGTTACGTTTTGCAGTTTTGAATGCATTAAGATAAGGTGGACTTATGGTTCAAAAAAAAGATAAGGTGGACTTAAATTTTTTTTTTTTTAAAAAAAAAAGGGAATCTACAGCCCTTTTACTGACTTTCATTTTCATCAAAGCTGTCATTTTGTTTTCTAATAAAGTACGGACACAGCACAAGACAGGAACCTTCCTGTATAAATACCAACACCTGCATGGAAACTTGGTAGTAGCTCAAAAAGACAGAGACTAAGGTCGTGTTTGGTATATATTGAAAGCATTTCTTGTCTTGATGGCATACATAAACATGTTCAACAATGAGCAACAGCAAGGCCACTGCACTTCTATCCCAAGGATATCCTTCTCCAGCGACTTTGCCGATTCGCAACAAGCTGCGATTAAACCCGAAAACAGCTACAGGGAACCCCCCGTGTCCTCCGATTTCGAGTTCTCCCTCTCCAACTTCGGCATGATCGCCGCAGACGAGCTTATCGTCAAGGGAAAGTTGTTGCCTCTGAAAGAACTCCTTGCTGACGAAGAAGAAGACGATGAGTACAATACCGTTTTCCAGAGGCCTCCGAAGAGTTCCGGTCGATGGAAGGGGAAGTTGGGTCTAAAGAGATCTCAATTCTTACCAAAGAAAGCTGAGAAGGGCCAGGAGCTATATAAAAGGTACTTCAAACATATTGAATACTTTTCTTGTCTCTTCGTTTTCCGTCTGGAAACCCAATATCCAAACATATCCTAAAATTTAGCAAGAACTTTTCTTTAGGAAATCCCGGGTTGGTGCAGTAGTAGTCACCTCACAATAGGGGCCTCAAGAAGCCTTTGGTCGGGATTTGACTCCCACCGTGTGCTATCAATTTCCGTGTTGCATCCGCCCATACAGGACTTTGCCCAGTTTCTTAGTGACCCTCAGTTAGTGTATAGTGGGATCAATCTCTAGATTAGTTGATCCATTATGCTGGATACCCGTCTTATATATAGCTAAAGTATAAAAAACTAGTCTTGATCAACCTATTATTTACTTGATTTCTTTTGATGCAGGCCTAATTGATGGACTACTAGTGGTCATGGAGGAGGAAAAGTAATGTAGAATCATGGCCATTGTCTAAAGGAATCATGGATTTTGGATGCTAATGCTAAATAGAAGTACAGGTTTGGCTGGAAGTAGAGATCTTAAGGCTTGTTTGTTTGGTTTAACTCATTTATCATTTCTCTCATTCGAATCGTGTACGCATGCAAATGGGGCCGATTTTATTCTGTACAAATTTCAAGTAATATGCTTAACATGTATTTGATTGATCTAGTCTATGTGTAATGTAATAATCCTTTTTGCTAGCTATTTTTTCGCCATCTCTATTTCTATGTTGACTTTGGAGCTCCTCTTGTATCATGCTAGAAGTATCCTCCTTCCACGGTTTCGATTTTACTTCTTCCCTTTTTTCCTCTGAAATCTCAGAGCCAAACATGGCCTAATACGCGGGTTCAAATGAATGAACATCCATCCATTACATGCATGAGGAATTAGAGCTTTTGATCATATAAAATTCTTCAGCAAGTGAAAAATTATACACATACAGATATTGAGAAACAGTATATATCATGCACATCAAAAGAGAAAAAAAAAAAAAAAAAGATATTTTATCCCGACAATCTCGTTCGTGGGACCTTAGGCCTTGCTGGGCTCATTGTATGAGTCCCATCCCGAGCCTCAAAAAGTGATATGAACTGTTCCATCATCAGTATTGGGCTTCACAGAAAATGAGTCCAGTTAATATGGCCAGAACCATCCAAATATAATGCACCAAGGCACCAACCCAAGTGAATATACAAACAACTGGTTGATAAAATTTAGAAAACAAAAAAAATGCATCCTACCCTGCACAAAGGAGCTAAAGCAGGTAACAAGAATATTACTAGATTGAACATTTTGCAGTACTGGAGAAAACTTAAAGAAATTTAATTGTTCATGTTGGGCATGAGAAGCCTGATTTGATTTGGGTCGCAACTTTGTGGAGGTAACTTGTACTCTTTCTTCATTCGATACATGGTGGAACTTGTGAGAGCCGTGGATGTACTCAACAAGACATACCAAAAGAAAAGCAAAAGTTCACTGAATAATGTCCCAGCATAAAACGGATAGGCAGGTAGGTGGGAGGCTAATTTTTTTTCCCCTTCAAGATGAAAAGGAGAAAGAAGCAACAAGTTAAGATAACAAGCAAACGAACAAATAGAGAAATTTCGATCTATGGAAATACTAACCTAAAGACAGATAGGCAGGTGGGAGACTATCTTTTTCCCCTTCACAATGAAGAAGATACAGTACAACTTTTAACATAAAATGGTCTAACTGCATAACTCAGCATACTATGTAGTGGCCCGAATAAATGGGGCTCTGTACCGACCCCGAGGACATTACTGAGGACTCTGTACCGACTCCGAGGACATATTACCGAAGGCTCCGTACCGACCCCGAGGACATATTACCGAGGGCTCCGTACCGACCCCCGAGACATTCCACCTAGGGCTCTGTACCGACCCCAGAGACATGCCATCGAGGGCTCCGTACCGACCCCAGAGACATATTACCGAGTGTACCCGAGGGCTCCGTACCGACGTCGTGCACAACACCGAGGACTCCCAAGTAAGCCTCATGCACCTAATGTGACACAACATCGAGAAGAATCCTCGCGAAAGGCTGACCTGGCCATGTGCTCCATAATCGCCTTATCCAGTGCATCATTTATGATGTCACCTGAGGCGGTTACCTGAGCGTGACCTCCACGCGTTGGCTTGAAGGCCAAGTAAACCTAGGTTTATAAATACAAAGGGATGCTCATTGTGAAAGGGATACCGTTCTACCTTAACCCTAGACCTAAACCTCTCTCCTTACATCTAACTTGATCGTCAGAGGGTCACTGGGCTTCCACAGCCCTAGTGACTTGTTGTAGGTCCAGCGGCGGAGGCGCAGAGCAAACGGAGGAAGGAACCTAACCAGAACCACGGTCAAGATCCCGACAATTGGTGGAAAACGCCGGTTTGGTCGTCTGAAGCATGAAATAACATTGTTCGTTGCACTGTTCATGTTCTTCTTGAGGTCTATATTCTTCCCGAGGCCTATCTCTTTCCCGAGGACATCAATGCTCTTCCCGTCATGGCCAAACAGTCGTTAGGGAGGAAGTTGTTTCTCCGTAACCCGATGCCTATCTTCTTCTCCCTAGATCTAACTTGATTGTCAGAGGACGCACGGAGCTATAAGGAAGGAGCCAGGAGCGGAACCCGAACTGACTGATCCAATTCCGAACCCCAACAATTGGCGACTCTGCTGGGGACTAGTCGCTCTTTCTGATGTTCGCTCCTCCCTTTCAACAGCTCCCACCTCGCTCAGAGGCGTTCTTCACGACGGAACCCTTCCGTCTCCTTCGTGCCTAGGTTTCTCGAAGCTGAGCCCACGAATCGACGGAACCCTTCCATGCCTCCTTCGTGCCTAGGCTTCCCGAAGCCAAGCTCACAAACCGACAGAACCCTTCCGTCTCCTTCGTGCTTAGGTTTCCCGAAGCCAAGCTTCCTGAAGCCGAGCCCACGAACCGACGGAACCCTTTCATGCCTCCTTCGTGCCTAGGCTTCCTGAAGCCGAGCCCACGAAGCGACGGAACCCTTCCGTGCCTTCCGTGTCTCCTTCGTGCCTTGGTTTCCCGAAGCCGAGCCACGAACTGATGGAATCCTTCCGTGCCTCCTTCGTGCCTAGGTTTCCGAAGCCGAGCCCACGATTCGACGAAACCCTTCCGTGCCTCCTTCGTGCCTATGCTTCCCGAAGCCAAGCTCACGAATCGACGGAACCCTTCCGTGCCTCCTTCGTGCCTAGGTTTCTTGAAGCCAAGCTTCCTGAAGCCGAGCACATGAACTGACAGAACCCTTCCGTGCCTCTTTCGTGCCTAGGCTTCCCGAAGCCGAGCCCACGAACCGACGGAACCCTTCCGTGCCTCCTTCGTGCCTTGGTTTCCCGAAACCGAGCCCATGAACCGACGGAACCCTTTCGTGCCTCCTTCATGCCTAGGCTTCCCGAAGCAGAGCCCACGAACCGACGGAACCATTCCGTGTGCCTTGGTTTCTCGAAGCCGAGCCCACGAACCGACGGAACCCTTCCGTGCCTCCTTCGTGCCTTGGTTTCCCGAAGCTGAGCCCACGAACCGACTGAATCCTTCTGTGCCTCCTTCGTGCCTAGGTTTCCTGAAGCCGAGCCCATGAATCGACGGAACCTTTCCGTGCCTCGAAGCCAAGCTCACGAACCGACAGAACCCTTCCGTCTCCTTCGTGCCTAGGTTTCCTGAAGCCAAGCTTCCCGAAGACGAGCCCACAAATCGACTGAACCCTTCTGTGCCTCCTTCGTGCCTTGGTTTCTTGAAGCCGAGCCCAGGAACGGACGAACAACTTGTATGAGGCTCAACACATCTCTCTGGGGCTTGGTACACATCAAAACATTCAGCCATACTACTCGTTAACTCCTCCCAAACCAATAAAAGGTCAAGAGAAGTTGAGGGGTATTGTAGTGGCCCGAATAAATGGGGCTTTGTACCGACCCCGAGGATATTACCAAGGACTCCGTTCCGACCCTGAGGACATATTACCGAAGGCTCCATACTGACCCCGAGGACATATTATCGAGGGCTTCGTACCGACCCCAGAGACATTCCACTTAGGGCTCTGTACCGACCCTAGAGGCATGCCATCGAGGGCTCCGTACCGACCCCGGAGACATATTACCGAGTGTACCTGAGGGCTCCGTACCGACGTCCGAGCACAGCACTGAGGGCTCCCGAGCAAGCCTCTTGCACCTAATGTGACACAGCATCGAGAAGAATCCTCGCGAAAGGCTGACCTGGCCATGTGCTCCGTAACCGCTTTATCCAGTGCGTCATCTATGATGTCACCTGAGGCTGTTACCCGAGCGTGACCTCCACGCATTGGCTTGAAGGCCAAGTAAACCTAGGTCTATAAATACAAATGGATGCTCATTGTGAAAGAGAAGCCGTTCTTCCCTAACCCTAGACCTAAACTTTACCCCTGAGATCTAACTTGATCGTCGGAGAGTCACTGGGCAACCAAAGCGCTAGTGACTTGTTGCAGGTCCGGCGGCAGGAGTAGAGAAGGAAGGAACCTAACCCTACACACAGTCTAGGTCCAAATAAATCGAACCCTCACACACTATATTACGAAACGATGAATGTGTCACATTGAGTGTCCCTAAGTGACCTATATGTGACCTATAGAGATGTCTATATTGTCATTGTTTTGGATTTATTAGATGTATATTGGAGGATGTCATCAAGACCAACACTCTATCAACACCAATTTCACAAAATTAAAATAAGATAAAGACAAGCAACATGCATTCGAATTTAAATATGAGGGCTTAGACAATTTCAAACTCAAAAATCATGTGCTTACACAAATAATTTTTCTATAAATATGAATCTTGTTTGATAGATTTCATTGAGATCTTTAATACGGTGCAAAAAAAATTAAAAAATTATTTTCCATTTATATTATTTTTGACTTTGAAAATATGAAATAAGTACTTATTTTTTAAGAAGGTGTTCTGGAACAGGGCCTAAATCCCGAAGGATTAGGTTTCCCCACTGAACCAACCACTTTAGGTAACTGGCATCCCAAATTGTGTACAGTATTTCATCTCATGCTCATGTAGGCACTTAGGTCACAATTATCAACATAAGAACAGGGGCTCGTCTATATAAATCCAATGTCTTAAATGTTTTGCCTCATTACTAAACCAATCCCACTTTCCATGGCTTCACATAACCCCCACTACTTTCCATGGCTACTTTTATTCCCCCTCTTGGGGGTCAGTAATTCCTTTGCAAAATCTGAAAAATACAAGACATACATCATCCACATGGACCGTTCACAGAAACCAGAAACATTCTCAACCGATGAGTCATGGCACCAATATACACTAACATCATTGTCCTCATTCCATGAAGATCAATTGCTCTATTCATATGACCATGTCATTCATGGCTTCAGCACCAGGTTCACACCCTCTCAACTATCTGAAATCGAGAAGCAACCGGCTCACCGCGCAACACAACAGGAGTCCTTTGGCAAGCTCTTCACAACCCACACCACCAAATTCCTTGGCTTGAAACATAAAAGCGGGATATGGCCTGCTGCTTCTTATGGTAAAGACGTAATCATAGGAATAATCGATACGGGTATTTGGCCAGATAGCCAAAGTTTTCAGGACAAAGGGATGTCACCAGTGCCGGAGAGATGGAAGGGAAAATGTGAGAATGGCACAGCTTTTAGCCTTTCGTCCTGTAACAGGAAGCTCATTGGAGCCAAGTCCTTTAGCAAAGGACTCCTTGCTTCTGGTGAAAAAATTCAGAAGGGAAACTTTGAATCAGCTAGAGACTTTTACGATCATGGAACCCACGTCTCTTCCACGGCAACAGGTAACCCAGTACTTGGTGTTAGTTACTTTGGCTATGCTAGAGGCACAGCCAGAGGGGTGGCACCAAGTGCACAAATCGCCATGTACAAGGTCGCCTGGAAAACAAGCACAGATTATGACTTTACAGAGAGCGATTTGCTTGCTGGAATGGACCAAGCAATTGCCGATGGGGTGGACATCATGTCTTTGTCTCTAGGCTATCCAGAGATACCACCTTATTTTGAGGACACCATAGCTATCGCAACGCTTTCGGCAACGGAGAAAGGAATTGAAATAGGATACGCAATGGAGCACCTTGGATCACAACGGTAGGTGTTGGCACTGTTGACCGGAGTTTTGCAGCAACAATAGGCCTAGGAAATGGGCCAATCATGGGAGGAACATCCTACTTCCCAGAAAGCGTTTACATTATTGACATGCCTTTATATTATGGGGGCGGTAATCTAAGCAAAGCAACATGCTCAGCTTTGGATCGGGAAGAGGTTGCCGGAAAGGTAATCTTGTGTGATAATAGCATTTTCAGATGGAAGAAGTTCAGAACGCCAGCGGACTTGCGGGAGTCTTCTTGGGGGACCCGCAGGTTATATATCCAGAACATTACACTTTTCCTAGCATGGTGCTACCAAATAATTCTTGGACTTCAGTCAGAGAATATGCAACCGGGGTGAATAACACAATGATAAAGAGCAAGAGGTTCACAGTGACAAGTTTGGGTACAAAACCAACACCTCAGGTGGCGGATTTTTCTTCTAGAGGGCTTGACCCGATAAACCCAAGCATTCTGAAACCAGACATTCTCGCCCCTGGGGTGGATATTCTCGCAGCAGTTCCACCCAAAACGGTTTCCGTGGCAACATGCAATTACAAGTTGGTCACAGATTATGCACTCGACTCTGGAATATCAATGGCAGCCCCCCATGTTGCAGGAGTAGCAGCATTACTAAAGGCCGTTCACCAAGATTGGAGTCCTGCAGCCATAAGATCAGCAATCATGACCAGTGTAGAAATAGTTGACAATATGGGCACAACCTTCAAAGACCAAGGGGCAGGACTCCCTGCCACACCTCTTGATTTTGGGGCAGGCCATATCAATCCCAACAAAGCCATGGACCCTGGCTTGATATATGACTTGGGTATCCAAGATTATATCGAGTTTTTGTGCAGCCTTGGCTACTCTAAGAAGCAAATGAGCCCTGTCCTCAGGAGAACTCAATGGAGTTGCAGTCAAAATCGTACTAACCTCAATTACCCTTCTTTTATTGCCATATTTCCTAAAGGAGCCAGATCAAAGAACTTCAGCAGGGTTGTGACAAATGTGGGAGACAGCGAAGCCATTTACCAAGCAGTTTTTGTAACACCCGTTCCGAGCATGCACGTGCATCGCATATGTCATTTAACTTTATGTTGCATAGGTCATGCTATTTGATACACGTGTTGCGTTATTATTCGCATATCATTCATTAATTATTTATCGAAACATGATTAAATTTGAGGGTTTAGTTAAGTTAAAAAAAAAGAAAAGAAAAGAAAAAGAAGAGATTAAGTTTGAGGGTTTAATTAAGTTAATTGAAATAGATTGACTTGGTAGGTGGAATGAATGGTAAGGACGAGATATGGCTCATTTGAACCATGCACCCCACCTCATGGGATAAATTTTCCCTTAAATCTTCCCTAATTAGCCTCCACCCCTCCACCGTTCCTTTTTTTTGTATAACGTTGAGAGAGAGAGAGAGAGAGAGAGAGAGATTGAGAAGAAGAAGAAGAAGAAGAAGAAGAAGAGAGGAAGGAGAAGGTGAAAGAATTTGGGAAAAATCTAATTGAAGGTAAATTCTATATTACACCTAATTTATGTTTTGGGTTTGATCAAACTTGTATATACCTGCATATTCTTGTAGTTTTAATCCCAATTAGGACATAGGAGAATGGATTTTAACCTAGCAAATTCGTGTGGCTTATGGGTATGTTAATTAGAGCTTGAACTTGACTGAATATGTCCTGTTCTTGACGAATTTTTCTCACTAACTTTCCGACCTTGTAATTTTCTGAAATTTTTAGTGGAGATGGATATGCATGTCTAGTTGATTGGGTAAAATTTTCAGAATTTATTTCAAAGAGGGGAAAATATTAAAAATCACGCACCGAACTGCTGCTGTGAAACTCGTATTGCTGACTGCATTGACACAAGTTGGAAAAACAGTCATATCTCCTAGCTCGAGACTCGAAATCGCATTCCACTTTCTTTGCTGAAAACTAGACTTGTAGGGCTTTCCAACGGTGCAACCCGTGCGTTGTGGTTATACCCGAGCAATAACAGATTTTCTGTTAAAGTTTACCCAAAATCTGTCTCTGCACCAGTTTTAATGTTACGTTAATTTATAATCGCGAGGTCGTAGTAAGGTTATTCGAACTCCGTTTTTGATGAATGACCTGTCGATTCAAAGAGGAAGAAGTTAACTTTTCAACGGATAAAGTTAAATTCTTAGAATTTATGATTATGTATCGGATATGGTCGGAACCGTACATGTTGGTCACGGACTAATCCTCATCTTTGAGAATTCTTGTATCAAATCTCGTTGATTCATCTTTGGAGCATTGTAGCACATCATCCATCATTTTACTTGCATTATAACATAAGTTGGAACATGAGTTATTCTAAGTGTAGTCTCATTCATATTTTAGGATCGGGGGACGAGTCTCCACCTCAAAGTTGAGAAGGAGGCCTTTCGCTTTTGTCTTTTGGATCTCTAAGGTGAGTGTGTTATTTCATTGAAGTTGGCTTGCTAAAAATAAACTTATTCTTTTTCTGCGAATGTTGGGAATTTTTGACGGTTGTGGATATGGATCAAGTTGCTTGAAATATGATTTTAATTCAAGAGCATGCCATAGCTATATTGTTGGTTGGAAATGTCTTCTTCTTGATGTACACAAGAAGGGTATAAATTGTCTGTTTGTTGTACACAAACAGGGTATAAATTGTTGGAAGTACCCTGTTCACAGGGTCACGGTACCGTCATAACTCCTGGTTGCGAGGGAAGCAACCCTATGGCTTCTTGAAATATTGTGCTTACTTAATAGTTTGTGAAAAATGAATTGTTTCTTGCTAAATATGATTAGAAGCATTACTCGATCCATGTTTGCTCGTGTAAATTGTTTTATGCTTTCCGCTTGAATGAAGTAGTAACACTCACAATCTTTTCAGGTATCTGAAGTAGAGTTTTGGTCCACTCTTGTCTGGCAGGATGTAGGAGCGGGGTCGAGGGTTGACTTGATGTCCTTTTGGCATAGTTCATTTTGTGATGTAAATCAATTTTTTTGGAGAGTTGTCGTATCATACGTGGATGCAACTCATCTTGTAAATTTTATTTTGGAAGCCAGATGTAATCTATTTAATCTAGTTTGTCCTGAGTTTATGGAATGAATCTCATTAAGATTGTTGCTTAGCTTTCTTTAAGGCAGTTTATGCTAATCCCCTAGAGCGGGTTGTTTCAGTTGGTATCAGAGCATAGGTTGTACAATTCTGTAGACTAGCCGTGCTTAGACTAGTGGTGGACCATAGGGTGTCTGTCTTGTGTTCGCGGGGATGGGAGGGAATAGAATGATCATGAACGTGTCATGTATTTACTTTTGTTATTTGAGATGTTATTTGATGAATTTTTGCATATCTAGTTATGGACCGCGATGGTCAACATGATAATGCTGGAGAGACTCTATTAACTAGATTTATATATCGGGACTGTAACTTTCGAATGGGCGATAAGGGGTTGTCGGTTGATTTGATTTCATTGAATATCACAGATTTTGATATAATCCTTGGTATGGATTGGTTATCTGCTTATCATGCCTCTATCGATTGTTTCCGAAAAGAAGTAACATTGCAAATTCCAAATAATCCACAACTGAAATTCCGTGGGGATAGAACTTCTGTTTGTATAATTTCTGTAATGAAGGCCAAGAAGTTGTTGAAAAAGGGTTGTCAAGGATTCCTTGCACATATTGTTGATAGTAGCAAAAGTACACCGCGGGTGGAGGATATACCAATAGTTTGTGAGTTTTCTGATGTGTTTTCCGAGGAATTACCGGGGTTGCCAGTGGACCGAGAAGTTGAGTTCTCTATTGAGCTTCTGCCAGGTACACAACCAATTTCAATTGCACCTTATCGTATGGCTCCTGCCGAATTAAAGGAATTGAAAATCCAATTGGAAGATCTATTGGAACGAGGATTTCTTAAACCTAGTATTTCTCCTTGGGGTGCTCCAGTTTTGTTTGTTAAAAAGAAAGATGGTACGATGCGGATGTGTATTGACTACCATCAGTTGAACAAGGTGACTATCCGAAACAAATACCCTTTACCGCGTATTGATGATTTGTTTGATCAATTGCAAGGGGCGACAGTATTCTCTAAAATTGATCTTAGATCGGGATATCATCAATTGAAAATAAAGGAAGAGGATGTTCCGAAGACTGCTTTTCGTACAAGGTATGGCCATTATGAATTCCTTGTTATGCCATTTGGTCTAACGAATGCCCCAGCTGCTTTTATGGATTTAATGAATCGAGTGTTTAAGCCATATCTTGACTCCTTTGTGATAGTATTTATTGATGATATTCTTATTTATTCTCGAAGTAAAGAGGAACATGCAAGGCACCTTTGAATCGCATTACAAACTCTATGTGAAAAGAAGTTATATGGAAAGTTAAGTAAATGCGATTTTTGGCTAGACTCTGTTGTGTTTTTGGGACATGTTATATTAGGGGATGGAATTTCTGTTGATCCTAAAAAAATAGAGGCAGTTACAAATTGGGAGAGGCCGACTAATGTGACAGAAATTCGTAGTTTCTTGGGTTTGGCTGGTTATTACCGCAGGTTTGTCCACGGATTTTCTTCTATTACTGTTCCTTTGACCCGATTAACTCGAAAAGGGGTAAAATTTGTGTGGTCTGAAGATTGTGAAAAGAGTTTTCAGGAGCTAAAGAAAAGGTTGACTACTGCACCAGTTTTATCTCTTCCTTCAGGTGATGATGGGTTTGTTATTTATAGTGATGCTTCTAGACAAGGATTGGGTTGTGTTTTGATGCAGCATGGTAAAGTAATTGCATATGCCTCTAGACAACTGAAACCTCATGAATATAATTATCCCACCCATGATCTGGAATTGGCTGCTATTGTTTTTGCATTAAAATTGTGGAGGCATTATTTGTATGGTGTAACATGTGAAGTCTACACCGACATTCAAAGTTTGAAATATTTGTTCACGCAACGAGAGTTGAACTTAAGACAACGTAGGTGGATGGAGTTAGTGAAAGACTATGACTGCACAATTCAGTATCATCCGGGTAAAGCCAATGCAGTAGCTGATGCTTTGAGTAGGAAATCTGCGGGCACTTTGGCTTCTTTGCGGGGCATACAAGAGAATTTACTTGCTGATCTACGTTCATTGCGGGTAAAACTTTCTGTTAATGGAGCGATTCTACTAGCTAGCCTTACTCTTAAACCCCTTTTGGTAGATCGTATTCGAGAAATGCAACAATCAAATGAGGGTGTGGAAAACATTAAGAAAAAGGTTAGAAAAGGAAAACTGAAGGACTTTACAGTGAGGGATGGAAATGTTTTGTATTTTAGGAACCGGTTATGTGTACCTAATGATCCGTTTTTGAAAAGAGAAATTCTTGAGGAGGCTCATAGTAGTGCGTATGCTATGCATCCTGGCGGTACCAAAATGTACCATGACCTTCGAGAGAATTATTGGTGGGCTGGTATGAAGCGTGAAATTGCTAAATTTGTATCCGAGTGTTTGGTATGTCAACAAGTGAAGATTGAACATCAGCATCCTGTAGGTTTGTTGCAACCTCTTCCTATTCCGGAATGGAAATGGGAACATATTGCTATGGACTTTGTCCTCGGATTACCTCGAACCAAAATAGGAAATGATAGTATATGGGTAATTGTGGATAGACTCATTAAATCTGCACATTTCTTAGCCGTTAAAAACACATATTCATTGGATAAACTTGCTAGCATATATGTGGATGAAATTGTTTGACTACATGGTGCTCCAGTTTCTATTGTTTCAGACAGGGATCGCAGATTTACTTCACGATTTTGGCCTAGACTTCAAAATGCTATGGGTACTTCTCTGAAATTCAGTACAGCGTTTCATCCTCAGACTGATGGACAGTCCGAGCGTACAATCCAAACTTTGGAAGATATGTTGCGAGCTTGTGTACTTGATTTCCGGGGTAGTTGGGATCAATATTTATCTTTTATTGAATTTGCATATAACAATAGTTATCACTCAAGCATTGGCATGGCACCATATGAAGCATTGTATGGCCGAAAATGCAGGACTCCAGTGTGTTGAGGTGACGTGGGTGAAAGGAAGTTGGTAAGCAAAAAGGAGTTTCTAGGCCCAGAATTAGTAAAAGTTAATATTGATAAGGTAAAAGTGATTCGGGAACATCTGAAGGTAGCGCAAAGTCGACAAAAAAGTTATGCTGATACGAGACGAAGAGACTTGGAGTTTAATGTGGGCGATCAAGTATTTGTCCGAGTATCGCCATGGAAAGGGCGGTTGAGATTCGGTAAAAAGGGCAAGTTAAGTCCAAGATATATCGGACCTTATGAGATTGTGAAACGGGTGGGCGTGACAGCATATCAACTAGATTTACCTTCGGAATTGGCTAAGATGCACAATGTTTTTCACGTATCCATGCTTCGTAAGTGCAAAGGAGATTCATCTAATGTGGTTCCTCAATCGGTGGAGTTGAAAGATGATATGACCTATGTGGAACAACCAGTTCAGATTTTGGATCACAAAGAACAGGTCCTTCGTAACAAAACCATACCACTAGTAAAAGTATTGTGGAGGAGTCGTTCAACAAAATATGCAACGTGGGAAGCTGAAACGGATATGCGGAACCAATACCCTTATTTGTTTGGAAACGGTAAGTAAATTTCGGGGACAAAAT
Organism: Rhododendron simsii; assembly: GCA_014282245.1. Taxonomy (NCBI): domain Eukaryota; kingdom Viridiplantae; phylum Streptophyta; class Magnoliopsida; order Ericales; family Ericaceae; genus Rhododendron; species Rhododendron simsii. The sequence goes on along the minus strand of CM024957.1, from coordinate 11,298,721 downwards.
TCTATTAGGAGGGGAGAATTGTAACACCCGTTCCGAGTATGCACGTGCATCGCATATGTCATCTAACTTTATGTTGCATAGGTCATGCTATTTGATACACGTGTTGCGTTATTATTCGCATATCATTCATTAATTATTTATCGAAACATGATTAAATTTGAGGGTTTAGTTAAGTTAAAAAAAAAAAAGAAAAAGAAAAAGAAGAGATTAAGTTTGAGGGTTTAATTAAGTTAATTGAAAGAGATTGACTTGGTAGGTGGAATGAATGGTAAGGATGAGACATGGCTCATTTGAACCATGCACCCCACCTCATGGGATAAATTTTCCCTTAAATCTTCCCTAATAAGCCTCCACCCCTCCACCGTTCCTTTTTTTTTCTGTATAACGTTGAGAGAGAGAGAGAGAGAGAGAGAGAGAGAGAGAGAGAGAGAGAGAAGAAGAAGAAGAAGAAGAAGAAGAAGAAGAAGAAGAAGAACAAGAACAAGAACAAGAAGAAGAGAGGAAGGAGAAGGTGAAAGAATTTGGAGAAAATCTAATTGAAGGTAAATTCTATATTACACCTAATTTATGTTTTGGGTTTGATCAAACTTGTATATACCTGCATATTCTTGTAGTTTTAATCCCAATTAGGACATAGGAGAATGGATTTTAACCTAGCAAATTCATGTGGCTTATGGGTATGTTAATTAGAGCTTGAACTTGACTGAATCTGTCCTGTTCTTGACAAATTTTTCTCACTAACTTTCTAACCTTGTAATTTTCTGAAATTTTTACTGGAGATGGATATGCATGTCTAGTTGATTGGGTAAAATTTTCAGAATTTATTTCAAAGAGGGGAAAATATTAAAAATCACGCACCGAACTGCTGCTGTGAAACTCGTATTGCTGACTGCACTGACACAAGTTGGAAAAACAGTCATATCTCCTAGCTCGAGACTCGAAATCGCATTCCGCTTTCTTTGCTGAAAAATAGACTTGTAGGGCTTTCCAACGGTGCAACCCGTGCGTTGTGGTTATGCTCGAGCAATAACAGATTTTCTGTTTAAATTTACCCAAAATCTGTCTCTGCACCAGTTTTAATGTTACGTTAATTTATAATCGCGAGGTCATAGTAAGGTTATTCGAACTCCGTTTTTGATGAATGACCTGTCGATTCGAAAAGGAAGAAGTTAACTTTTCAACGGATAAAGTTAAATTCTTAGAATTTATGATTATGTATCGGATATGGTCGGAACCGTACATGTTGGTCACGGACTAATCCTCATCTTTGGGAATTCTTGTATCAAATCTCATTGATTCATCTTTGGAGCATTGTAGCACATCATCCATCATTTTACTTGCATTATAACATAAGTTGGAACATGAGTTATTCTAAGTGTAGTCTCATTCATATTTTAGGATCGGGGGACGAGTCTCCACCTCAAAGTTGAGAAGGAGGCCTTTCGCTTTTGTCTTTTGGATTTCTAAGGTGAGTGTGCTATTTCATTGAAGTTGGCTTGCTAAAAATAAACTTATTCTTTTTCTGCGAATGTTGGGAATTTTTGACGGTTGTGGATATGGATCAAGTTGCTTGAAATATGATTTTAATTCAAGAGCATGCCATAGCTATATTGTTGGTTGGAAATGTCTTCTTCTTGATGTACACAAGAAGGGTATAAATTGTCTGTTTGTTGTACACAAACAGGGTATAAATTGTTGGAAGTACCCTGTTCACAGGGTCACGGTACCGTCATAACTCCTGGTTGCGAGGGAAGCAACCCTATGGCTTCTTGAAATATTGTGCTTACTTAATAGTTTGTGAAAAATGAATTGTTTCTTGCTAAATATGATTAGAAGCATTACTCGATCCATGTTTGCTCGTGTAAATTGTTTTATGTTTTCCGCTTGAATGAAGTAGTAACACTCACAATCTTTTCAGGTATCTGAAGTAGAGTTTTGGTCCACTCTTGTCTGGCAGGCTGTAGGAGCGGGGTCGAGGGTTGACTTGGTGTCGTTTTGGCATAGTTCATTTTGTGATGTAAATCAATTTTTTTGGAGAGTTGTCGTATCATACGTGGATGCAACTCATCTTGTAAATTTTATTTTGGAAGCCAGATGTAATCTATTTAATCTAGTTTGTCCTGAGTTTATGGAATGAATCTCATTAAGATTGTTGCTTAGCTTTCTTTAAGGCAGTTTGTGCTAATCCCCTAGAGCGGGTTGTTTCAGTTTTAGCTGTTCCTACTGGAATGAATATCAAAGTAGAGCCCAGTACTCTTGTATTCAAAAGCAAATATTAGAAGAAGAGTTTTGTTGTGAACGTGCAGAATGAGAAGGATTCACCAAACATAAATTATGGTTTTCTCAAGTGGATCGACCAAGATAACCACATAGTATCAAGCCCCATTGTAGTTATTTATGGCTGACATCCTAGTTATTTGTAGCCCCAATGGTTGTGAATCAACGAAATGTTATGAATCTCAATAAAGGATTGGCAAGACGTACGTATTGGTTTGTTATTTACTCATTAATTGTTCTTTTTCTTTTCATTGGTGCATTGAGAGGGTTATATTTACAGGAAAAAAGAAACAGCTATAAAACTAACCTGCTTTATTTTCCATTATGCATTCAATATTGCTGCATTCCGGATATCCACTTTGCGCTTCATTTTCAAAATTTCATCTTCCAAATTCAGACACTTGGCCACAGCTTCCTCCGACAAAGCCTTCTATTTTCAGACTCTTCCTCCAAACAACCAGATTTTAAAAGCAAAGTTTTGATCTCTCCCTCGACAGCAAATAATTGTAACTCTGCCGATTCTCTCTTTGCATTGGCAGTCTCGAGTTCCACGTTAGCTACAGTCCTTGCTTCATTTACCATAGCTAAACAAGTTTGAAGCTCCTCCAAATTCACCTCTGCTTGCACTAACCGATCCCCTGATGCCTTATGATGATCTTGGCATTCAGTGAAAAATGAAGCAACTTTGTAACACATGTCTGGCCACAACTCTAATTGGACTTACTCTAGCGGATTTTCAATGTTAGCAGCTGAGGCTTTGAATTCGTTTAAGATTGTGTGCCCAAATGCCTGTGTATATCACTCCACTTAATTGACAAGTAAGTGTTAGACAAGAAAGATAATCTTAAATCAGTACTGGATTCTATACTTTCATCAGCAAGCAGCTTTAGTACTTGTCCAAACTAGTAGTAACTAATAATAGCTCCAGTATATATCCTCAATAGTATTCTTAAATTTCAATCCTGTCGTTTGAATGTTCTTATTTATCTTCACCCTCATATCTCTACTACTGCATAGGCCATATTGTAGACTTACTTGCTTGCATCTATTCTTTAGGAGTACTTAGAACTCATTTGGATTGAGCGATTTCGGGAGAAAAGAAAGGGGAAGGAGGGAGAACTCAATCTCTCCTCCGTTTGGATGATCCATAAGGCGAGAGAGGGTGAGGAAGGGCGGGAGACGAGAGCCCCCTTAAAGCCTGTTATTGTTTCTCGCCACTTTTGAAGCGATTCCATGCCGTGAGAAAGGAGAAGAGAGAGGCAAGTGGGGAGCGAGGGTGATAGTAGATCTCACTCGCTCAACTTCCGACAGCGCGTGCGGACTACGATGGTGTCTTTTTGTCATTGGACCAATGGCTGTGCGGTCGCCGGAGAAGAGATAGGAGAGCTCTAGGTAGCCGGAGAAGAGAGAGGAGAGCTCTACATCGCCAGAGATGGGAGTGAGAGTTTGATTTCTCACATGTATTTGGATGGGTTGGTGAGAAATCACACTCCTTTCTTTTCTCCTCTCACTAACAAGCAAGGGAGACCACTCCACGTTATTTCCTTTTTCTTACCTGGGCAGCCAAAGGGGCTGTTAATACTCCTATGAAGAACCCAAAAATAAAATAATGGTTCCAGTCTTGTAGAATTAGAATTCTAATTGGAAGCAAACACCTGTCACGCGGATGATAATTCAGTTAAATACATATATAATGAAATCAGAGAGAGAGAGAGAGAGAGAGAGAGAGAGAGAGAGAGAGGAATTGAAAATGAAATCCATGTAATTAAAGCGAGAATAGGAGAAACGTTGGAAATTGAAAAACGAGATGGTTTGATAGGCAGCGTAGTGCAGGGCATAAGATTCAAAGCTTACCAATTACAGAATGAATTATTCCATGAATGAAATAGATCAACGCCGCTACAAAATGAATCCAATTGCCCTAACTTCCTTTTCCATTTCGCCCTCGTTTTTTTTTTCCTTTTTCTTTTTTTCGTTTCAACCAGTGGAAAGATATTAATTTTTTGATCATTTTATCATAAATGGTCATAACTAAAATGATCAGGAAACTTTTTCTCTTTCCACCGATTCAAACGGATTTAAATTTGAAACACATTTTTCAACCTCGTTAGACAGTTTAAACTACGGAAAAAATATAATTTTTTCGTTTTACATTATTTTTCCATCAGTATTAGACTCGTTTGATAGGTTTCGTAGACTAGATTTCAAAAATATATAATTTATTAAAAAAAATTAAGCGAAAAAAAAGTTATTAACATTTAAAATTTTATAAAAAAAATCAAGAGAGAGACTGCTGGAAGAGAGAGAGAGAGAGAGAGAGAGAGAGAGAGAGAGAGAGAGCACGTGGCGGGGGTGGGGGTAAAAGGGTAAAAAGTATCTGCCGGGTCAGGGGGGCCTGACACGGAGTGGGGCGATTTGTAATCTCCTTGTGTTGGTTATTAGTTCTCTGATTATATGTCCTCTAAAAGAAGTGTTAGTTACATTTTAGAAATTAGAATGGAAATTCTAATCGCAAAGAAGATTTACAGGGCACCACACAAAGAAAAATACGTTTAGGCCCATTAATTTCGGGTTCCACAAAAATCTAAAAAAATATCCATAAATTTTTTAATATTATTTTATGGGACCCTGTAAAAAATCAGCTCCAACAGATATCGGTAAGTATTACTTTTGAATTCGCAGAGGCAAAACTGCTCAATTTGCCCATGTACTAGCAAAATTATCCAAACAAATCAAAACTTTTGAATTCATATACTAGCAAACATTAAAAAAGAAGAAGAAAGAATTCAGATATATACTAGGAAAATTGTCCTTGCAATGAATAAATATTAACACATCAGGCATTTACAATTCATGTTCATGGACAGCGACACTCAAAATTAGACTATGTATGGGTTAAGGGAAAAAATTGAACAAGTCAGAGAGAAAATATAAACACAAGCGAGTCCCAAAAAGAAAGAGCGAGCCTTATACGTGGAATTTTTCAAAAATATGCACTATCATTCCTACTTGTTGGAATTTATTGAGAAAACAAACTCCAAAACTAAGAATTTCAAAAAGCTTGTTTGCAGTCCAAATGGACTGCAGAGGTGCGGTTGGAGTGTTCGCAACCGTCGAATAGTGTTTTTAACGGTCGAGATTTAAAAAAAAAACTTTAACTTTAAACTTTTCTCCGAAAAAGTTTTTTAAAATTTGGACCGTTGAATGTAAAGATGAACGGCTATGATACAACCGCATGGGCTCTCTGTAGTTGGACTACAGAGAAGCCGGGTCCTTTCTCTTATTCCGTCTGCTTGTGCTCATACATTTCATTTCTACGGGTAAATCTATTTTCACTATTCCTTTTATACCAATATGTTGTGACAACTACGAAGTAGAGAATAAACAAACCAATAAGTAATCAAAACAAAAATACAAAGATTTATGTCGTTCCAATCATGAAGCCTAAACTTTCACATACTCCACCAATGAAGAGCAAGAAGGGATTCATTTTGAATGGCGAGAGATTATAAATAGTCAGCTATATCTGTCGTACTCTCAACAAAGTAAGTTACGAACGATTTACTTTGATATGGATCTCCAAAATGGTAAAATCTGATTACACTAATCTTAAAAAGATTTATCGTACAGTATTAACCAAGTCAATGTAGTAAATACAAGCACTAAATACTCACACCTTTAGCAATAATAACCTATAATAAGGCTGTATAATTTTGACAAGAAAATCTGCAACCAGACACACAAATCCAATGGGTAGAAAACTTGACAAATTAATCCAATGTCGTGATAATAAAATCTCCTTTCGATTGAAAAAAAGAAGAAGAACCTCTCCCCTTTTAACTTACGTAATTAATTAAGTGATCAAACCAACTTTTACATAAAAACATAGTCACGGTATTAATATAGTGATAATAGTATGAATTCTCTCGAAATCGGTTGCATGATCATCATCTTAGGTGGGCTAGCTTATCCTTTTGGGATTCCAAACAATTCCTTAGCATGCATGCATATTCTCGGCCTCTCACGTGCAACCTGTTTCGAGGTCTAATCACGTTCAGTTATGATAGTTATATTTATTCGTTTTCTTATACGATTGTAATGCAAACAGTAGTTGTGGTGATAATAGTGCTGATCATGAAGTAGTGATGAAGACGGTGCCCAAATTTGTTTTTACTTCATGTTATGAGTTAATAAAAAAAAGTTTTGTTGAAGAAAAAAAAAATACGGTGCCCAAATATTTATGCAAGATTCCCGTATGGGAAGATACGTGCTTTTTCGTTGGGAATTGCAACTATGTATGAAAGACATGAAAGGGTACCCGGGGTGCTGTAGTGCACCCCTGCACCACACGTGTAGTGCGGTTAATTCGGTTGTCCATCTCGGCAATGGATGGCTTAGATTTTCATCCGAACAATGGACGGCAAGGATTTGTAGAAGCTCGGATTAAATCCGAGTTGTCCGTACCGAGATGGACGGTCGGATCGACCACACCACACGATGTAGTGCTGCGGATGCGCTACAGCTCCTCCCATTCCCACGAAAGGGTAGCGGCGCTGAAGGACGTTGCCAAGAAGCCACGCACTGGTAAGTTGGTGACTCTAAATAAATCTATCCATTTTTTCAGCTTCCCTTTTCTTTTTCTTTTTTTCATGTTACAACCTCTAATAAACAAACACATGGTTCTCCATTTTAACTTTCTTTTTTTTAAGAAAAATAAGCTACTTCTAAGAAAAGAACCTTTTAAGAAATAAAAGAAGAAAAAAAAATCAACTCTCCTCATGTGGTTACCCAACAATTGCTCTCAAGTACTAGTAGAAATCATCATTTAAGAAATCACCATTCAAGAAAATTCCTAAATAATTGTCAATATATAGTAAAGAGATATAAAAAGTAAGGTCACTTCCTCAAAGGAAAATGCCATGTTTCTTCCAGTTTCATCTAAATCCATAATGAAATTCCAAAAGTGAATCTAAAGAAGCATTGCAAATTAAGTCCAAACTGGTACACTTTCATGTTGCATCCACAATCTCAAATTTTGATGCATTTCGCATTGGATTGTCTAAGTGAAGAAAGAATTTGGCGTGGTGGTATTCCCGATCTAGTCATTTCTTCAATGCTTGGGATCTCTTTCTTTGACAAACGACGGCAAGAGGGATGTCCGGACATGTCACTTGAGAGTCATGATTATGTGAGCTATTTTTGACTCCATTAGTCACCCACAAGCCATCATCTTGTCTCTTGCAACATATTCAAAAGGACAATTTATGAGATGAGACAAGTTGCCATTTTTCTTTGCCGTTTCTCTAAGGGTACATAACAACCACCCCAATCACAACTAATGGTTCTATCTTGTCTGGAGTTTTTGATAGATCTTGCATATCCTTGCATTGAAAAAACTCTCGAAGAGTATCGAAAAGATCTTCCCGAGATTCGAATTTCCAACCAAATTGCTCAAGGATATCCTTCTGTTTGTTTTCTTGATTTTGCATGCCGATTTCATGTTCATCAATCTGATCACTAGAACTTCCATGGAGACATTCAATTGGTTGTTCAATATCCATGGTTCAGTCACCAAATCTACATCATGAAAAAAATTGAGCAGAGAGTTAGAGACTGTGGCATTAAAAATCCATAAGAAAACACTAACAGAAGGGGGAAAAGAAGAAATAACCCTAAGCATAGCCTCAACAAATCGTAGTCCCCAAACATTCAAGTCTTTTTAAAAAGGAAAACATTCAAATTTTTGTTTATTACTCCGTACCTAAGAGAATTCGAACCTAAAATATTAGAAGTAAGTAAACTCGAAAGCCTCAAGTCTTAATCACAAGGCCAACCCCTTGATGTTGGCTCAACGATAGTAATTCTTGAATATCCTAACAAAACCCCAAACGTTTACTTAAGAAAATAATCTTTATTTATCCTTGCCAAAAAAAAAGCTTAAGAAAATAATCCCTAAAAATATACAACTACACAACAAATAAAAAAAATACGAACCTGTGAAATCTGGTGAGGCACATATGGGATAACTCTAAGAAGGTTGAGAAGTCAAATCGGAAAGAGACAAAACCTCAAACAAAAATGGTGATTGAAAATTTGCAGTGGAAAGGCAGCGGTATCAGAAGCCGAATAAGGGTTTAGTTCATTTACGGAAGGATAGTTTGGGAAACAAAATTTATTGGCTGACAAGCTTTTGATCACATAAGGACAAGTGAGTCATTTTACACAGGAGAGCATTTAATGCTCGTGGCACTAGAGAAAATGCTTGTGGCATTGAGGCTTCCTGGTACATAGGAGTATGTTTTACTTCGATTCTAGTCCACCCTCCACTTTCTCCACTTTGGACGGTAGGATTGATCTCCCAATAATTAGTTGAAATGCGTATACAATGGCCCGAACACCTTGAGATTAAAAGAAGTTTGAAAAAAATGACTTGTCTAATATTTTTATTGCATAGTATTGTCATTTAAAAAAGTATCACACAATTTTTTTGCGAGTTCCAATTAACTCAACTTCTTGTTAGCAAGACGTGATGCAAAAAAATTGTTATGAACGGCTATGCATGCTGAATTGAACTATTTTTCACTTCGAATCTCATTACACTAAGGCTCTTATTTTTAAAGTACTTATTTTTCGCTTTACGAAATAAGCCATTCTCTCACAATACATCACTTTTAATTCAAGAAATAAAATTGTACTTATTTTTGTTAGCGAAACAGGGCTCGTACCAAAAAAAGAAAAAATTCTCCAGGCCACTCAACTCAGCTCAACCAATCTTTCTACTACTCCTATTAGTCTTGGGTTGGCATTAGCTATTTTTGTACAATTGAGAGAGAGAGAGAGAGAGAGATCGATCTTGCTTGAGCCAAAATTGGGCTTGGCTATGGATGCGGCTTAGGATTGGAGAAGGCTTTTGCTGAGACTCAAACTATTGTTTTTCAGTACAGAAAATGACTTCGGGTTGAAGATGCTCTTAATATGCAATTCTTTACTTCTTCATAAGATGTGCGTCCTTCGCCTTTTAGCTTCTCGTGTGTAGATCGTGAACCAGATCCTCGAGCAAGGGAGCCCAGTGGTTGGATCCTCGTACTCCAACGCATGGGATTCAGGGTTCAGTTGTTGCCCCATCTCCTTATCCTCTCTCCTAGGCTAGGCTAGGCTAGGCTAGAGTAGGTAATTCCCAGTGTATGAAGAAATTGTATTGCAGAATCTCAAATATTACGCGTTCTTTATCTTTTAACTGACCTGTCAATTGACGTTACGCCATGGAACTCCACATGCATGATGCATCACAAAAAGCATCTATTCACAGCTTTTGATCTCCAGCTACGAGAAGACTACAGTCCAAATTGCTTCTGTGGGCCATTACAACGCGGCTGTCAACCCCATTTCAATAATTCAAGTCGGTTATTTTTCGATCCATGTATGTATCCTCCATAAGAAAAATCATACTGACTCGATAATCATAACCTCATAATTTCATCACTTGCAACCGATTTTCTCAAGACGTGAAGAACATCTGCAGTGATTATCGGATCAATCTCCATTTGATACTGCTCTTTCAACCCAAAAGTTCACTTCCATAGAACAGTTAAACTTCTCAAAACCATCGGAATCACCAATTTTAGCAACAAACAAAGAAAATCACTTCAGAAGAATGTGAACTCCTGTCGACATTAAACCTTTCATGAAGCTTGAGGGAAGCAGATAACAGGCACAACTAGAAGTCGACGGAAACAGGAGTACATGAGTAATTCACTTTTTCTTCTGCTAAATAATATGCAGTTTATTTCAAGAAATGCAACAGTGATGCAGAAAAAAACAGATGTTAAACTGGACCACTGTAGTACAACTCCTCTCCAGCAAAATAATATATTGTTCATTTCAGTTAGTACAACCAGAACACTATGTATATAATTCGTCTCCGACTTGCTTCTTCCTTACAAAAACAGTACGAGTTTAGTACAAAAAATCGCGTACAGAAACTGGATACAAATTTCTCTTCAGCTAAATCCTATCAGGTTCTTTTTTTGTGAGTGATTTGGAAGTATTGTGCACTATGTTGCACATCAGCAAAGTTACTGTGTCAATTTATGACCTTTGAGTGCAATTCTACAAACAAAACACTATATACTAACAACATTACTGCACTTACCACACATGGCATACCCACTTGTAAAAAGCTCGAATCATGCACCATTGCCATTCACTTCCAGAGCTTCTTAGTCGCAGCACCGAGCCTTATGTTGGGTGTTTGTCTAACTAATGAATACTTCCGGTTAAGAGCTCTCATCACCCATTTGACACGAATCTACCTATTCCAGCTTCTCTACCTCTTCGTCCCTTCTTGTGTTTAAACCAAGGTTGAATAGCTGCCCAAAAAAGCCAAAATATTATGCCAACTAATCATTTCAAGTCAATTCTCCAACTTGCAAGACTCTATAAATTGCACACTTTCAAGCTCCAACGGCATTTTTGGTCAATAAACTACAAGCATTTCCAGCTGTGAACATACTATTGATAAACAGGATTTTGAATGCAGCTTGACTCATTGCCTTGATGGTCGGAGATTCTAGAACCTATAGACTATGTAGCACGGACACGGACACGGACACGGGACACAACAATTCTAAAAAAATGGGGACACGGACTCGGCGGGGGACACGCCACGTGTATAAATAAATAAATATATAAATACATATATACATATCTATTTCTTTTCTTCCATTGTTGATGAAGACATGTCCTATATGAATGTATAAGATTACCATGGTCCAAATAAAGGCATAATTACAGTTTTAACCCAAATATTTTTGAATAATTTCATATTAACCCCTCAAAATTAAAATTTTATATTACATTTTGACCCCCACCTGTGTCCCCGGCGTGTCCCTGGCGTGTCCCCAGCCGTGTCCCCCATCAAAAATAATAAAAATTATTGAACACGCCACGTGGCGTGTCCAATACGTATTTGGGCGTGTCCCCGCCGTGTCCTCGTGTCCCCGTGTCCAATACGTGGACACGGCACCCTTTTGGAGTGTCGGTGCTACATAGCCTATAGATCAAACCATTCAAAGAGATATTGCCTACTCAACTCACTTTTTCACCAAATAAGTGCAAAATACTAGCACATCCTATAAATCTTTTACCTTCCAAAACTTCAGAGCCCCAACTGTCGCTGTTTCTTTTAGAAATATCTTGTACAAGGCCAAGGTTAGAGTATGTTATGGCTGGATAGTTTTCTTGAATACTCTTTTGAGGAGTCTCTCGCAGATGAGGCTCCATAGTCTTCTTTTCTTTTTTCCAAGTCCGGATATTCTTATCTGCGCATCATTTTGCCAAGTTCTAAGTTTAGGGCATATACAAAGACTAGATAGACAAAGATTTGAGTGTATATTCTACAAGAGAGGAAAATGAGACACACAAAAGTACTTTTACCAGAGTACGTTCTTTTTGCAAGAGCAACCAAATTCATAAGGCAAAGAGCTGCATTCACTTCATCTAAACCATGAACCCTCACTATGTGCACCTAGGGGGAGGCAGAAACAACAGGTACATAATCAGCCAACTAGCAGACAAAATCCCTGACGTTCATCACACAAATGGAGAAATTTTAGTGTCATGGTGTCATTTCAACAAAAAAAACTGCAGTGATGCTTGCTAAAGTCTTCCAATTAAATAATTTCCACCTTTCATGCCGATTATACAATGTTCTAAACTCGCTACGCACTAGTTGGGCGGAAAAGGGACTCCTAGCACCTAGGGAGCGACTAGTTGGCCACCTAGCGCCTAGGCGGGGACTTGTCAGCTGACTTTTCTAAGCGAAGAATGATGGCATTCAATTCTCTGTCAAGTTAATATAACAATGTGCGTGGATGTTTTTGGGCAATGCCCGGAAGAAATCTACAATGGACTAACTATAGTCATTAACTTACACATATCTTTGGATCTGTACCATCTCTCTTCACTACTCAGTATTCACTTAAAGTTCTGTAAGTTCAGCAGCACTAGTTTTCTTATATTTTCTCAGCCACAACCTTTTCTGTTCCTCAACTTCCAATGCCAAGTTGCCAACTATTGTGGCAACTGTAGGCTCCAAAAAGTCGAGCTCCATTTTGGTTGGCAATTCCATTGACAAAATCCACACATTTATTTGTATCCCGGTATTTTATCGAGTTGTAAATCTTTTTTACTTTTTCTAGGTTTAGTAAGTCTGTATAAAATTAGAGTGGAAGGAATCCAATCTTTGTAGTTGAGAGTGAGAGGATTGTGTTGATGAAGACCAAACAAAATCCATCGACAAAATTCACACATATATTTGTATCCCGGATTTTTTATCGAGTTTTAATTCTTTATTACTTTTCTAGGTTCAGTAAGTCAGTATAAAATTAGAGTGGAAGGAATCTAATCTTTGTAATTCAGAATAAGAGGATTGTGTTGATGAAGACTGGTCAAACACAGGGAAGCAGATCGATTGCATTTAAAGAGATCAATCAGACTGAACCTAATCTATCGGGTCTCGGCCGGACATTGGTCAGACCCCTGCGGAAAAATGGCCTTATGAAGCATAGAGAAATCGACCGATCTGATTTTGCGCATTTCTGGACATATAAATACACGTGTTCTCTTCATTTCCAGGATTCTGAGCACTGCAAAGAACAGATCTAATATCGTTAAGATTACAAAGAAAAGAAACCCTAGAGTGGTTTAGAGTGAATCTTGGAGCATATACAAGATCTATGGACCCGTGATCATTCAATACAATTGCAATACGTTCTTCATCTTCAAATCAGTCAACTTGAGTTTCTTCCGATGGATTTTTGGAAGAGTATTAGAAGGCTTGAGGATTCATGGCGGAGGCAGTCAAACACAAGGTGTGGTGAATGAGAATTCGACAATCGATCTCAAGTCAATTGTGAGGAGTCTCAATTGTGTAGTAAGGTCGTTTGTAATCACACAATGATTTTTATAGTGTTTGATTCCTTCTGTGGTTTTTACCCATTTAGAGGTTTTCCATGTATATCGGGTGTTCATTGTATCTCTTCAATTCCTATCTTATACTTATTGATTGATTCAGTAGCATCATAGGAATTTCAGTAACCAATTTACTTCACAAAACAAATCCTTGACAAGATATAGTACAGCTTTCAGAATGCCTTTCCCTCCTTGAAAATTACAAGGCTAAATAACTGAACACAAGCATCATAAGAACTTCAACAAAAAGTTAAAACCATTACCTTAAAGGTACAAGGTTTGATCAAATAGAAGACCAAACGATCTCCTTTAACTAGTCTCTGAGCTAGGGAGAAGCCCCTCCATCCGCCGCTTAACCCATGCCTATCCACTAAATAATTTGCTTCATACTCTTTCCCCCATTCATCCACCAAAATTACTGTGGTATCTTGCATTGGTAAATGCAAATTGCAGAATTTCTTAGGAAAAATCTGCAGCAAGAGAAGTTAGCACGAAAAATTCTGCTTGGCACACCATATAAGGTTGAGCTCTGAAATAAAATAGCACTTACCAGCCAAAATCCGTGAGTGACGTTTGAGGGAAGCATACACTTAACAAAGCCTGGGAATCCATCTGCTATATTTGCCAGGACCTCTTCTGTGCGCTCCATAACGGAAAACTTAGCTTCATCATTATCATACAAGTCTTCAATCCTTGTCCTCTTCTTTTTACAGCTTTAAGTAGATCACAGAGGCAAAGCAGCCTTGTCACAAGATACTCCAAAAAACTGTGGTTTTTGGATGTTGTCCACATATAAAAGGACGAAGAACTGAACAGACATTCAAACAATATTACTAACCTTCCATATTTTCCACCATCGTCCGAAGTTACCTGCTCATGAATGCAAAACATTTTCAATAAGTGCGCTAGTCTAAAACAATTCCCTGTTATTTGTTGACCCCGCAAAATGTAAAAATCAATATGCTGAATAGTCTTTGTGGTTAATTGTATGAGAAACGAGTGACCGGAGAGAGAGGGAGGACGACTCTCTATTCATCTATCATTACTCGCTGCTGAACGAAGTCATAATGTACGACCACATGGATTAATCATCTTTGAACCACTTCTAACTCACTTTGTGTATGTGCGTATGTAAAGGTGTGCAAAGAAATAGATTTTTCTGCCTGTGCATATCCATGTTGCAGTCCCCTGTGCCTCCGCCGTTCTTTTGTTTTTCCTTTTATGCACAAACTTGTGACTTAAAGTTTATAGCTTCCTGCTTTCAAGATGTAATCCTTTTCATCAATCTTCTCACCCAAAGATTGCACCCTCTTCTCTTTTAATCGCGGGAGAAGTAACCAAACCTTATGCTTGCCAATCTATTTCTGTATCTCTCAATGCATCTGAAGACAACCTTAGCGATGACTATGATTCAATAGACACCCTCACAATCAACTTAAGAGAAGATAGCACAAACAATATGTCCTTTGCATGGGCGAAGGTAGTAAGAGCAAAAAAAAAAAAAAAATCATAATCCCTAGGTCCTAAGAAAAAAGAAGAAGAAACAATGGTATTCTTTACAATTTTGTCACACTCTGGAAAATATATAACATTTTATCCATAAAAAATATATGACCAAGTTTAAGAGTTGAAGAGTTCTGTCTCTACAGAGTCTGCACATAGTGACTCGCTGTTGCATTATGATACCACGTGTCATTCATACATGATGCCAATAATTTCTCAAGAGTTAATCCACCAATTCGTAAAAACGCTCCATAAAAACTAGAAGAATCAGACTTAATTTTCATAAACATCGCCAATCGAAATATCTTCTTTCCTAAATGACCCCCGAGTGCAAATCCTAGCTCCGCCACTATTCCTTTGATAAGATCTGACCTCTAAATAAACTAGATTCACAGGAATTAAATAACGAACGCAACGAGAGTTAAGAGCAAAACCGATTGGTAGCTTCAAGCACGGGTTCCAGCGTACGCTAAGTGGAATTAGGGTTTCAATAGGTTTCCATCAATTTCCATATCACCTTGTAACCACAGGTCCACGACCAAATCAATAACAAGAAGAAAGAAAACCTATTATCTGTTCCAACATATCCTAAATCAAGAACTGTAAACATAGTTATTCTATAGAAATCAAAGAGTTAGTGTAATCACAATCAAGAAGACGAAGAAGGAGTTCTCACTTTCTTGGCATTAGATTTGAGATTCGAACGCTTTCTTTTTCGAACCACTTTTCCCTTGTTTGGTGACCTCTGCTTAATCTGCCCCAACACAAAACAAAAATCCCAAATGATCAGAGGAAAAAAAAATAAAACATAGACTAAACAAGAAGAAACCCATTATTTACATGTACTATTCAACAGAGAAAGACAGACCATGGGAAGTGAATCCATCTGGGTCTCCAACTTCAGCTGCTCGGATTCCATCCCACTAATCTCCGCCTTTTACGCGTTACGTCGCATGTATAGATTTGTGTGTCAAAATTTGAACAGAGAGAGAGAGAGAGAGAGAGAGAGAGCAAAGAGTTGGAAGGAAGGAGCAGCCAACCCGGCTGCAGCTAGAATTGAGCTGAGAGACAGCCGAATCTGGGGCAGACGGAAAGTGGTTGACAAGTTGTATAAAGTTGTCCGTTTGCTTTATTTTGTGCTTAGGGACCGTTTGGATAACACTTTATCTAATCGCATATTTAGTCTTCCCACTTGGGGTCAGTTGTACTGAGCGTTGCGTGTAAAATGCATTCACATAGCAAGAAAAGAGACGCAAACACAGATTATCATCACCCCTATGAGGGCTATTATTATTCATGATTGCAGTACCCTCAGATGGTCATTTCGCCGATCCACCTGTATCTAATCCGATCCCCACAACTAACGGATCCATAATATGGACATCTCTTTCGAGGGAGGCGGGGGAGCCGTTGCCCCTTAAAGGGAAACAGCATGCTGTCTCGGTCGGATGAGGACCGTTTCGGTCTCATTTTGATGATCAGAAAAGTTCATTTCGTAGAGGTCGTTGAGTAGAATAAGTGTAACAAAAAATCTGCTTGAACGGATATCATTAAGAACCCTATTAAAACAGTTTTATCTTGAAAATAATGGATCCGAAACACTGGATCAAATCCACTGAAACCCATTATTGGCAAGTTATATATGTTCCGATCAGGCACTTAATGACATTCGATCGAGCTAATTTTTGGAACACTTTTTCTACTCGATGAGTTTTACGAAGTGAACGTTTCTGATCATCAAAGCGAGACTGAAGCGGACTCCATTCAGCCGGGACAGCAGGCTGCTAAGGGGCAGCAGATCCCCTGCCTCCTCTTTTGAGATTGGGTAGGATATGGAAATTTTTGGGGGATCGAGTAGTGATGAGCACCCAATATTGTAGATATTTGGTGCGACTAGTCCCGTACTATATTGGTGTGTTTTTGCGTTTATTTAGCTTTTATAGTGATATCGCACGTAAGGTGTGTTTTTGTGTATTTCAGGTAATTCGTATAAATAAGGCGCGTGTGAACATCAAGGAATGCTCCGGGTGCAACCAAGTACTCAAGGCATCGTGCCACCACATTGTGGTGCCCAAAGAGTCATGAAGAGATGATTTGGAGGTTGTTTGGTCGCCCAAGGGTCAAAGGAATTGAAGGACATGTGAGGATTTTACCAAAGGAATTCATCTTCCGACTAGCTAAGGGTAGAATCGTCATAACTTTTGGTGTACAAGGTACTTTTGATCCAAACCACTTGGGTTAGAAAGTAGACTCAACGAGCTTTCCAACGGTCCAAAGAACGCCTAAATCCGAGTTCGGGAGTGTCCGGAGCGAGCCCGCGAAGTTGCCCAAAAAAGCTGTCAAGCTTGTACCGGTA
Source organism: Rhododendron simsii (assembly GCA_014282245.1). Lineage (NCBI taxonomy): Eukaryota > Viridiplantae > Streptophyta > Magnoliopsida > Ericales > Ericaceae > Rhododendron > Rhododendron simsii. The sequence goes on along the minus strand of CM024957.1, from coordinate 11,281,614 downwards.
CGGGTTTTGGCCGTACCGGTTCATGCTGTCCAGAGTTTGTTTTTCAGCGTTTTTGAAGACATGAACTGGTACGGGTTTTGGCTGTACCGGTTCATACTGCAGAACTGAGACACGTTTTTGCTGCTTTTTCAACTTTCTACTTTTGGGATTTTTTCCACTTTTAGTTACTTTTAGGATATTTCTTGGGATATTTTGAGGGAGAAAGACCATTTTGTATAAATAGGGGTGTCTCTCTCTCTTCTTGATAATCCTTGTCTCTTCCACTTTAAGTCATTTTATTTTGTAGAAACTCCATTAAAGCTCTCCAAGCTTTTAAGCTATTTCCTTTGAGAACTCAAGCAAGTAAGTCTCGTTCTTTATTTTTCCGTTTGTTAATGTTGTAGCCGTGGACTAGATCCTCTATAAAATCGAATTTGTTTTCGTTTTTATCGGTTAAACTTATGTCTCGTTCTCATGCTTCGTTTTATGCTTTAAGTATGCGTAAGTAGTCGTTTGGCTAAGTCTCGGGATAATCTTTCCCGAGGACTTAGGTAGTTATTTGGTTCTCGAACTCTCGGGTTTAAAATCATGGTTTTCGGAATTGGATTAATCTAGCCATTTTGGTCTAAGCGAGGGGTGTTAACTAGGGGTGATACCGGTCCGGTTTCGACCGGTTTCGGCATATTTTTCGGTCGAAACCGGTTGTCCGGTTTGGAATTTTAAGAAACCGGAACCGGTTGAGATAATCCGGTCCGGTTTCGACCGGACCAACCGGTTTCGGTCCGGTTTATCCGGTTTATCCGGTTTCCTGCTCTGCCATAAAAAAAACCACCACACACGGCCACCACCACCATCAGGCCATCCCCGCCGTCGCCACCATCATGCCCAAACCACCATTGAAGGGTTTCGAAGCTCTAATTTAAGGGGTTTTGAAGCGACAATCAGTAGATCCAAAGGGTATTCAGTCGATTCAAACAGAGATGATGGACGAAGGGAGTGAGAACGAGAGGGATATGGGTTTTGTAGATCTTCTACTTCCAAATTTTTGTGGGGTGTGTGTGTGTGTGTGAGAGAGAGAGAGAGAGAGAGAGACAGAGACAGAGAGAGACGGAGAGAGAGAGAGGGATGAAGAGACTCACCCTTGGGTTTGGCCAAATCGCCATGGAAGAGTGCTGAGTGAAGGCGTCGTGACAGAATGAGATGGATCTGGAAAAGTTCCTTAAGGCTAGTATATATATATATATCTAACATTTATGTATTTCTATGTAATAAATATATTTATTCTATGTTATAAACACAAGTACTTGTCTGTCTAAGCGGTAAAGACTACCTCTTTCAACTGGGAGCACGCGAGTTCGAGCCCTCTTACTCGCAAATTTTTACACATATGCATTAATCCGGTTCGGTCCGGTTTCGACCGGTTTATAAAACACAAAAACCGGAAACCGGACCGGTTTTAAAAAAATTCAATTTTATAAACCGGAACCGGATCGAAATTATTCGACCGGTTTGAAAAATTCGGTCCGGTCCGGTTTTTCCGGTTTCGGTCGAATTTCCGGTTTCGACTAACAGCCCTAGTGTTAACTCCTTGGTATGTTGTTTAGTCAAGCGGTCTTGGCAAGTGGCATATTGAGGGCTCGTGGCCTCCTATGTGTTAGATACATTAGCAAAAATAGGTTGGTTTAGTTTCGATAAATCACATCTTTTGACAAACGTAGTCGTTAAAGTTAAATCTTCCGGGCGTGAGCACGCGGTCGTGACTCTCGCTTGAGTTATAATCGAGAACCGGTAACGGCCTTTGTTAAGGGTTAGACGATCCCTAGACTTGCCTCTTTTAAGTTCTTTAAACTCGTTTCTAGTCTTTTCATTAGCATTTTCACCGTTTCAAACAAAACCTAGTTGGCCGTCTTGAAAGCCGCACTCCACCGTATAAACCTACAATTCAAACTAGCTATATTTCGATTCTCTGTGGGTACGATTCCGGACTTCCGGATATTATACTATCAACGACCTAGCCCTACGCTTGGGGTTTTCTCAACCTTATTTGAAGGCAAGGTTCGGAGGCTAAGCAAGTAGAGGGTGGAGACAAACATATCTCTGCCTTGTTCCTGATTTTCCGAAACATATGCATACCTTTTTGTATTATTTTTATTTTTCTAGGGTGACTTTTCATTCTCACTCTTAGTTCTCACTTTTTTAGCGCCGCACATATATTTTGTGCTGCTTGTGTTGCAAAGCGGACTCCATTCGACAGGTACAACAGGTTGCTAAGGGGCAGCAACTCCCTTGCCTCCTCTTTCGAGATTGGGTGGGATATGGAAATTTTTGGGGGATCAGGTAAAGGGAGGAGACAAACATATCTCTGCCTTGTTCCTGATTTTTCAAAACATATGTATACCATTTTGTATTATTTTTATTTTTCTAGGGTGACTTTTCATTCTTACTCTTAGTTCTCACTTTTTTAGCGCCACACATATATTTTGTGCTGCTTGTGTTGCAAAGCAAATTTCAATTTACTTTACTTTAGCTTCAGTTATAATGTCCTTAAAATTCTGCATCATATTTTGAATCTTTTATTCATTAAAAGTTTCTTTTTTGATTTTAGTTGTTTAGCAAATCTTTTTTTTAGTAAAAACTTTGGATCCCCGAATCCAATCGGAACGGAAAATGGGGATGGAGGGAGAAAACAAATTCCCGTTTGAGATCAGGGCGGGGAAGGGGTTCGGGGATTGGGGACGAAGATGGTACTCTCCGAATCCGATCCATTCCCATTGCCAACCCTACCCTCACATAACAAATAGATGGGTGGATAGGTTGGCAAATGATGTTTTCTCTCTAAATTCTACTAGCAATGTTGTTTTATTTTTATAGCTTTTTTATGTTGGAACAATAATGTAAAGATCTTAAAGCAACACGATGTAATAATCAAAATAAAAAGGTTGTTAAAGTTAGCAATGTGTGCTAAAAAATGCTTACATTGTAATAACCAAACTTAACAACCTCTTGGCAACTCATCAAATTTTGGCCTTTAAATAATCAAAACTATCAACCTTTTGTCAATAACTAAATTTAATGGTCCCCACATCTTCTCAATCAAGTACAACCTTCATGGAAAAGTGAGTCACTCTCTATAAAGCAAATGTTTTATTGGTGGATAAAACAGACTCTTCACTTTGGGAAATGGTTGTTCATTTAACAATATTAATCATTTTATGGATTTTAACAAATACTCTTCACTTTCACTTATTTTACTAGAATACCATTCAATATAGACCATTAGATTGATAAGTAAAAACATGACGATTAGATTTGAATTTTTGCCAACTCATTTTTTATTATGAGCTAAAAATAAATAATGTGGGACTTGACATTGTTAATTTTAACAACCTCTAAATGGATAATCAAAATTTGATGTGACAAGTTTTGATTATCTACTTTTGATTATTACATTGTGGATGCTCTTACAAGGGTTAAATACCCTGACTTTGTCACGTTTAATTTTATATGAAATCTTCTTGTTACCAAAAATAAGTAACTCAAAAGAATTACTCCAGTATTTGTGTACGTTTACTAGACAAAAGAATTTTGCAGAAAAACCAAAAAATCTTTCATTTTTAGAAGATATATTTAGTAAGAAAAAAAAATTTTGAGTTAGAAAAATTAAAGTATGTGAGTCTCTATCTTTCTTGGATCGAAATTGAAAGTTTTATTCTATCCGGATAAAAAAAATTAATTATATTATTAAATTGGTAATAAATTTTATATACAATATGAATCGTATTTGATAGATTTCAATTAGTTTTATAAAACAATGTTATCAAAATTGATAAATATTACTCCAAATTAGGAGAAAAAATCAATTGAAAAATGGTACAAATTTCCAAAAAGAACTATTAAATGGAGACGGATGAAGTATTTTAGAATGATACAAGAAGGTAAATTTTGTCTTCATTTCTCATTATTTCAGTACAACTGATATAAAAAACTCAACTTTCAAATGGAGAATAAAGTTTAATATGATTTACCACATTTCCCCTTGTCTTCTACCTTCAAAACCAGAGTTGTAAAATCCGTTCCGTACCGGCTGGTATCGGCCTGTACGTACCGTACCGGTGCTTAAACGGAACGCAAAGGGTGACGTTCTGTTCCGGTCAAAATACCGGCCTGTTCCGGCCAATACCGGATGTACCGGCCAATACCGGCCTGTTCCGGACATATTCCGGTGTTCCGGCCGGTACAAAATTACCCTCTCTCTCTTTTTTTTTACATTTTATTTATGTTTATACTTAAAATATGGTAGATATATATTAAATATATACATAAAATATTAATTGCGATAAATCCGGAATGGTACCGGGATACAGCCCGGTACCGGTACGTACCATTCCAGTAGTGAAAACGGTACACTGGCCGGTACGGTATTGACAACTTTGTTCAAAACTACTTTGACTTATCTATAAGAATTAATTTATTTGTTCTTGTTTACATATATTTTTCTTTGACTTTTCAAGGAGGATAAACAATTTAAAAAACTCTTGATAAATAAAACGGGACGAAAGGAGTATCTTATTTACTTACTTTTTATCTCAATTTAGGCCTCCTTCCATTTTTTTCCAAAACTTTGTTTTTCAAAAAGAAGGTAATTTCAAACTCAAATATAACAAAAATAAAAAATAATTTATCAATTTTTTTTACACCGTTTAAGATCTCAGTGAGATTTATCAAACAAGATTCATATTGGTAGAAAAATTATTTACGTAAACACATGATTTTTGACCTTGAAATTACCTTATTTTTCAAAAACCCACTTTTTCCAAAAAGTGGAACGGGCTCTTAGACGCGAACCACTATAACAATACGTTTTGGGTGACGATACTGCCACGACATCATTTGTTAGTGCCACGAAACTATACACTGTTCTGACATTTTTGTCCATTTTTCACATTTTCATCTCTCTTGGCAACTTGTGCAAAGCAAGGTAGCGGAAGTATAACCCTCTCTCTCCTTCTTTACTGTTTCGATCCATGTAGTATCAGAGCACGTACACTAGAGTTGCGAGAAATTTTTCGATCGTTTGACGGGAACGACGAAGGAAGGAAGCCCAACCCAGCACGAACTCGGATCTCTATTCAGATCAATGGGTCTAAAACAAAGTTCAAATCGAAACCCTAATACAGAAAGCGGGACAACAGCAACGGCCTCGTGGAGTTCTCCGAGTTCGTGTCGCTTGCGTTGATGGGAACGGATATTTCACGGCGGCAGTGTTGGCTCATGGGGATGATCAGAGAGGCTGATTATTCATTGTTTCTCAGGGATGGAACCAGGATTTCCTATACGTAGGGGTCGAACTATAAATAACAAAATTCTAAAATTTCAAAGTTCAGGAATTTAATTGTTTGTTTGATTTGGGTTTTGAGAGAAGTTTTATGGGTAACGAGTGAGAGGGATAAAACGAGAAAATGAGACTAATAATTGAAGGGATAGCTTATGAGAAATCTTGCGCAAAGAGAGATATTGATTTTTGTGACAAAAAATGAACACATTCTAATTCTAAAGCATTTAAATGTCCAAATAACACCCGATACAAAATACAATATTTATCTGTTCAAGCAAAATACAACTCATATTGATATCGAAATTTAAAATAATAAAAAAAACCGAAACTACGCGGGGGCCTTGGCCCCTGTATGCAGAACCTTAGATCCGTCATTGTTGTTTATTGAATTGATTCCACACATGTATGTATAAACTTGTGTTTCATGTATGTATAGAACCCCAAGTTTAATGAATTATGAATCTACAATCCAATTCATTGTTGAATGAAGTAGCATTGTTGCATAAGAGGATGAGCCGATGAGGTTTGCTGTGATTATATTGTAAGACAGAGAAAGGGTGAGATTCAATTCAATCCATTTGCTGCGAGTTTAGTGAGAGAAGGAGCAAAGAGTCACTGCGAGTTTTAGTGAGAGAAAAAGTTAACAGAGCAAATAGTCCAGTCAGATGAAGAGACGAAGGGCAAAAGTGCCAGAACAGTGTATAGTTTCGTGGCATAAACAAATGATGTCGTGACATTATCGCCACCCTATGTTTTTATCTTCACATGATTATGAGTACGATAATCCGTTTTCAGGTGACTTCAGTTCACATCAATTTCTTCACATTAATAAACATTGGAGAAAAAATTATACTTGTACCCAACATAAATTTGACTTGTGAATGGAGTAATTGTATCTCCTACCTCTCAAGAGATTTACCCCTCAAAATTACGAATATGGCACATGACCCATCGTACACGTGAGAACTAGGGAGGGCAAGCTTGCCTGAACCGTACGAACCGATTGTTACGGTTTTTAACCAAATTTTCAACCGTGGTTTTGGTTAAATTTAAAAATCCGGCCAGTTTGATTCCGATTGTGATTTTATGTGATAACTGAAGTGTAACCAAATCTAATTAGCTGTCTCCGGAACCGCCCCGTCATATTGGGGCGGTTCCGCGGACAATCAATTAAATACCTAAGAAAACACCCAAATCTCAATCTCATAATTTTCGATCAAATTTTTATGATCTGAATCGTTCAATGTGTGTAGAATGTGATTTTAAAGGTGCTCATGAGAAATTAACAAAAAATATGACCAGAAAGTGCTTGTTTTAAGCAATTTTTAATTGAACCGTTCATCAAATCTAAACTAAAAACAGCTCAAATCAAACTCTTCCTGGTCTTTTTTTTTGCTGATTTTTCACGGGTTCCTCACATTGAGCGGCTCGGATCATTAAAATTTGGTCAGAAACTATGAGATATTTTTGTAGGTGTCTAATTAATTGTCTCCGAAACTGCCCCGCTTTTATATATACCCCTAGATACTGAAATACACCCCAGCCTATCTCAGTTAGGGTTTCTAAAATCACTCTTCTGCCTCAGTCTCTCCCGTCTCTCCCTCTCCCTCTCCCTCTCCCTCTCCCTCCCTGCCTCCCCCCTCACTTTCTAAAATAATTAGTTTGTTGCTTTGATAATGAATATTTAAATAGTGTCTTTGAACATAAGGTGTTTTAGTTAGTTTTTTATTATTATTATATATTTTGTTGTTGAACAATGGTTTTTGGAGTCTTTGAACCTATGATGTAACAGTGTATTCGTTTGTTAGCTTTTTGGGATATTAATTTTGTGGTCGGATACTTGATGATTTTTTAGTCTTAAATTAACGGGTTGTCCCAAGCGTAGGGTTGAAATCGACATAGTACAATATCAACGCGGGTTGTTACTGTTTAAACTAGTTCTTAGGTAGCCACCTCTCATGTACGATGTTGAGATTAACTAAACTCAAGAAATTGTTTGGTTTTTTTTTTATAAAAAACTTCGGAACTTTTGACTTTAGTTAAAAAGGAGGTACGGTAATAGCGTTCATAGTACTCGCAACCAGTCCCGAACTTATCTGCTTCATTGGTGTTCTTGAAAACGTTTGACTTTAGTGAGAAAAGGCTATCTCGAAAGATGCGAAACTTTATGGTTGCCATTTATGATTTACCCATTCGCGGCTGAGAACAAGTTTTGGTCCCCGGTTCCCCGCTCAAGTGAGCTCCGACAATGCTTGGGTTCGTCTAACGGAAATACTTTACTAACCTAAAATTGCCTTTCCATTATTATTTCAAAACAGGAGCAGAACATGTCCGACCTGACAACTGTGCTAATCACCCCGCGACCCTACCTATACGGCTACTCACTCATTATTAAGCAAGGTATGAAAGAAACACTAGTTTGAAACATACTTCTATTACTTGAGATAGAAAATAAACAAGAGGTATGAATTAAACGAACACCAACGAACAACTTTAATGAAAAACAAAAGTTAATACGAGTTACCGGAGTGCGAATACTTACAAAGCTTCAAAAACTTGAAGGGAAAAGAGCTCTGAAGAAAAACAACGAAGTCTAAAGCTGCTAATTAATATTCGGAACCCCAAAAATGAAGTTTAGAGGGGGTATTTATACAAAACCCCCAAAATCTGGAATTAAAACGTTAAAAACTATTTTTCATCCCGTTGTTGCCACCGGTATCGATATAGCTGATACAGCTAATAGCTGTATCGATACAGTCCGTATCGATACAGCTGGGAGTTGTATCGATACAACCTCTGTTAGCGGGCCTTTCGAGCTTTGCATGCACTTTTGGCGCCCGATGGTACCAATGATGTCACCCGACGCCTCACGCCTCTACTTCCCATGGCGGCGTTCAATCCAGCCTCGAGGCCTTGCAATTCAACCTTGGCGCAAAATCCGTCTTATTTCCTGCAAAACTAACAAAAACAAGACAAAACACGGCATCAAGCGAAAAATGAGACAAAACGCGCCTCTAATGCGCTAATTTGCCCTACTTAGGCGCTCATATTTATGATATCGCGTGCCTATCATTGTATATTTGACGTCTTTAACTCTATTAAAAATTTTGACCACTAGTTTTGGTGAAAAACCGAACCGAACCAATAACTATGGTTTTTGCTTTGGGTTCAGATAAAATAAAAACTGGTGGTTTTGGTTTTTGATTTATGTTCCGGTTTTGGTTTTGATTTTGCCAATAACCAAACCAAGCTGTACCATTGCCATCCCTAGACTGGTGAGAACCGCATAATTCTTACAATAAAATGCTCAAAGTACATATTTAGGTTGAAAACTCGTACTAATAATTTTTATATACTGACGTCTTACATGGGAATTCAAAAGTCAATAAGACCATTTCTATCACAAATTGAGAGAAGGAAATTGCTATCACAAATTGAGAGAAGGAAATTTCATCAAATGGTGAAAAGTGGGGTACTAGAAAAAGAAAGAGAGATAGGGACAGCAAACTACTCTTGGGATTTTCTCTCGTCCCGGCTTAAATGATTTGTCTTTTACCGGACCGGAGATAGAATTAATTGAGATACGCATAAACTGGTCTGATCTCTAGAAACCCCATACCGTCAGGGGAAAAAAAATACTCCCAAGATTCATCAGGAGAAATGAAACAAATTGTGATAACATCTCTTCGTAGCATCTTTATTTGAAAAAAAATATAAAGAAATTCAACAAATCAACTATAAACCTCTGAATTTCTTCAGTCAATCCTTAAATATTAAGAGTTGAATCAAAATTCTTCTTGTCCATTTGTGATACGGAATGTTTTGGCTAAATAATTGAGCCAGATTATTTTTGTCCTTATTCATTTTTATTTTTTTGCATTTATTAGTTTTTCTTTTGCTTTTGTAGATTATAGGTTTGTATTGACGAGAGGAACCTACAAAGTATAGATTTGTGAACCAAACGTATATTTTATATGCTTGTTTTGGATTATTTTTGTCTTTAGTGAACTTTCTAAAGATTTTGATCATAATTTTTATTTTTTAGATTTCTCTCATTGAGATGAACTAATAATCCACACAAAATCAACGCAAAACTAACAAATGCGAAAAAAATCAGAGTAAGGACCAAAAAAAAAAAACTTGCTCAATTATTTAGCCAAAACACTTGTAAAGGGTAGTTGTGCTAATGGGTGGTTACAGTTTAAAGAAAGGAAGAGAGTGCTGCGAAATTTAACTCGACAGTAACGTTTGGTGGTGAATATGGCAGAAAAATGAAGAGCTAGAGAAAGATTCAAATGCGTAGAAGGAATTTCCGTTTGACCCAAAAAAAAAAAAAGAAAGCGTACAAGGTTTCTTTTTCTTTTTTTTAAAAACCAAATAGTATAAAAGAAACGGTAGTTATTTATGTTTCTTGGACTTTTAATAAGTGCTCCCTGTTCTACTGATTCTTGGAAAAACAATAAAATTGTTTACCCTATATTTCACAGTTTTTTTTTTATACAAAAAATCAGACTTGTACAGAAATTATGGACGTTTTCACGTGCATTGGACGATTTTGAATGCAATTGTCTCCCAATCTAGGCACTTATAAGATCGAGCTAGTGCTTCATATATATGACACCGCATAGTGTTGCTGCCAAAATTTTCCTGAATATGTGATTTCCTGCATGCATTTGCAAGTGTTTGGTATGACATGAAAAGGAGTCCAACAAACGATGTATAACCTGATTCTAGCAAAAAGAAAATTTCATATTTTCAATGGCAAAATGATTTTTTTCTGAACCCAACTATTAGAGCTTAGGCGCTTAGCACATGTTCTTCATGTGGAAAGGTTTGGTCTTGGATTTGCTCCAACTTAATAAGTCCCCTTCCTTGACTATGTGAAGATCAACTTGAGGGATGTCTGAGCAAATTGTCCTAGTGTGATTGTGAATAGCAACCCCTCCCATTGCCCTAGGGTAGTGGTAAGCTCCAAGAGTGGCAATCTAGTGAGAGTGATAGCGATTTGGAGTTTGGTTTCTTGTATTGGCGTTTGGTGAGCGAAACCTTTACAATTCTCCTTCGCATATTGAAAACCTCTGGCAGTAGATTAGGCGTTTGGTTTCTTGCACTATTGTCGCCATCGCCTGAAGACCACATCGCACAACCACCGGCATGCTGAACGACCACATCGCACAACCACCTCCATTCACCGTCGCCACAATACCTTGCCACTGCTACCAGCCTACCACCCCAATAAGCACTTACTAGAGCCATGCTTTTCAACATCACAATCAACCAAGCGAATAAATTTTTAGCATAACACATTTTTCCTTATATCAGCTGGTGCAACTTGGATTCCCCTTACACATATGTCTGTCTTTCTTCCTTTCAATATCTCCAAAAGCCATGGTACAACAACCAAGAGCAGCCAAATAGCATCTGAGTTACAAGTTGTTTTCTCTAGACTGTGTACAAAATGGTTGATGACTCAGTGTAACTCTACAAAAAGTGGCATCACTGTCACAATGAGTAATTCCACCAACACAAAAATCGTTCTTAGAACCGACCGACAAGTGAATGGATAAATAAAATTTCACAAGATCTGATTGGTAGGAACCAGAAAATCTTATCTATCCCATTTCGTGACAGGTTTCTGTGTTAGTAAAATAAGTCGTGTCACGAACTGTGAAAGGCTTTTCACCATGGAGCCTTAGCTTCCTTCTGGAACATAGATTCCATTGTATTGTTGTTTCCCTTCAGCCCCTCAATCTCCTCATCTAGGATTTTCATCACCTTTTTCACATCCAAGAGCTTCACCTCAAGAGTCTTCATCTCCTCTTCCGCTCGAACTCTTTCAACGCTTTTCAACTCCAAAATCTTTTCCGAGTCAACCACAAGGCTCAAAAGCCGGTCTAGGCGAGCAAGTAAGAATCCAACATTCATTCCCAACTTCTCAAAGGCTTTCAGAGTATTTTCCCATATGGTCAAATTATTGCGAGATGTAGTCAGCTTAGAAGCCCTAATGGCATCCGCAATGTTAACAGTTTCAGATATGATCCCAGAAACTAGTTTAAAATTTAGCCCCTCGAGAAGATGATCATGAAGGAAAGCATTTTGACTGCAACAAAGCTCGTAGTACTTGATCCGAAGATGTGGGGGTATTTCTGAGTCTATAACTAAACCATCCACGAGAATAGTGAAATTCTCAATGCTCTTTATGTCTTTGAAATCAACCGAAGTCTCTGAAAATCTGATTCCTTCCAACAGCTCAGAGCCCAAATCTTCACTGTCATTTCCAGATTGTTCTGGTAGATTCTCAATTTCAGTGCTTAAAGTCAGCAGTTTATTCTCCTGAGCATCAATACCTGTTTCTGTTTGATGTTTAGCGAACAGATAAAGATAAATGAGCACGAATTTGGGGCTCGGGCTGGGGCTACTATCAGATGATAAAGCAATGAAATAGATTAGTTAACGAACTTACCAATATCCGTTGGTTTTACACAGGCGTCCAAAGTTAAAAGGCCAATGGCACCATCTACATCACTGAAACCATTTGCTCTTATGATGTATACCTGTAAAAGATGGAAGGCCCGTAAGTCCGTAACAGTCGAACTAGATATATTCATGCTATGAGGAACATAACATCTTATGCCTTGGCAATTGAGTACTAATTCAGTAGTTCCACCCCAACAACAATTTTGATATAAATAATGCATTTTCCTAGTATTCTTGTCCAACTACTAGTACTTGAAATCTAGGATTTAACGGGCTGGGAAAAAACAATGGTTACTTAGATGAGCATAAAAGGAGTGACGTTACCTTGAATTTGCAAGGTTGAACCAGTTGGAAAACTAAAACATCCCCCTCTAGCAATCTATGCGCGATGGAGAACCCTCTCCATCCACCGCTTAGCCCGTTCTTGTCTATGAGATACTTTGTTGCGTACTCTTTATCGCTTTCACCAAGCAAAGTGACAGTGTCATCATTTTTTGGCAAATGCGAATTGGAGAACCATTTAGGAAAACTCTGTCACCAAACACAAGTTAGTACAAAATGCCATTTAGAAGTTGATGTTTTGACTATTTATGAAGTTAAAAAAAAAGATTTCATTTTGGATTTACCAGCCAAAATCCCCCAGTAACGTGCGATGGGAGCATAAGCTTCACAAAGCTTGGGAATTCGGGCGCTAGTTTTGCTTGAACCTCTAGAGCTCGATCCATAGCCGAAGATTTGGTTTGGAGGCAATCATGACTGATCAGAGCTCCCTTTGATTCACTGCTTATTGGAATAACACAAGGCATTGTGGTTATTTGCTTATGTCCATCTTGTTCCGAAATAGCAGTAGCAGTAATTCATTCACATAGTGTATACTAACCTTGTTGACTTCTTTGGTTTATCTGGAATCACCTGTTCAAAGAATTCACAAGGAAATTCCATAACTTGATTGTTCAAACCTAAAACCCATCAAATAAAAATGTAAATTCCATAATCGATCATTACAACAAGTGTGTTTTTTGGCTGTTTACTACACACCAATTTCCATGTACCCATGTACCAGTGTGTTTTTGGGCGTTGGATCACGTGAGAATTTCAAAGAATACAAAAAATTCTAACTTAATCTAATGATCGAATATGTACCGGAACAAAGAATAGAAATTTGGGTTCAGCGGATTTTGAACTCCAAAAGCTAGTGTTTGGACCATTGATTTTCCAAAGGGTTTACCAAGTGAAAGAAAAATCATGGGGAAAACCGAAGAAAATTAAGAAATAAATGTAGTAGTATGATTTTCCTCACTTTAATATCTTTCCATGACCCAAGCATAGTCTCAGTAAGTTAGATATAGAACATACAAATGAAAAGTGTGATAATATATGTCATACTTCTCTGGAAACAATTAAAACAGAAAAGCAGTAAAGGAACTGCTACCGTTAAATTAAGATCATGTTCCGTTAAGGTTCTTATTTTTAAAGTATTTATTTCCCATTTTGAGAGACAGGTTATTCTCTAACCATATATTGCCTTTATATACTTATTTTCCATAGTAGAACGGGGTAGTAGCAAGATGCCCAAAACAAGGATATCAAACTTGTATTGCTTAATTTGCTTGTGATTGGCCTTGCAAGCCAAGTGGTACTCAGTTGCCCAAAACTTTCACTCTATCACTATCGTTTTCTTTAATAACAAAAAAAAAAGAAAAGGGGAGAAACAGAGAGAGAAAGCAGACTATGCTACTCTTACAGTAGCTTCCAATAGCAAAACTACCACAGAAGAAACTCTCAATATTCTTAGAGGAGAAAAGGATCTCGGAGAAAATAAACGCATGTTGATTTGTTAGCTTCGACTATTGAGAAAATAGTAACACGAGGGTTTCCCCTTTTTTTTAATTTCTAAAGGAAAAATAAAAGCGAAAAAATTCGTAACCTTTCTGGTAGTAGTTTCAAGATCCGCAAGCCTTTGTCGGGCCAGCTTTTTCTTGGCTTCCCATTTCTTGTTCACTTTAATCTGCAAAAATAGCAACAAGGTAAAAATACCCAGTATGCTTGCATATATAAATATATTTAGAGAGAGAGAGAGAGAGAGAGAGAGAGAGAGAGAGACCGTGGAGGAAGTTTGAACGGGGCTTGGTTTAGAAGAAGTAAACCGGGATATAGCCATTGTTTCCTTTCTTCTTCTTCCCAGAGAGAAGGCTCTGTTTGCTGAGAAGAGAGAAAGAGAGAGAAGCCGACCGTTGGGTTTAAAAAACTAGCAGGGGAATAGCGGAAGAGTGCGGATCAAAAAAGACAAAAAAAAGAGTAGTGGAAGAAGTAAATTGCTAATCCCCCCCCCTGACACACACCCCCCCTGGGCCCCACCTGAATTTTCCGAAACTACCCCGCCTCCCCCCCCCCTCTCTCTCTCTCTCTCTCTCTCTCTCTCTCTCTCTCTCTCTCTCTCTCTCTCTCTCCCTTTTCTTTCTTTCTTTTTTTCCTTTTCCTTCTGGTTTGTTTTTATTTTTTTCATTTTATTTTCTTTTCTTTTTCCGGTTTGAATTTTTTTTTTCTCTTTAATAATAGGTTCAAATCTAATTCTAGGCTTTGTAAAGTAATTGAGAGAAAAAATATTTTAATTAATCATGTTTATCCGACAGTTTTCTTTTTCTTTTTTTGTCCTTTATAAATTAAAAAATATAGTTACGAAAATAAGTGTTTCAATTTTCAATCCGTTTGAACCAGTGCAAAGATATTTTTTTTTATCAATTCATCCTAAATGGTCGTAATAAATTTTTAGCTTTAAGACTTTTCAATGAACACCCTAAGAGAGTCCTGAAACCAAATAATGAGTCTTAGAGTGCTCATTGAAATGCCGTAAAACAAAAAATTCTTTAATATTACAATTAGTGTCCGGGAACTAATTACGAAATGTATTTTGCAAACAACATACTAATCCAGAATACAAATGTTATATTTAGAAAGTCTACCCCCGTTGACGCATTAAAGTCAGAAAAGAAAGTCTAGCTCCGTTGGCGCATTAAATTCACTGACACACGTTCTTCTCTCCACACACCCTCCTCTCGTTCCAAATTTAAATCCGTTTGAATTGGTGAGAAAATTTTATTTTTTTATCATTTAATTCTAAAGGGTCATAATTAAATTTTGACTATAGGACTCTCGTTGATTAACCCTAAGAAAGTCGTAGACTCAAATATCTTTTAGGACTAACCAACGAGAGCCCTAGAGTCAAAATTTAATTATGACCCTTTAGAATTAAATGATCAGAAAAATAAAATCTTTCTATCGGTTCAAACGGATTGAAATTTGGAACACTTAATTTTTTAACCATTTTTTTAATATATAAACTAAAGGTTGAAAAATTAAGTGTTCCAAATTTCAATTCGTTTGAATGGGTGAGAACATTTTATTTTTTTGATCATTTAATTCTAAAGGGTCATAATTAAATTTTGACTCTAGGGCTCTCGTTGGTTTGTCCTAAAAGATATTTGATTCTACGACTTTCTTAGGGCTAATCAATGAGAGTCCTATAATCAAAATTTAATTATGACCCTTTAGAATTAAATGATTAAAAAAATAAAATCTTCTTACCCATTCAAACGGATTGAAATTTGGAACACTTATTTTCGTAATTATATTTTTTAATCTATAAAAGACAAAAAAAGAAAAATAAAACAGTCGGATAAACATGATCGATTGAAACACTTTTTTTCCTCGCAATTACTGTACAAAGCCTATAATTAGACTTGAGCCCATTATTAAAGAGAAAAAAAATTCAAACCGAAAAGAAAGAAAATAAAATAAAATGAAAAAAAAAAATCAAACTGAAAATAAAAGGAAAAAAAAAAAGGAATCAAACGGTAAAGAAAAAGAAAGAAAGAAAGAAAAGGAAGAGAGAGAGAGAGAGAGAGAGAGGGAGGGGCGGGGTAGTTGGGGAAAATGGACGTGGGGCCGGCGGGGGGGGGTGTGTCAGGGGGGGGGGGAAAAGCAGCCCTCTGGAAGAATACTAGGCATTATTATGGGGTTTAAACTTAAAAAGTGACTGCGATGGTACTGTCAGAGCACTATCATCTCGGAGAAGGAAACGCCGAATTCGAGCCAAAAATTTGAAATCCTCCTCAAACATAGTACTGGAGTAATTTTTAGTAGTAGACTATACGTTTCATTTTCGTCTTTGCATTCCCTGTTTCCAATCTGCGAGGTGTCTCTGCCCCTTCCATTTGCGTGTGTAAAGTGGAAACATTGCAAATACTAGGCTCCGGTCCGTTCCGGTTTTGGACCATTTGTGGGTCCACAAAGAGCTCCCAACAATAATCGGAGCCATTTCGGTTGTGTTTGATTACAAGTTTAGTTTAGTTTAGTTTAGTTTTGGTAGTGGGTGAAGAGAGAAATAGAGTAATGATTGAAGATAGGGGTAATAATTGGAGAGAGATGAGAAAATAATAATTGGAGAAATATGATAATGATTAGAAAAAAAAAAGCAAGGTAATGATTGATTTCCAAAACTAAAACTAAAATAAAAAGGGCACCGAACAAAGCCATCATATTTTTGAATTTCGCTGAGAACATTAATTTCATTTGAAATCATGTTGATTCGATACTGTTTTATATGATTTCGAAATGCATTAAGCTCCGTATAATTGTTTTACATGGGTTGTAATCAAATGGTATTAAATCAACGTGATTTTCGAGACGAGCTTTAAAAAATAAACAGGTCACAAATGACCCAAAATTGGACCAGGACCATATGAGACTGGATGGGATCTGCTCCTCCATTCTAGAATACCTGTTTGGTTCATTTATCATCCACAAGAGTTTGTAAAATATAATTTAGATAGAGAAACAAAAATGTTACGCGAAACAAAACTGTTATGTGCATAGCCGTTTGTGATGGTTGTGCACGTAATTCTGGCCGCCTAGATGTTACGAAATTACATGAACACCTCCTAAAGTGTTTTTTTTTTTTTGAAAGGTGAATTATTTTTATGGGAAAGTACGAATGCCTCCCTAAGATTTGGCTCTTTGGCAGATGACCTCCGTGTGTTCTATTAATGACTAGTTTGTCTCCCTATGGTTTTGGAGTAAAGTTCAACTTCTAACTCCGTTAATGGCATAAGTAAAATGACCATACTACCCTTTCTTAAATGAAAGGTCTTTACTCTACTTAGCATCTTCTAAGGAGATGTCAAAGTTGAAGTGGACAATCAAACGACTAGTTTTGACATTAAGTCACCACCCAACCATGAAGGCTGTAACGCCCCGATTTTCGGACACGTTAATTAAATCATTTATAATTGATTTAATAATCCATAAAACTGTTTTAAGAAATAAAATTTTATTAAACAGAGTTTAGCAGCGGAAATTTCAAATACCAAATTCAAAAATACTTACTGTCTTACAACCCAATGAAATAAAAATAAAGTTTGACAAATGTGATAACATTTTTGGAAATTCAAATAACAATACTTTAAATTAACAGAGCTTCTAAGGGTAAGGCATCCAAGGCTCGACAAACTCCCTTTCCTCAGCTGGAAGGTCCTTACTCTGATACTGATCATCTTGAAGAGGATTCTGCTCTTCGGTCTCTTGATTACCTAGCATAAAACGCCAGCCCAACGGCACCATAATGAGTTTTGAAACTCAGTAGATAATCCCAACCCTACTAACCCCTTACTCTACAGTTAGCAGATCAACGATATAACAAATGATAGACGGTACAACATAAAAGCACATTATCTTTTTCTTTACTATCCATTATCTTACATGAAATCTAAGGATCCTCTCCACGAGATCCTTTCCTCCCACATCCACTAACTACAACCGTCTCATGGGTCCACCCTTCCTCTTGTTTGTCCTGCACACAGGGTCTTAGGTGAGCGCACCTATTTTATGTATCTAGCATGTTCTCACTTAAGACCATAACAGGAGGATCGATTCATCCCATGACGCATCGTACATTAGGGTCGGACATCCCTACCCCACGCTAACTATAACCGTCTCATGGGACCCATTCTCTTTCTCAAGAGAAACTTCCCATGACATATCATATATTAACGTCACAACATTTCTCAACACAGGGCCCCATTGGTTACCCATTTCAACACAGGGCCCCATTGGTTACCCTTGCCATCGCCATGGCTCAAAACACAATCCACATCTCACACTTCAAACACTTTACCATTTTCCATTTACTTATCATCGTCTACATGATTCACTACTCATAACCACCCAGTGAACCTAAGTCCGATCTAACCAGTAAAACATAGTAATTCCAATAACACACAATCAATAACATGATACATTTCATTGTGAGTACAAGCATACCAATTTATAAGTGCGAATTAATAAGTAAACAAGTAAAAAATTAGGATTTGGGCCGATGCCTTTCGAGATTTTTAAATTTGACGACCAGCTTCCAGTTACGTTTCATGAACTCCACTGACCTTAGTTAGGTAACTTAGTAGTTTATATTTTCTTAGAGTTCAACGTATTATTAAGATTGGGAGTAAAATTGTAAGTATCAGAATGTAGTTTCTTATGCAATCTGTAACGTTTAGATTGTTCCAGACCTTTACCAGTACTTAACGAGGTTTCAACTATACAATTTCACCTATATTGGTATTTTACCATTTGCTCCAATAATTTAGTTAGTTCATTAGTTCAGCAAAGGAAAACTTCTTAGCTTAAGTTCTTTAAGAGTTATTTTATTCAAAAAAAATAAGGTAATATTTTCACAACTTATATTGTGTACTGTCTTACTATAAACTAAGTACAATCCATTTATCAATATTGTATCATAATCTTTTTACTATTATTATTATTATTATAATAAAGTATAGTTATTGTTAGAATATTGTCAGGCTTATGTTAGTCCCACATTGGTTAATTGAGTCATTGTAATAAGTATCTCATAATATAAATAAAGTCTGTGTGTGTTAGGGTTAATTAACATCCTATACACTTATTCTCTCTCTTTCTAAACAACATGGTATCAGAGCAACCCTTAACGCCGAAACCCTAGCCACCCTAATCCTGCCGTACCTCTACCTCTACCCACCATTAGCCGAAACCCAAACCACCCTAATCCTGCCGTACAACTCTCGCCAATACACACCAGCAAACCCATCAAACCCTTTATGTCACCACAATAATCAAACCCATTATTCTTTACACTAATTAAATCCAAAACCCATCAAACCCTTTACGTCACCACAATAATAAAACCCATTACCCTTTACACTAATCAAACCCTTTCCGCCACTGTACGGGCAAACGAAATCAGTTTTTTAAATTGGTTTTAATTAGAGCAGCCTGCACTATGTTTGAAATCACATCCAGTCACTTGGTTTTAATTAAGAACGAACCCGTAGCTTGCACTATGTTCGTCGGTTGTTGATTGTCATTCTTTGTACCTGGGTTCGTGATTTTATTAGTCTATCAGTGACTTTTACTGGTTTGGTTGGTTGGTGCTCTCGATTTGTCGCTAGTTCTGGTATGACAGTTTTTTTTTTTTGGTTACCAAATATTTATGGCTGTTGGTAGTTATTGTAGTCGGTGGTAGAAGTTTCATCAATTGGTTTGTGGATTTTGTTGATGTTGGTGGTTGGTAATTAATCGTTGTTGATTAGTTAGTGATTATTGGTTTCTACTCCTTTCGCGTTTGGGAAAATGTCTGCGGAGAAAACAGGTTCTGGTACTCAATCGAGCCCTCTCTCTACTTTTATTGCTACTACATCTGGTTCTGGTTCTACTGGTATTGGTAGTCTTTTTAGTGGCTCTCGGTCTCGTGAGAGGCACTCTATTTCCTCCACACCATTAAATGGGGGTAATTATGTTTTCTGGGATAAAGCTGTTGAGGTGTATTATATGGGTCAGTCCGAGGACTCCTATTTGATTGATGAGCCCCCTGCTGCAAATGCACCCACATATGGGGCCTGGAAACCTGTTGATGCCCGTATTCGTTCCGAGTTGTGGAATAGTATGACGGAACAGGTTGCTAGTACACTAATGTTTTGTGATACCGCTAGAGAGGTGTGGACACAGGCAAAAGAGTTGTATTCAGGTGTCGACAATCTCCGTCGTACGTATGATCTTCATCAGTCTTTCTTTAATATATCTCAGGGTAATGATTCTTTTGAGGAGTATTATGCTAAGTTTCGGCGTATTTGTAATGAGTTGGACATCTGTGAGCCACTTTCTGCTGATATTCAAGTTATACGGCGCCAGCGTGAGCGCATGAGGGTCACTCGTTTCTTATCTGGTGCGTCATCCACTTTCCAACCTGTAGGTAATCAGATTTTGGGGGATCGTGACTTACCTCCTCTCAGCGAGGTCTTCAGTCGTCTCCGGCAGTTATCGTCTATTTCTGGTACACCGGCTCCTGACCGTTCTGCTTTGACTTCCGCTGTTTCTGATAGCTCTATGTTTTCAGTCAGCCGTGGCAGTGGTCGCGGCCGTGATTCTGGGTTTCGAGGTCGTGGTCGCGATTTTGGGATGAATGGTCGTGGTTCTAGTGGTCGTACAGATACTGTTATTGGTGGTCGAGGTGATCGTACATTTAGTCGTGGGGGCCGCATGACAGGGGGAGGCCGCGGTCGTGGCCGTGGTGCTCGGTTGTGTACTTACTGTGGGGGGACCAATCATTGGGTGGACACATGTTATGAGTTGTATGGCTTCCCTCAGGCTCATCAGGCCACTGTCTCTGAGGATACTGGACAGTTTGCTCAATCTTCTGCTGATAGTGTGGTTGTTTCAGCTGATGAGTACCAACGCTTATTGTCATTTCAGACTGCAACAGGATCTTCCACTGCTACGCTTGCTCAGACCGGTCCATCTATTGCTTGTGTTGCCTCCTCTTCTTCCTCTCCATGGGTTATTGACTCGGGAGCTACAGATCATATGACTGGTACACCTGCTTTTCTTTATGATCGACAGCCAGTTGGTAGATCATCTCATGTTACCTTAGCTGATGGATCTACCACTGCTGTCACTGGTTTGGGTTCAGTTCCTATCTTTTCCTCTCTTACATTGACATCTGTATTACATGTTCCTCGTTTTCCGTTTAATCTTATGTCTGTGAGCCGTCTTACAAAATCTTTGAATTGTTCTGTTACATTTCTTCCTCATGGCTGTGTTTTTCAGGATCTCACGACGGGGAGGAAGATTGGTGGGGGCATTGAGCGAGGTGGCCTATATTACCTGACAGTGTCTCAACCCGTTGCCCTTCAGGCATCAGCGTCTCCATATCAACAGCACTGTCGTCTTGGTCATCCCTCTCTTCAGAGTTTGAAGCGTCTTGTGCCCTCTTGTCGTTCCATTAATAAGTTGGTTTGTGAAGTCTGTGAGTTTAGTAAACACCGTCGAGTCACATTTTATCCTAGGGTTGAACGTCGTGCGTCGCGTCCTTTTCAGTTAGTTCATTCAGACATTTGGGGGCCTATTCATGTGCCCAGTATCTCTGGTTTTCATTATGATGTTATTTTTGTGGATGATTTTTCTCTTATCACATATCTTTATCTAATGAAAGAGCGATTTGAATTGAAATCTGTTTTTAAATCCTTTTACATGGAGATTCAGAATCAGTTTGATACCTGCATTAAGATATGTCGTTCCGATAATGCCCGTGAATATTTTCATAGTATGCTTTCTCAATTTTTTGATGATCATGGCATTATCCACCAATCGTCGTGTTCTCAGACTCCACAACAAAATGGAGTTGCTGAGCGCAAGATTCGGCACTTGTCTGAGATTATGCGTGCCTTACTATTTCAAATGCAGGTTCCTAAGTCATATTGGAGTGACGCTGCCCTCACTGCTTGTTACTTAGTCAATCGCCTGCCCTCTACGGTCCTAGGTGGTCAAGTTCCCCATACGGTCTTATTTCCTGATCGGCCTCTCCATTCATTACCTCCTCGCATTTTTGGGTGCACCTGTTATGTCCATGCTCTTGACCCTGATAGGAGTAAACTTGATCCTCGATCTTTTCGGTGTATTTTTCTGGGATACTCACACACCCAAAAGGGGTATCGATGTTACTCTCCTACTTTACGTCGTCACTTTGTCTATGCTGATGTCACATTCAATGAGTCCTTGCCCTATTACTCGGATCCTCCTACTAACAATGATCTCCTTACATTAGAGTCTGTGTTACCTATGGCTGTTCCCACTGGCACTGTTCTACCAAATCCTTTACAGGTTTATGTTCGGCGTTCCCACGCACCAACACTGTCCCCGTCTCCAGCACCAACCCCGCCTCCTGCAGCATCTTCGCCGGCACCTCCGTCTTCCCCCCCGTCGCCAGATCCGCCTGCTCTTCGCTATCCGACTCGTGAGAATCGCCACCCACCGGTAAAATATGGTTTTTCTAATTGCTCTCACACTTCTCATCCTCTTTCTCGGGTTATCTCATATGACCATCTCTCTCCATCTCTCCGTACTTTCACTACTACTGTCTCCTCTGTTTTTGTTCCTAACACTGTTCAGGAGGCATTATCACGGTCTGAGTGGCGGACAGCTATGGAGGATGAAATGTCTGCTCTTCATAATAATGGCACGTGGGAGTTGGTTACTCTTCCTGCTGGTCAAACTACTGTTGGCTGTCGTTGGGTCTATACTGTCAAGTACCTTCCTGATGGCACTATTGAGCGCCACAAAGCTCGTCTGGTTGCCAAAGGGTACACCCAGACTTATGGTGTTGATTATTCGGAAACATTCTCTCCCGTTGCCAAGCTTGGTTCTGTGCGTATTCTTATTTCTCTTGCTGCCAATCTTGGTTGGCCGTTGTACCAGCTCGACGTCAAAAATGCCTTTCTCCATGGCGATCTCCAGGAGGAAGTCTACATGGAGCAACCACCTGGGTTTGTTGCTCAGGGGGAGCGTCATAAGGTATGTCGTCTTCGCAAAGCACTTTATGGACTTAAGCAATCTCCTAGAGCGTGGTTTAGCAAGTTTAGTGATGCAGTTATGAGATTTGGCATGTGTCGAAGTCAGTCAGACCACTCTGTATTCTCCCTTGTGTCGGCTCGAGGGAAAGTATTGCTCATTGTCTATGTAGATGACATTATTATTACTGGAGATGATCAAAAAGGGATTGATGAGTTAAAACAGTTCTTACATAGTCAGTTCCACACTAAAGACTTGGGTAAGTTGAGATATTTCTTGGGTATTGAGGTAACGAGGTCCAAGGATGGGATTAGTCTGTCCCAGAGGAAATATGTTTTGGATATTTTAGAGGAGACAGGTTTATTAGGAGCTAGACCGGTGGAGACTCCAATGGATCCTAATGTGAAACTCTGCATTGATCAGGGGGAGGTATTTCCTCATCCAGACCGGTATCGTCGATTGGTTGGTAAATTGAATTATCTTACCAATACACGTCCTGATATCTCATTTGCTGTTAGTATGGTGAGTCAGTTTATGTCTGCTCCTCGTCTTCCACATTGGGAAGCTTGTATTCGCATTGTTAAGTACCTTAAGACTCATCCTGGACGCGGTTTGTTTTACCGTTCTAATGGTCATTTTCGTGTTGAGGCATTTACGGATGCAGATTAGGCAGGGTCACCTTCTGATAGACGTTCAACAACTGGTTACTGTACGTTTATTGGTGGCAACCTAGTTACTTGGAAGAGTAAGAAGCAAACTGTTGTTGCAAGGTCTAGTGCAGAGGCAGAGTACCGTGCTATGGCTCATACCACATGTGAGATTGTTTGGCTGAGATCCTTTCTTGAGGAGCTGGGATTTCAGGTGCAATTACCCATTCCTATGTATTGTGACAATCAGGCAGCGATACATATTTCCTCGAACCCGGTGTTTCATGAGAGAACCAAACATATTGAGGTAGATTGTCACATCGTTCGAGAGAAGGTTGACAACGGTGTTTTGGTTACGCCATTTGTGTCCACAGGAGCTCAGATTGCAGATATTTTTACCAAATCACTATTTAAACCTCGTTTAGAATTTTTATGTAACAAGCTGGGACTTTGTGATATTTACTCTCCAGCTTGAGGGGGAGTGTTAGAATATTGTCAGGCTTATGTTAGTCCCACATTGGTTAATTGAGTCATTGTAATAAGTATCTCATAATATAAATAAAGTCTGTGTGTGTTAGGGTTAATTAACATCCTATACACTTATTCTCTCTCTTTCTAAACAACAGTTATTGTTTAAACATGCTATAATTACGTTCCCATTCAGCAACACCATTAGTATTAGTTATTTCAAACATTTCCATGAAACAGACATGTAGAACAAGGAAATCTAGTCAAAACTTAGTCTACGGCCGAAATCGAAACTAGTTACCACAGGAATTGAATTTAGAACTAACATAAATATTGGGAGTAAACTGAAGTTTTAGAACCTGACTTTTAAAACCAAACGTGCATGCTACAGTGCACTTTTCGGAAAACAGAGTATCATTTGTATTTTCGTAGTTTTGATCCGTAGCACGATTTTAACCATAAATACTCCATAAACTCGCTATACAGGGATTAATTTATACTTAGGAGAAAGTAGGGGAGCAATTATCCTACCTCGATTCCGGCCGAAAAAGCGGTTAATGGGTTCGGACGGTTTCGGACAGATTTGGAAAAATCGGAAAAGACGATAGAGCAACGGAACGCCGGGATGACTTCGGGTAGTTGGGGATTGATTCGGAGGTGCTCAGGGTCGTTCTAGAAGATGGGTAGCCGGAGTACGTGCTCGGATAAGTGTAGAACCGAAAACCCACTTTTACGTTCTCTCTCTAAACCACCATTGTTGGAGCTCAACAATCTCTCTCTTTCTCTTTCTTTTTCTATCTCTGGACTGAGTATCAGAATGGAAAATGGAAAGTAGTAACTTTTGTTTTGATTTTCGGAATTATATGGGTGTATATAATGGAAGAGAATGAGTAGTGGGGAGGTGGGGTGTTGTAGTGGTTTGAGGGCATAGAGGGAGAAGTGGAGAAGTGGGTGAGAGATACTCGGAGAGAGAGAGAGTGTCAGCACAAGAGAGCTGAGAGGAAAAGAGAACGTGTCCCATGTACTTGAAAATATCCCCATATATACATAAACGTACACACATATATGATATATATTATATTTTATAACTTTACTAGGATTTCTACTAACTACCAGTATATGTGATTAAAATAAAAATAAAACTAAAACTAACAGACACTATTTACTAATTGTTATAATTAAACTAATTAATAGTACTTGAATGACTGTAAAATAAATTATGGAGAAAATTAGGGTCGTTACAAAGGCATCATGTCAAAAGTGATATGGCTTTGAAGGGAGGTGACGTGACTTTAAAGGAAAATCTCGACATGTCAACTTTGACATCAACCTTTTAGGCTGTCAATTTTCAAAAATTGACTATAAGCTTTCAAAATAATTTAACATAATTAAAGATGTCAAATTCCCACGTAAGTCTTCAAAATAATGTGGTTTTGTTTGGTTGAGAGTTTAGTTTAGTTTAGTTTAGTTTTGGTAGTGAGTGGAGAGAGAAATAGAGTAATAATCGAAAATAGGGTTAATGATTGAAGAGAGATATAGAGAGATGATAAAGTAATAATTGAAAAAATAGGTTACTGATTAGAGAAAGAAATAGGTTAATAATTGAAAACTAAACTAAAACTAAAAAGTTAACCGAATAAAGCCGTAACATCTCCATTTTTTACCTCTCTTGTTGGAGGTGCTCTAACAACCTCCTATTTTCTTCACATACACACACAAATACATATACTTGGAATAAGAGGTTGTTCGGACAAAAAAATAAGCCTGGCTATCCCGCCAAAAATGAGCCAACTTAAGCTACAGTGGTTCGGCTAGAAAGGCAACCTAAAAAAACCAAGTGAAATTACAAAAATGCCCTGCCTATTTGTCTTCCTCTGACGGGGGTACTTTTGGAACACCAGGGTGGGGTCGGGGGAGGGTGACTTAGTGAGTGTGTCGCACAAAGAAAAAGCAAATGCCACTTTGGGAAGAAGCCAATAAAGCCAACCCTGAGCCTTAAAGGTTGGTGGGAAAGCCAGGTTGGCTCATTTTTTGGCGGGACAGTCAGGCCTATTTTTTGTCCGAACAGCCCCTAACTCGCAGGAGTAAAGAAAACAAAACCTTGCCGGAATAAAGAAACCAACATCGAACAAAGTGGAATTGTTTTTTTTAATCCGAACAAACAAAGTGAAGTTGGAGACCCACAAATCTGATCCTTGTTCACAATCAGCCCCGCAAATCTGATTCCTTCTTGTTGACTCTCTGGGACTATAATGGGGCCCATTTTGCTCAAAACAGTCATAACATGGAACACATTGGATCCAATTGAGATCAC
The DNA here is from genome assembly GCA_014282245.1 of Rhododendron simsii. NCBI lineage: Eukaryota > Viridiplantae > Streptophyta > Magnoliopsida > Ericales > Ericaceae > Rhododendron > Rhododendron simsii. The sequence continues at coordinate 11,255,519 of CM024957.1, read as the reverse complement.
TACCAGTATCAAGAATCAAAGAGTAATGTCGAGGAGGTGTACCCACAAGCACATCCATGAAGTACTCTCCTGATCCAAGACTCACCTCGGACTCGAGTGTTGCCGTCAGCTGTTCGCCGGCAGAAAATCCATATGGGGAATGCTGCGGGGAAGAAATCACTGGCTTGAATTCTTGCTTCCCAGATTCATATTTCCCCAAGTTTTCCATCTCTTTCTTCTTCTTCTTCAATTGGATCATCTTCTTCTGTTGGGATTTTTTAGTGGGTTTGTGCAGGCGAGGAGAGAGAGACACAGAGAGAGAGAGGGGGGGGGGGGGGTGTGGTGAAATGGACAGTGGGTTTCTAGATATATTCTGGACGGCAGAGTGGGTTTTATTGTTTGGGAGGACAGTGTCGGGGAAGATGATGAAAAAGGGTAGTGTGGTCATCTTACACCAAAAATCTATCATTATTTGATTTTGTTTTTTTTCATCTCACTCTCAAAATAGGAATGTGTTTTACATTTTCCATCAGTTTGGAAGGAAAATGTAGCACTTCAGTCCGAAACCGGAGGCGAATTGATCATTAGTAAAACACATGGAGGTTATCTGTCAAAAGGTCATACCATATGGAAGTAATCTGTACTTTGCCCTATTTTTATTAGAGCTTGTTCGGACAAAACAAAAAGCCAGGCTGTCCCGCCAATTATCAGCCAAGTTGGCTTTCCCACCAACCGTTTAAAAGTGGCATTTGCTTTTTCTTTCTCTGACACACTTACCCTCCCCCGACCCCACCTTGATGTTCCAAAAATACCCTCGCCCCACAAATTCTCTAATAAACCCCATTTCCTAAATTTCTCTTGTATTTAATTTTATTATCTTTTTTCTCTTTTAGTTATTATTAAATATTATTTCCTTGTCCGATTTTTAATCCGGTCCAAGTGGCTCAGAGATTATCTTTAATGAAATTTTCACTCAAGACCTTTCAATTTGCACCCTAAAACAAACTTGAAAGGCTGAAACTAAATACAGAGCCTTAGAGTGCTTGTTGAAAGGCCTTAAAGTCAAAATTTTATTATGACTATTAAAGATGAAATGATAAAAAAAATAAGATCGTTGTACCAATTCAATCGGATTGAAAATCGGAACATGTAAATAATTTTAAATAAATAAAAGAGAAAAAGTATATAAAGACTATAATGTCAATGAAAGAGAAATAAGAGAAAATGGGAAATGATGTTGAAGGCTTTTGACAGTTTTTTGTCCTTCTCGTACCAACACAAAGGTTATAATGCCTTGACGCAATAATTTGAATACAATTGAATGTTTCCATTTTACAAACAACAGAAAATCCACCAACCCTGTCAAAAAAGAAAACATAAGAAACCCACCGACCCCACTCCCCAATTGACACATACACCATACCAATTTGAATACACACATTAACGTTTCAGCTAATCAAGTTAAGGCCAACTACAAGTTCATCTCCACTCACATTTCTTGCCTAGACTGTACGCAATTTTGGTTATGCAGCTCTATTACCACGCCTTCATAGTCTACGCAGTGCGCTCCTAATGTTATTCCTCACGCCATTCTTTTCTGGAACATTATCTTCATCAACAATGTCGTCCCTCTCGTCCAATCTGTCCTCCAACTCCGGGTCCTCATCTGGCAAGTCCTCAAATGCGTATTCATAGGCCGAGCTTACAGGAGCGAAGAAGTTATCAGGTTCTCTATCCCTACGGATGTAATTATGAATTGCCATTGACGCCAACAAAAGGTCCACCTAAGTTGGCATTTCATACCACGACATGAGGGCCAAGAAACCAATCTTATTTTTCCAAACGCCAAACGTCCTTTCAAAGATACTCCTCAGCGATGAGTGTGCCCTATTGAAATGCTCTCTATCATCGCCAGGTTGTCGCTGCCCCCTTCTAAATTCAGCCTGGTGGTACCTATATCCTTTGTAGGGAGCAAGAAAGCCCGGCCTGTTGGGATAACCAGCATCCACTAGGTAGTATTTTCCTGTGCAATTCGTACCCGAACATTTTTAGAAAATGGAGGACCATGTAATATATTAAAAGAAAAAGTCATACAAAACTCCTATACGGCGTAAATGGATCTAAGTTATTACCTGGTTCTGGTTGAGGGAAACGATATCTTGGATTCAAGACACACCGCTTGAATATGCTATAATCATGATAGACCCCCTTTCATCCAGCTGATGCAAACACGAAAGTAAGGTCGAAATCACAGACGGCCATTATATTTTGGGTGGCATAACCCTTCCGTGAAAAGAACATTTTCTCGTCTTCCTTTTTCTTGCATCGTATCATAACATGGGTCCCATCTATAGCACCAATACAATTGCCCTGCACCAATTAAAATATGTTACCGATTCATTGACCCTCATGTTGTGCAAAGACATAGTATCCTACCATTACCCAAACACAATCCAACACGAAAGATAACTCACCTTGAATGGTTTATAGAAGTCGCGTCTATCCAAGTACTCGTGAGTCTCATCTTGTCGTCTCGTTGGCTTTAACTTATCAGCAGTGAAACCTCTCCTCATGCACGCCAATATCTTGTGCACATGTCTGCTCACAGTGTCGCTCGAGTGCTGAAACCTCTCCTGTGTTCTCCGGTTTGAGTGGCCCCGAAGTAGATGCATGAACATTGCGAAACTCTCGTAGCAGTCAACTCCATCCTTTTTCATTCGAGATGAACTCCAGCCATAGAATTCTTGAAGTTCTTTGACTATTTTTGCAAATGTGTCTTTGGGCATACAAAGCTCAAGTTGAAACCTCTCATCAAGAGCATTCATTAGCTCATGCAGATAAGCTTTACCTGACAAGGGGCACGTGTGGAACGGTAGCCTTTGCGGCATACGTAGGATTTGTATGGCATGCAACAACGCGACGATCAAAATGTCAACCAACATTTCGTCCTCTGCAATTTCAGCATAAAACTCATCGGCCGAGATTGAGTACTCAGAGTTAGCGTCATCGTCATACACATTCGTACTTGAACTGACATTTCCATTGTTGTTGTTCATCCACTCCCAATTGTCATATCCAGCCTGGGCCTCAATTCCAAGACCAGTACTATTGTGACATTGCCGAAACTCAGAATTTGCATACAAGTGTGGCAAAGAATTGTACTCCTCCACAAATTGTTGAACACGTGGACCATTGTCACTCGGTCCTGTATCTCCTTGCCCGGTAGAGGCAAACCTGTTCACCCACGGCATGTTTCCGAAGCCCTCGCCATTTTGGTAGAGCTCGTTCGATTGTTGATGTGCACTTGGATAATTAAAGTTGGGAAGTTCATTCCCTCCGTTCCTAGAGTTAAAGATGGGATAATTTTTCGGGTAAACTCCACTTTCCAATAACCTCGTAAAATTACCAAACTCGAACGTCCCCCTTCCATTGTCGTCTGGACTCCCATAGTTCCCCCAACTTGGATTTGCCATGACCCCTACGAACAAAAACAATCCGTTGTTTGTAGAATAAAATTTCACATACTGCCTTCTCTCATGAAATGATGGTACAATTTTAACAAACAGATAAAAAAAGATGATTTCCATGAAAAATTTAAAAATTCTAATTTGATAAAGTCACAGACAAAAAAAAAAAGGACTCGACGGCTGTGAACTTAAAAAAATGCATCAAATGCTATACAACGGCCATTGTGATCGTTATTTCTTCCAATATTTTTAGTTCACGGCAAGAGAGAAAAAAAAGCCAATGAGATCATTGTTTCTTCCTACGTTTTCCCTAATCTTATATTGCTTCATAGAAAAACAATATACATCATAATGGATCAAATTTTGTACACTCACGAAAGCCATTTGGTTGCTACAGTACAAAACCAACAAGTTCAATATGACAAAAGATTGACCCGTGCTTATCTAAAATAAGGTCGCTTTCCAACAGAGGAGGGTTACAACTTTGTACCCCAGATCAAAATGACTGATTACCTTAAATAGTGGACAATCAATGCACTTCAAAGGTCAGGTATCCTCAACTTGAAAGCCATATGAATCACGATTAAACTATCTATTTTCAAGTTTTTGATTTGAAAATTGAAATTATAGCTCCAAATACCAATCACAATTTAATAAAATGGCATTAATAAGAAGTTACCAGTCACAATAGAAATCTGGATAATTTTGCCTGTATATATATTTGCATGGAATACTACTCCTGTCCAATACAATAACCACCAATAGAATGGCAAATTGAAAGATACACTGGGAATTATGATAGAGTTCATAGTGGCCCAGTTCCAATCTCGATAAAAAAAAATGCTAGTTCCAATCTCGAATTGCATGTGATAAAACCATAACATTCAAGGCACTATACCAGGTTTCACGCGATTGAAAGGCCAAATTCCGATATTGACCTGTACTGTTGACGATATCCGTGGATGTGTGGACTACTCTCCTCTGAAAACATATTACAAAAAAAATTTTATGATGTGAAAACATATTACGAGACACAATTTATAACGAGCCATTGAATATAGCAAAACATACCACACATACTGCCAACACAATTCATACCCAATATTTCCAACAATCCTAAATAATGAAGTCCAACAACACATAAAACATGGATTAAAAGTATCAAACATACTGCAGTGTACCAATCAATCGGCAATAGAAAAAAACACAATTATGGATAACATTATTAGTCATGAAATATTTAAATCCAAGGAAGGAGAGTCTCATTTGAGTTGCCTTGTTAGCGTGATTGTGTTACCATTGCCTTCGTATGCTCCCATTGAGCGAAAGAAATCCTCTGTTCATCATTTGGCAAGCCATAGAACACATTCATTTTCATGGGATCACTGGACAAGTAGTCAATAAGCCACCAATAGACCGAGGGAATGGGATCTTGTTGAAAATATTCCATTCGACCAAGGATCTTCATTATGTCCACCATGTTACATCAGTGCTTAATCACGGATCTGTACTGATTCTGCCTTGAAGTCATAGTATCCAAAATATTAGCCATGGACTGCGAGACAACATCTGTCCCACTTGATCTGCCTCTCCATTTCGTTCCACTTGAGTTATAACTGGGATTTATGGGCATAGCTCTCGGGAAAGGGGGGTGTTGGTACCATGATCAGATAAAGGGGGAGAGCACCTGATTTCGGGCTGTGGGCAGGGGGGTTCTTCTTGGACCACGGTTAAGAAAATGGGTGGTGGGTGTACCATATTCATGTTGAGGGAAGGTAGGGGACTTGTTGTAACATGTTGACTAGCTGGGTGGGTGTTTGTGTAAGCATGTTGAGGGAAAGGAGGGGTGTTTGTGGCAATATGATGAGAAACAAATGGGTTGCTACGGTTACCTTATTGACGGGAAAGGGATTGGTTGTACCCATACCATATTGAGGGAAAAGGGGGTTGTTCGTCCCTTGTTGACTGCGAAAGGGGGTCCCCCTACCATGTTCAGCGCTTGTGTATTCACTACCAATTTCATCTCCATTTTCTATTCCAACCGTGTTGCCCTCACCATCCGTTTCAGTCCAGTCATCATTGTCGGTAGCCAAAGCTCGACGACCATCTGCACCCATACCAAGCTCCCCCTCTGCTCCCGGAGTGCATTGCAGTGAGCCAGTGGCTGTAACTTCTTCAAATACCCTTTGCATCAACTCCTCGTGCTCCAACGGACGGTCGCGGAACTTTGCCACACATTCATATTGCTAGAGAGAAACGCAGAAAACAGAAATACATATAGCATGACATACACAAGTTACAGCTACAAAACATGAATGTTGTCAGCATAATGCAGTGGCCAAAAAGGCAGTGGCAAACATGTAAACCGTAACTATAATACAGTGACGATATTATTAAAGCATTGGCAGAGAAAGGGAACAAAAGTTTACTATCATGGCAATGTAACTTCATATAACACATTAGCTAAAGTAAAAAAAAATGATGTTCACATAGGACTTTGAAAGTTAAAGAATGTAATCTGACAAGTAAAATTCTCTGCTAAAACATATATGTTTAGGTTAGAGAATGACCTGGTCAATGATTTCAACTAGTGGGTGAATAATCTTGCATGCATTGTATCATGCTTTTATAACCCCGGGTGAGATGAGAACAACAAATGCCAGTCTTGGGAGCTTGAAAAGGTTGCAAAAGGTGAAATAGGGGTAGGGTTCACTGTTTCGCATGTGATTTGTGGTCCTTGAATGGCATTATTGGTCAAGAACATGTATTGTATTCGAGGGTTTACTGTTTGGGCATGTGATTTCTGAACATTGAATGGCAATATTGGTCAAAAACATGTAAGGCATTGCAGGTTTCAGAAAATGGCAGGTCAGTTCTGATCGTTCAATATAACATTATTGGTCAAAAACCTACAAAGGCATGGCTAAGTTCACTTTTTGGGTGAAATACATGGCAGAAGTCACTCTTGCCATGTGAAGACTGGCCAAAAGGAGCAACTATAAACTGGCAAAAGCAGTTTGCAGACAAAACTGGATATGTTTTCAGACTTCCTCATATCTTCCTACTCATCTTTACATTATATACCATAACATACTTGCCAATCAATTGAACAGAAAAATCTGCTAACTAAGAAGGATAATTATTATAGCATAATTTGCTGCCCTAATTACAAGCCACAACACACAGCTATGGATAAATCAAATAAGTAATGACCGTGTTATGAAATAAATTAGGCTGTCCAAAATATACTCCAATCTGCGAAATTAGTTTCAAACCTATCGTGAGCCACCAAAACAAGTTTTACGTCAATAACAAATACGAGTTCTGCATCAATAAATGCCCTGAATATGAATTGATCAATGCAATGAGGTAGAAAAACTAGAACAGTAGCTTATTGGCCTTTCGTCATGCACATATGTGATGCACGAAAAAGTAAATGAATAAATGGATAGAGCGTTTACCACAATTAGGTTTGCCCAAAAATAGTCAAGTGCTGTAAAAGTACCCGTGACTGGATTCCATCCCAAGCCTGTTGCACCTCTTCTCAAATCAGCTAGTAATCTCCATGCCCACCAAGAAGGGTATTCTGTTAGATCTCTAAGAGAAGTCCCAGACATGAAACTCATTAGACTTCACAAGAAGTTGATGAGAATCCACTGTCAGCCCCATTCAACAAGAGAGATAATTCTTCTTGGGCTGAAGAATTTCTGCTAGATCCGGCTTCAAATTCAGCTCAGTCAAACTAAAACTTAACACCACGATTAATTAGTGGATAATTGTTCAATTTTAGAAGAATTTCTGCAAACTGAATTGAATACCTCATCTTACAAGCAACAGGGTCTCAGTCCGTTGGTAATAACAAACTTCTATTCCTATTTTCTCACAACCTAAAAAGTTCAAGCCAAAATAATCATTGTCTAGCTCAATTAAACCAACAACAGTAATCATACAAACACGAACTTCACCCTTAGAAGCTAAACAAGGAGGATAGCTAAAATTAGCCCCAATTAGGTTGGCTTGGGTTCCATTCCTTCAATAGAACTCCTATACACAACATAGTGACCTATGGTTTAGGTGAAAAAACTGTGTTTCACTATGGTACGGCTGGTACCATCCTATGGTCGCAATCATCCTCACGGCAATTAAAGATGAAACACAAACATTACATACATCGTCTCGGACGAGGGTTTGAGAACTCACTGTCGTGTGTTAAAAGAGAGGGGGCGTAGGTTGGATGAATATGATCTGCCTCTGAAAAACTCGAAGGTGGAAGTTGTTGCTGCTGTGTACGGTTGGCGATCGGAAGGGGGTGATGTCAGAGTTCCTGCGCTTGACGGGATTTCGGGATAGACGGAGGAATTGGTGGGTGGAGGAGACGTGGGTTCTGTGGAGAGTTGGTGAGGAGGATCGAAGGGGATTGATACCGAAGGAGGCGTCTGCAGGGGATTTGTAGAAATCCCCCCAACTTGGATGCTGTAGCTGTGGAGTCAGTGATGAAAAAAGAGGTGCCGAAAAGGGTTTGGACTGTAGAGTGGGTGTGTGGCTGCGGTGAAAAAGAGAAAAGGATAGGGTTCGGTTGTGTTCTGTTGGGAAGCCAGAGGAAGACAAATAGGAAGGCATTTTGGTAATTTCACTTGGCTTTTTTAGGTTGCCTTTTAGCCGAACCGCTGTAGCTAAAAGTTGGCTTATTTTTGGCAGGAAAGCCAGGGGGATTTTTTGTCTAAACAAGCCCTTAATCTCTGAAATTGTTACAAAGATTAATATGATAAGGAGTTATAACATCATATCTCTAACCTGAGACCTATAAAAGAGCTACAAAGCTAAGGATAATCCTATGTCTATGTCCATCCGAGACCCAAACCCTATTTTGGCAAGAAATCAAAAATAGAAAATTAGAGGCTGGTTCCCATTTTTAGGTTCTGTTTGATCCCAACCCTGAATATTATTCCCAAACCTGTGTAGGCTTGGATACGTTATCTCAAGACTTTTTTGCCCTTTTTATTACTCCATCTCTTCATCTCTCCATCATCAACAAATCTCCCCTCTCTCTCTCTCTTTCTTTCTCTCTCTCTCTCTCTCTCTCTCTCTCTCTCTCACATCTCAATCTCACAACGGCACCGGGTTCCTGTTAAAGAAGAGATCGTTCGATGGCGACATCGTGAGTTGAACTCTTCTTCTTTTCTCTCATTCTGATGAAGTTGAACAAATCGTCTGGTGATGTATACTTGCACATAGATGGCCGCAATTGAAGGGGAGGATCAAAAAATTGCCATCGTCAGCGGCGGGTGTGTGCGGGTGAAATCAAGTGTCGATGACGCCGAGAGATCAATCTGTATTGGAGAAAAACTTACCGCACTAAGCTTTGGACTTCGCTGTAGTGGGCAGCGCCGCCAGCATGATGATGTTAGGCACCAGAGATGGGGGATTTAAAGGGAGAGTTTGTGGCGGGGAAGAGGAGTTACTGAAGATGTGCAATGCGAATTGTGTATGCGAAGGAGTTCTTTGTGCAATCTATCGATGTTGTTTCTATATGCGGGAAATCTCAACGTACAACAAATCTTCCACGAACCGACTCTCGCTGCCGAAATTGACGCCGATCTTAGACTTGAGTCAGGACTATTTTAAGGAGGAAGGCATTTCCCTTTTTTAAGTTGGGAATAATATTTTAAAGAGTAAGGCATTTCCCTTATTCATGCCGATCTTGGACTTGAGACAGATTGGGTAAAAATAAAAGGTTTATCGTCTTCTGATTTGTTAACATCCCGATGAGTAAGGCATCTCTCTGTATATAGATGTACGCATGTGTATAATTTGGAGTGGAATTGAGAGTTAGTACAACTTAAAAAAAGGGAAATGTTGGGACAGAGGTGGAATTAGTGTATGTTTTGGCTATGAGAATTGTGAATTTTAGTGTGTGTTGCGACTATGTGAAGTGTGTGTTGGGCATATGTGAACTGTGTGTTCTCATAGTCCAATTCACATAGTCAGTTCTCTGACTACGAGAATTGACAGTCTGTCTATAAGAACAGTGTATTTTTCATGAAAACTGTGTATATATCAACATGCATTCATTAACTATATGTAGAGTATTACTTTACATTTACCATTACAAGTTAAATTATAAATCAAATATTTATAACTATATTTGATTTTGATTTTTTTTTTCAATTTTTTTCATGTATGTATTTTCTATAAGAACTGTGTATTTTTTTATGAGAACTGCCTATGAGAATTGTGTACTTTTCATGAGAATTGTGTATTTTCTATGAAAAATTATGCTCTATGAAAAACTAGGTATTTTTTCATGAGAACTGTGTATTTTAGTGTGTGGTGAGATTATTTGAATGGTGTATTTCGGATCAAAATACCCTTGGCTATGTGAACTGCCAATTCTCATAGTCAATTCTATAAGAATTGCTAGCTATGTGAATTGAGCAATGAAAACTGTATATTTTTCTATGAGAACTGCGTATTTTTCTATGAGAACTGTATATTGTCCATAAGAGCTGTCTATTAGAACCGTGTATTTTCTATAAGAACTATATATTTTTTTTATAAGAACTGTGTATTTTAGTGTGTGGTAAGACTATGTGAATTGTGTATTTTTCAGTTCACATAGCTAGTTCACATAGTCCAGTTCTTATAACCAGTTCACCAAAGCTAGTTCTTTATGAGAACAATCAGTTCTCAGAGCCAATTCTCATAAAACTGACTATGAAAACTGACAGTTCTCATAGAACTAACTATGAGAATTGACAGTTCAGATAATCAGTTCTCATAACTCAGTTCACATAGCCAGTTCTCTATAGAACTGACTATTAGACTTGACAGTTAAAAATTCAATTCTAAATCAATTTATGTCTGAAATAATATGATAGCCAGTTCACATAGCCAGTTCTTCTACGAGAACTGAGCAGTTCTCATAGAACTGACTATGAAACTTGGCAGTTTTCATAGCCAGTTCACATAGCTAATGGTATTTTTGTCCGAAATAATATGATTTAGGAATTGATTCTAAAAATACAGTTCTTATAGCCCCAGTTCTCATAACCATATTTCAAGGATATTTTTGTTCAAAATAATATGTTAACTCGGGTTATGTAAACTGGCGGGGATAGTTTTGTCCGAAATATTATGTTAACTGGCTATGAGAATTGATAGTTCTTATAACCAGTTCACATAGCCAAGGGTATTTTTGTCCGAAATAATATGGATCAGAAGTTGGTTATAAAAATATAAATTTTACTAAAAATGGATACGTACACAAAAAATTAAGGAAGGGCAAAATAATAAAAATGCATGAAAAGTCAAGAAAAAGGACTGGAACAAAGAAAGAATATTTTTGTCAGAACTAAATTAAGTCGAAACCTACTTTTTGGGGCTGACCTCTAAATTCCCCAACCAAAAAAGGGAATCTAATTGGAAAAAAGTCCACAACCGTTGGCCTGAAAACCCAAATACAAAAAATTAGAGAAAATGACAACAATGGACGTGTTTTGATAATTAATACCCGCCAAGGACATTTTGTTCATTAACAAATATTCTTAACATGTCCTTGAAAAGTATTAATTATCAAAACTCGTCCTAGGCCGTCATTTTCCCAAAAAATTGAGCTCAAACACCTAAGGGCCTAGAAGCCCAAATAAATGGGTCAAAGCCCAACTGTGCAGGCACAAACAGCAACCCTAGCAATAGCATCAGCCCACCACCGCCACAGCAGGACTGGTCAGTGGTCACCCACAAAAGCCATGGCAGCCGAAGCACCACCAGCCGCGCCGGAGCCAATGAGCAGCAAATCCCCACCATGCCGTCAAGCAAAAAACCAGAGATACCCAACAGTATAACTGACAGGAGACCCGCAATCTATCTACACTTAAACTTGTTATAGCTACAGGAACACCTCCTAAAGTTCTACTGAGACCCCCGTTCCAATAAATGTGACGTATTGTGAAAGAATGACTTATCTCGTAAAACAGAAAGTAAGCACTTAAAAAAAATAACCTTAGCGGAACAAGGCCACAGCTTCCTCCGGTAGGAGATATGGAAAAGCTGACCATTTCACCTTGATACATTACCTCCGCTACAAAAAATTAACTCATCAATCATCAACCCCTTGTGGTTAAAAAAACAAGTCAACCTCTTTACTATGCAAAATTTTACATTACCAAATTTCATTCTCCAAAAGCAGGCCAATGTTCTCAAAGATGCAAAACGTCCCTCATCTACCGTAAAGGAAACTATACACATGATGGAGTATTTTCTCATTGTTTCTGTACACTTAAGCTGTTTGGATCTAGAATTCATGGACGAAATTGTGGGTAAAGAAAAGGCAAACGGGTTCTTCTTCGTCTTCTTATGTATAATCTAGAAGAATTCCGTTCCTTTACTTTTCCCCAAAATTCTCACATATCCAAGATCCAAATACAGCCTTAACGAAGCAACAAATCAAACCATAGTAGATATTCCAGCCAGCGGCACACAGTCGAAAACACCTCACCCATGATTCTTTGGCCTTCTTACTGTGGTAAGCACATGGAAACTTGAACACCCCACGTTTACAAAATGACAATTGAGCTTCTCCTTAGTTATACCTGGAAAAAAGGTCTTATAATCTAGAGCGGCGGATGCATTTCTTCCCACTCAGAGGCGAAAAATGTTTACGAGCAGAACCCAACGGCTGGCCGTTCAATGAACCAGAAAACTTAATATCCCAACCTTCAACATTCTTGGGAACACAAGCGTCAAAGAGGATTTTACCAAGGACGCTATGAGCACTCATACTTGGAGGATTCGACAAATGAACTGACCCTTCCTTTTGCTCATCTTGTAATGACCCAGATTCTCTTGAACTAGCATATTCTGCTGAACTCGGCAAGAAGAAATGGTCGTTTGGTCCACGTGCAACACGTGTAAAGCTCTGGTTTGATTCTACTGCTGCCTTCTGGAGGTCGCATACTAACTCAGATATCTGATCGTGCATACCCTCCTCCATATAATGCCTTTCTCCAAGTACATGGCGTTTACGGGAATACACTGAAACTGCCTCATGAAGGAGATTGGTCACAGCGGCCCTGTATTGTATTGGACAATGCTCGTAATGACCTGCAGAAGGATAGAGACAATTATTAGCTAAAGAAGTAACACAAAAGAGGTATGGGCCGTTCACAACTGAACTAGGAATCTCAACTTCTCAGGCAATATATCTAAACAGGACAAAAGGTGAGCTGGAGAACCCAACACAAGGTGTAGTCTGCTTAGCTCTGTAAACACCACGTATTATATGAGTTAGAAAGAACGAGGACCACCACACCAGAGTTGAAGATCATGACAATTTGGACAATAAATTCATTGTCATGAAGTTCTAAATTGGAAAATACAAATACATTCTCATACTATGTCTCCAATTGACATGGGAGATATCTTTTTGGAACAATCTTCCACTTGCAAAGAAGATAGAGATCCTTTCCAGGCTTTTAAGGCATGGGAGACATCTTTTTGTTCACTTGAGCATGTAGAATGTTTATGCCAAGGAAGATATTATATAGCTCACTTATTTCTCCAGGCTTTGAAGGCAGCTAATGCAGTAATAGATGATAATTTAGAACTTCACAAACTGGTAAAGAGGCAATAATAGAACTATTCTAATATTCTTCAATGAAGACTAACCTAAATGTGGAGATCCCTTCCATTTCACAAATTCGACGTTCCCCCCCAGCTCCTGTAAACGCTGAGCAAAATTGTAGACGGCTGAATATGGAGCAAGATCATCATATTCTGAGCATAAAATGAGATATGGGGCCCCCAAACTCTACAACAGAAAGGAAAGGGAAAAGCTTAAATTAACAAAACAGGAGTAAAACCAGATTTAATAGGTAGCATTTAGTATGAACTCACAACAGAGGAGTAAAGCGTCTGCCAATACTCAGTGCGGTCAGATCCAAACTTAGTGATAAACAGAGCATCCAGACCAGAAGCAACACCTTTGGCAATCGATGATACTATTTTAGCTGCACCAGGCATTTTAAGAATGGTTGGGTGCAACGAAAATCGGGCACCAATGTCACTAGTAAAATCAACAGGACTAGAATCATAGATGTGACCAGAGATGCAGTTCCTGATCAATCTAGTATCATCCTGCAAAAGAAAAGAAAGTACATACAACTATATAAGAGAAGAGATGCAAAGAAACGAATGCATGAATTCCATAAGATAAACCTAGAAATGGGAATGCAACTACTACATTTCAGAAGAACAATATTGATTCCCCAGATCACTAAGCAGAAATACAAAAATATACCAGAGTGAGTTGTACTTCACAGGCTCCTTCAATAATCTGCACAAGGTGAAGGATATTTTAAAAGATATCCAAACTTGAAAGAAATTACCAAGTTTCAAACCTCAAGAATCATGTTAATTAATGGGAAATCCTTGATTTTACATTAAGTCCCTCTATGATGTATTTCATTCCACTCCATTTAGATTAAACTCACTTTATAATTTAAAATGATGATTGTAATGCTTTAAACCATTTAAGAAAGGCCTCTCTCTCATTCTCTCTGTGTGGGTGCACTTGTGCAAGTGTTTGTGTATTTGTGAAAAGTTTCTTGTCAGTCTTTATGTTACATTCTGTAGCTTTGAAAAATAAAGTTGGAATCTTTATAATCAAATAAACGTAATCATCCAACTTACCTGAAGAACCTTATACATGCATGCTTTTGAACCGCCAGAAAAGGCTGCAAATACTAAAGGACACGGTTTAATCCTTAGCTCCTGCATGTCCAAATAAAATCATATCTACACCATGAGTTGAGTGAAGTGCAACTTACCAAAAATTCCAGAACAATAGAATTGCTAAACAACATCACATCACAGGCAACTGGGCAAGACTAGTAACTTTTTAGCATGTCATTCATGAATGGGAAATGTTATCACTAGAATTCTTTTGCTGCAGATTGCTACTGACATTTACATGAGTTATATTAGAAGCTATCTTTTACTGACTTGGAACCCACCCATTGTAACCTTGTACATGCCACATACAATCTAGCCAATGCTCCATTTGATGAATTGAGTCTAAAGCACTAATTGTGGCAATAAAAACAATGTTAAAAAACTGACCTCTGCAAGTTCATTGAGGAGTGCAAATGCCACTGACGTAGCCTTCTCGGGAAAGAACCTGTAAAGAAATCATAGTTAGCCAACAGGTTGTTCAAGCTTAATTTGGAATCTTAACGAGCTTCAAAAATGTGTTTGAACTTGTTTTGTTACCTAACATCTCAAACAAGCTTTAAAGGATTATGAGCCGAGCTCACGAAGCTACGGTTTTCCAATAGTGTACGCTTAAAGATTGCTCTAGCCAAGGGCAGACCTATTTGGGGTCCCATGGGGCAACGGGCCTGCACTCAATTTGTAGAATGCTTCGATTTATCAATTGTTCCCAATAAATTTATGATAGTGTTCCAATAAATTCCTCTAAATCCCCTATATGGATATTTCTCCGATCTATTTCTTAGAGTGCTAAATTTTCACACCAGTTTTTGTGCAAATGTACCCCTTTCTCTTATAGTTATAACTAAGATAAAGTTACATATATAGTCACCAATATGATATTTTACTAGCAAAAGAATGTATTATTGCAAGGAACATATGGGTTAAGTTTACTAATTTCTGACCCCCACTAATGCAAATTCCTAGGTCTGCCACTGCGTTCCAGCTTTGTTTGAATTAAAAAGTTCATGAAATATATTAAAGCATTGTTTCGTATACATAGCACGTCGATCTCAACCATTACAACCAAGTAGCTTCGCCATTTGAAAATGCCTAAGTAAAACCTTAAACCACACGACCTTCCAGAGCATCTCCAGCCCTTCCTCTTTTCTTTCCTTTTTTTTCATCTCACTTCCATCCAAAATTTGAGAAAAACTTCTTAAAACCCCCTCGATTTCTTGAATGGATACCTATTCCCATATTGGGTATACAGGAATAGGTATACCCAATATGTTAAAGCATTGTTCTAGCTTTGTTTGAATTAAAAAGTTCATGAAATATGTTAAAGATTTGTTCAAGTCGATCTCAACCATTACAACCAAGTAGCTCCGCCATTTGAAAATGCCTAAGTAAAACCTTAGGACCACTCCACCCGCCAGAGCATCTCCAGCCCTTACTCTTTTCTTTCCTATTGTTTTTCTCACTTTCACTCAAAATTTGAGAAAAAAAACTTCTTAAAACCCCCTCAATTTCTTGAATGGATACCTATTCCTGTATACCATATTGGGTATCCAATATATTAAAGCATTGTTCTAGCTTTGTTTGAATTAAGAAGTTCATGAAATATGTTAAACCATTGTTTCGGATACATAGCAAGTTGATCTCAACCATTACAACCAAGTAGCTCAATAGCTCTGCCATTTGAAAATGCCTATGTAAAACCTTAAGACCACACCACCCGCCAGAGCATCTCCAGCCCTTACTCTTTTCTTTTCTTTCCTTTTTTTTTTTTTTTTCTCTCTCTCACTTCCACCCAAAATTTGAGAAAAAACTTCTTAAAACCCCCTCGATTTCTTGAATGGATACCTATTCCTAGATACCATATTGGGTTTCACT
Source organism: Rhododendron simsii (assembly GCA_014282245.1). Taxonomy (NCBI): domain Eukaryota; kingdom Viridiplantae; phylum Streptophyta; class Magnoliopsida; order Ericales; family Ericaceae; genus Rhododendron; species Rhododendron simsii. The sequence goes on along the minus strand of CM024957.1, from coordinate 11,239,470 downwards.
CGAAATTCTTACTCAAATCAATATAGCTTCACTTCAATACTCAATTTCTGATAGACTATTTTGTATGTCTCCATTATACAATCATACCATTAATGAAGATATTACTGAATTTGACACTTTATTTATTTATTTTTATCTTTACTGAATTTGACACTTAGCGTCGCATTTTCCTTTGGAGTGTTAGTAATGAAATGGAGCATGTATTCAAATCTGCTATGCACGAGTGCACACACACGAGATATACATATCTTCCAACATATGTAAAAGGAAAATGCTAAAAACAGCCCACTGGTCTTTCGAAAAATGTATTGAAATGTGTGAAAAGTACATAAAAGTATGTGAAAGTGTAGACTTGCATTGGAACTTATGTTTTTTTCTCTCTTTTTCTTAGCTTATTGGCCGTCAACCGAAGGACCCTACGTAAAACGGTGAAAAACAGAACACGAATTTTGACAATTGCAATGAAATTTACTTACGGGTTGAGGAAATCGGCGAGACAAACGAGAGAGTCCCATCCAAGAGACGAGTACAGGTTCGCGAAATTCTCCAATTGGGTTTCGCAGATCGAAACCCACGCGAAGACCACGACGATTCCTTTTCGGGCCTCTTCAGCCGTGCGGTGCCGCCGACTCCAGTAGAACCTCCCTCCTCCGTCGCTCAACATGGAACTTTTCTTTTCACAAGGTTTTTTTTAGGGCTTCTTCTATTTTCGGGGAAAATTTCAAGTCTGAAGCGAAGAGGGTTTGACCTCGATTGGGATATGGAGTACAGACATGGTGATGAGAGAGAGAGAGAGAGAGGATTGGTCTGGGTCGTTTGGTGTTGAGAGGGAGGGGACTGGCGTGTGTTTGTCTAGAGAGAGGATTGCTTCTTCGTGGTGGATCTTTCAGTGGGATCGCACGTGCCATTTATCTTTAAATGTCCGTGAAAATTATATAAATTATTGATTGAGATTCACTTTAATACGTAAATTTAAATATTAGAGTAAATCTGGACCATTCATTTTTCTCCCAGGAAAACTTGTTATGTACCATAACATGAAGCGCAAGTATATTCCATGCACTTGTAAGGCATGCAAAACTAACCGAACGAACATTATTCCAGTTTGATTTGAAAATTCGACGACTTACAAAATAAAAAATTTAAAATTAATTTGTTTATCTTAGAGTTGATCTCAAATAAATTTTAACCTAGTTGATCTAGTATATCTTGTTTTTTTAACACTAGAAAAAGTTTAACCGGCGGAGTAGTAAATTAATTGTTCAAATTTGGTTTACAAGCTTGTTGAGCTTCAAAAATATTTGGGAGCCTATGTAGTGAATAATCCACATTTAATGCGAAAAAATTTGAGTTTTAATATACTTTCTATAGATATTCATGTACTTTTTCGGATTTCTATAACAACTGTTACATATATCAATACATTTTTTGCACATTAACCATTGTTCACTAGATTGAGGTTAGCAATTTAGCGTTTTCATATTTCGACCCCCCATTTATGAAATCTTGGTTCCATCCCTGCTAGTCACCAAATACTCCCACGCAATGGTTTCAAACCCAAATCACCCCATCTCCTATCATTTAGGATAAAATTCGATTTGATTTCTTGTCTTACACACAAAAAGACAAAGAAAAAGAAAGAAATAGGATTCCTAGTATTATCACAACGTTGTTCAATTTGATAGTATTTCAAACAATTAAAAAAACATGTCTTTATCGTAAAGGGTCCCGCGGAAAAAAAAAATCGTAAAGGGTCCGAGAGATTAAGCAATAATGTACTACAGTATAACTATAAGTTAATAAATATTGAAAAATTTTATTTTTCATATATAAAGGAAGAACAAGTGAAGGGTACAAAATTATGAATCTGTCCTACGTGATTTTCAATATTATTCTAATAGAAAACAAAATTTGATTCGAAAAAAATAGTAGAAAAAAGAATTTTACAATTACTTCTACCATAATATGAACAAACTATTGGAGCAAATTAATAAAATTAATGAAGTTCAACTAACCACTCCCCCATTTCCGCACCCATGTATCTCACGTCCGAACATGCGGAGTGTGTGCCCAACCTCTCATTGTTAAAAAAACAAATAACACCAGTTGGTGTGAATAAGTTTTTTGATGTTGTGTCACGAAAGCGATTTTCAATATTATTCGAATACAAAACAAAATTTATGCTAACTACTTTAGCTATAAAATGAATTAACCCTTGGGGCAAAGTAGTGAAATAGTAAAATTATATATTCACACAGACACACACGGGTTATGTGCCCCAATTGGGGGATGGTGCCTTGCAATGGTATGCTGCGCACCGTGCTGCACACCTTCAAGCCGTCGGATCATGCATCCGACAGCTCGGATCTCATCTCGGTAATGAATAACTCTCGATCATTAGTTGCCAAAATAAAATCTGAGCCGTTGGATGCACGATCCGATGGCTCAAAAGTGCGCAGCACGACGCTGTGCAGCTCACTGCACAACACCAACCCGAAGTCTGTGCCAACCTCTAGTCAATTATAATATCTGACTGGCTGCTGATGAGGTGTTCACATTTTTCATGCCAAAACATATATCCAGGACAGATGTAACCCACGTGCCCGCGCTTATAACTAAAAAGATTAGTTCTATAATCTTTATATAGTTAGTGTAATTATAAGTGTCTTAATATGTTTATAGCATATACACATTTGTATATAACTCAAAAAAGGTAGAATTAATTCTGCAATTCAACTTTCGTTCTTTGGTTAAATAAAAATTGGAGGATTAATTTACGAACTCTTTGTCTATTTGGAGCTTTTTATCTCTTGATTATTTTAGCCGTCGTGAAATTTCTTTTAAAAAATTTATTAATATAACCATCTCAATCATTTTTTTTATCAGCAAAAGTAACATTTTATTAAATAAAATGGGAGGAGAAAATCCAACGAAATGTTAAAAAATATATCCAAGTGGCAAAATCCGTAACATCTGAAGGCCTAAAAGCCCAACTAAAACAAGGAAGCCCAGAAACACCCGATAGCCTAACAAACTCAGATCGTACAATTAAGTACAAAAGAGTAAACATAACCCACCATCTCAATCATTCTAAAGACTTGTCTATGATTATGTGCTCATTTGGATATCTGGAGTAAAAAGGTAGGGAGGAATTTTTGGGTGCCATTTTTTTTTGGGGTGAAAATGGCTGCACAAATGGCCCTGCACTTACAAATGGCCACCCATTGGGATAGGGTTTTTTTGGTCAATTTTGGCATTTTTTGGGAATGACTTGTGCCATTTGACTTGCTCTTAAGAGCATTTGTGGACCACTTTTCAGGCGACCCAGATTTTTGCTCTCAAGAGTATTTGTGGACCATTTTCAGGGATCCAGATAATCATAGTAACTGTTTGTTTGTTAGAACTCATTGACAACGTTAAGCATATAAAAAATCATGTTAATTAGGTTCTTTACCAAAACAAAGTCATGGTAATTACAGTCGTTAAGTCATGATTTGCAAGGCAGTTAAGTACTTGAGATAGAGGAGTTTCCATTTTTTTTAGAGAGAAACTTATTCACGGACCTGTCCATTTCAGCAATCAATGGTTGAGATGTGTTTTTAATTTTGACCAATAAAAAGTATTTTTTACCTGTCAAAATTGAATTTTCAATCCGGACCGTCCAAAATACTTTCGGATGTGTGAGATTTGGCCTCCATAAACTTAACCTCCGTAAAAAAGTTACTCCTTTCGTTTCCATGGTCCTATCTCAACCGGATAAAAAACTAATTATAATTTTTAATTGATAATACTATTTATATGCAATATGAATCTTATTTGGTAGATCTTAATGAACTCTTTTATAGATGTTTTCAAAATCACCTAAAAAATTATAAATTGTAAGATAAAATCAATTAAAAAGTGACGAAGACTCTCAAAATGAACTAAATAATGGGGACGAAAGAAATACTCTTTCTTTTATCAATACGAAGAAGTTCAATAATCATATCATTATGTCATCTCTCCTTTACAATGATAATGCTTTTTTGGGCATTGGTAAAAATTGAAATGGAGGCCAGGGTTCGTATCATTCAAGCTTGATTTACAAAAGAAGCTAACTTTTGCATCAAAAGCAAAGCCTTTTCACAAGTAGGATTCAGTTTATAGAAGACATGATCCTCCCCTTCATTCTCCACCAACTCAACATTCCCTTTCCATCCACTATTCTTCAACGTCTCACAATACTCCACACCTCTCGATTTCAACCAATCTTTCTCTGCCACGAATACCAGCACCTTCTCACAACCCATTTTATCCAAATCCGGATCCGCTTTCGGATTCAATTTCGGGTCACTGTCTGTCCCGCTACTCCCCGGATACAAAAATTGGATCATCTTATCCGGTTCACTGACTGCAAAATACGGATGCACTATAACCGCCCCGCTAACCTTAAAACCTTCTAGCCCCGTAGCCCCAACCCGTACTGCCATGTGGTGGGCTATATTTGCTCCAGCACTGTCACCCGTTAGGAAAATCCGCCCAAAATCAACGTACTCGTTTAACCATAATTCAGGTCCTTTGCCGTCTAAATGAGTAGCAATCCACTGCAACGCGGACCAAGAGTCATCATATGCAGTTGGCAGCGGGTGCTCTGGGGCGAGCCTATAGTCAACAGAAACCGTGATTGCGTTGGCTACGGAGGTCAGGATGTTGAGAAATCGAGTAGTGGCGATGTCGAGGGATGATCCGACGCAGAACGCCCCACCGTGGTAGTGAACAAGGAGGGGGAGTTTCGTCTGATCTGGGCCGTCAATTTTGGGTAGGAAGATGCGGGCTTTGACCTCGGTATCTGGGGAGATCACAACGTCTTTTGATTCGACGCCGGTTACCTATTATTTCCACAATTACCCCTATATTTTACTTACTTATAACACTTATATTCAATTGTGAGGGACATTTTTGGAAAATCCCCAAAATTTTCCTTCCATTTTTGGAAAAGGACTATCATTTTGGAACAACCCAAAAAGGAAAAGGACTATCATTTTGGAACAACCCAAAAAGGAATAATGGACTCTCAAATTGGAACGGAGGGAGTAGTTAGGGAGTCTGGCTTAAATAATAAATAATAGATTTGTTTGTCTAGTTTGACTAATTGGCTTGGATTAATTAATGCTTGCCTTAATCCGCATATTTTTTTCCCCATTGAAATCTGATTATTTCCTGATAAACAGGAGGCAAGTCGCGATTAACTGATTGGCGCAAATTTTTGAATTGAAAAATAGGCGTAGAAAATCAAACAGGGCATTGTTAGCTCGTGTGGAGCAATCGGAACAGTAGTTTCCTTTTGAGGTAGGTTCTGCCATACGGATTATGGAGTACTTTATCAGAAAGTCTACACACATACAATCTGTGCACAGATTGTGCACAGATTTCATTGTGGGGCCCACCACGGGTCCCACACAAATCATCCGAGCCATTCATTAAATGTAAAATATTTTTTCAAAGGTCCCCGTAAAAAATAAGCTCAATCTGATACCTATAGATGCTCAATCCAACCATATAACTTTTCATTATCCGGAAATCTGAATAAAAAGTTAGATGGTTGGATGAAATATCTACAGGCATCGGATTGAGCATATTTTTTATGGAGACCCTTGGAAAAATGTTTTACATTTAATGAACGACTCGGATGATTTTTGTGGGACCCGTGGTGGCCCCACAATGAAATCTGTGCACAGATTGTATGTGTCTGTAACAGCTTTCGTACTTTATTCATGATGAATGTTGAGTTGATTGTCTGATTAGTGTTCCTGGAGCGCCGTTAAGTAGTGCTCTAAAATCCTTTTAGGTATCGTGGTGGAAAAAGATTTTGAACATCACGTGGCTAAAATATTAGTATTGCCTTAACTTGTTGCCCAATATTGTTAGTGGAAACATGGCCCGAGCCTAACAATTTAACCAATACAAGAGATAAACTCATTATATGGTAGAAACAAAAAAAGAAAATGAAAAGCCCTCTAAGAAAGAACACCACATGCATGTTGGGAGATTTGAACTCCCGACCTCATAATAAAATGCAAAAGTTCCGACCAACAGAATTAGTCCTAGTTGGCGGGGTTTGTTCAACCTTGATTTACAAAAGAAGCTAACTTTTGCATCAAAAGATAGCCTTTTCACAAGAAGGATTCAATACGTACAAGACATGTTTCTCTCCTTCATTCTCCACCAACTCGACATTCCCTTTCCCTCCACTATTCTTCAACGTCTCACAATACTCCACACCTCTCGATTTCATCCAATCTTTCTCTCCCACGAATACCACCACCTTCTCACAACTCATTTTATCCAAATTCGGATCCGTCTTTGGATTCAATTTTGAGTCGCTGTCCGTCCCGCTGCTCCCTGGATACAAAAATTGGATCATTTTATCCGGTTCACTGACTGCAAAATACGGATGCACTATGACTGCCCCACTAACCTTAAAACCTTCAAACCCCGTAGTCCCAACCCGGACTGCCATGTGATGGGCTATTTTTGCTCCTACGCAGTCACCCGTTAGGAAATTTGTCCGAAATCAACGTACTCGTTTAACCATAGTTCGGGTCCTTTACCATTTAAATGAGTGGCAATCCACTGCAATGCGGACCATGAGTCATCATATGCAGTTGGCAGCGGGTGCTCTGGAGCGAGCCTAATAGTCAACAGAAATCGTGATTGCATTGGCTACGGAGGTCAGGATGTTGAGAAATCGAGTAATGACGATGTCGAGGGATGATGCGGTGCAAAACCCTCCAACATGGTAGTGTACAAGGAGGGGGAGTTTCGTCTGATTTGGGCCGTCAATTTTGGGTAGGAAGATGCGGGCTTTGACCCCGGTATCTGGGGAGATCACAACATCTTTTGATTCGACGCCAGTTTGGGGATCAATGGTTGGGGGAGCGTAGGCAGAGACCTGCAACCGTTCGATGTGGCCATCTTTGTGTACTCAGAAAAATGGAGGGAACTCGTGGGTTATTTCACTAGCACACGAACCCATTGCTATGTTTTTGAAAAAGAAGGAGCGACAGTCCCGTGATTAGTCAATGTGTGCTTAACTGGTTCGGACAAAGTGAATTATGAGAGAGACAGAGAGGAGACTTGGAGGTGTTAAGGGAGACAAAGAGGAGGTTTGGAGAGAGAAGGGGAAGGATGTGCCTTTTTTAAATATTAGTTGGGGAGTCTGGGCCTTAAATAGGAGTAGTAGACTGGTAATTCTCTTGTTTGTGTAGTTTTGTGTGGATTAATTAATGCTTGCCCTAATCGGAATCTTTTTTTGCCCATTGACATCTAATTATTTACTGATAAAAGATTGAGCTGTAAACGAGTCGAGTCGAGTTGAGCTCGGTCATTTACTAAACGAGCCTCTTTTATTGAGTCGAGCCTGACTTAACGAGCCAAAGTTTTTATCGAATGAGCCGAGCTTACGAAACGAGTAGATAACTCGAGCTCGAGCTTGACTCGTTTACTAAACGAGCCGTGCCGAGTAGAGCAGAGCTTTAACGAGTCGAGCTGAGCCAAGCTTGCGAGCTGCTCGATTCATTTGCGGTCTTAATAAACGACAGGCTGGCCGAGGTTCAATTGAAAAATAAGCGTACGTAGAAAATGATACAGGGCATGTTTTGGTTGAATGAATTTGGAGGACATAATACGGTTGACTCTTCATATCGAGCAAATCAGAAGAGTAGCCGCCGCGGTAGAATTGAAAAATAACCGTAGAAAATGGTGTATTTTTGTTGTTGTATGTCAAATTGATTGAAAAGTTATTCAGTTTTTTCTGAAGCGCTGTCACATGTAGTCATGGTCTCTAGGCCCCTTCTTAACATAGTGTGGGATGGAAGATGATTTTTCAACACTACATGGCGACAGTGGCGGACGCGGAATTTATGTATAGCAGGCGCTCGAATCACGTGTATTTTTATTCTGTAGTAACAATATATATAAGTTATGACATCTGAATGAGAGACAATATTATGTATATTTGTTCAACCACTGTTTAATCTTTAATTTTATATATTCAACCTAAAAAATGATTGATAACTTATTGTCCATTTTATAAACATAAATTCATCTTCTTCTTTTTTTTTTTATCTATCTAGCAATGTTCGATTAAGCAGATTTTTTGAGTGAATACATAACTCTACTGCCTTCTACCCCCGCAAAGCTACCTTGCCGTTAGGCGAAAAGCCAGAGAAACCAGCAGTAGACCGGACCGATGAGCAGGTGCGTGGGCCTCATATTTGATGTGAGAGAGTTTGTGTAATTGCATGGTTAGAAAATTATTGTTACACGTACTTTTTTTTGCACGGCAGGTAAACACGTACTTTTTTTTTTTACTTACCTCAAAGCAGTTGACCAACAATTATGACACTATTTAAAACTCCAAAGTAAAAAATGTTTCACAAATTGGTTTTCAACACAAAAACAAATAGATTCAATAGAAATTACAACTTCTACTGTAGATTGGTGCCTGGTGGATTGTAAGGAAGATGTTAGAATATGTGTGAGCGTCAAGTCTACATCGGATAAACAGAATAAAGGTTGTGTCCATTGGGCCCAAACCCAAATGACGTGGCAGATTCTTTGCAATTACTCTTATATAGATTGGGTCTTGAGTACGCAGTGGAAGGACAATGCATCGTATGAACTCCGAAAAAGTGGTAGCTGATGGCTGACGATCTATATATGCAAAGACTCTTAGCTCGCCATGAATAGGTTTGAATGGAGAACACTCGGCGGAGCAGAAAAAATCCAAGGTGACTCTGATCAAGTTAGATGGCTCGATGTTGGAGTGTTGTGATGGAAGACTCTATATCAATGCAGTGGGGTATCCTAGGTGACTCGATGATGGGGTGCTATGATATGTGGCTCTGAATAGACGGAGTGGGTGCGGAATAAGCTGAAGATAGGGTTAAAGAGTAGTATAGAGGAGTCTGGATCCAGAGAGAGATCAAGGCTAAATGTACAATTCACACATGGGTGGGGAGAGAATTTTTTAGAACACGTGTGAACTTAAGTCCCACGTCGGATAAACAAAATAATTGTTCGATCTTACTATAATGTTGGGTGGCTCCTTACTTCATGCTTAATCCCGTACAGATTGGCCCTTGAGTAAGTAGTGACGGGGCAATGCATCGTATGAACTCCCAATAGAACTCTTTTTTATAATATAAATCGGAATACTTATTTCCTTATGACATGTAATCTATGGATCAAATCGGAACCGATCCATGACTCAGGGATTGAATTAGAACTAGACGGTGAAACTTTTGGTCCGGACACGGCTTATATTTTTCTAAAAACGATGACTTGCGGATTAGAATTGGATTCATAGGAAGTATTTTGAACCGAACTAGAGAGTATAGATTGATCGGTTGATTGATTCCAATAACTAAAGGTGATTAGAGTTAAATCTCATTCACTATAATAATGTAAAATATAATGATAATAACATCTATTTTAGTATGCATAATTTTGCTACGGTCAAATAATGAAAGAATAATAAATAATTTATTTTGTTAAAATATCCAATAAAAACTAGATGTTGATCTTAACGTCAACTATTACCAACACATCTTACAAGAAGTTGAGGGTATTCATCCAACTACCTAGACACCACATCATTGTCGTTGATCTTGCCTGCAAATAGGACGAGGGTACTTAAAATTGCTTTGTCATGGGTACAAGGATAAACTAGGATCAAACCACGTAATTAAGCCCCTCCCAAAAAAATAATAATAAACTCGTTTATTCACAGTCAATAGAATGGTACATTTTGATTAAAAATAAATAAAAATTGAAGGGTACATTCAATCTTAATTCACAGAAGAACCAACGTTTTGAAGCATAGAATGGTACATTTTGATGTGAAAACTATAGGAATTAAAGGGCGTCTATATACATTCAATCTTGATTCACAAAAGAAGCAACCTTTTGCACCAAAACCAAAGCACTTTCACAAGTGGGATTGAAGACATGGAAGCAATGATCCTCCCCTTCATTCTCCACCAATTCCAAATCCCCTTTCCAACCACTGTTCTTCAAGGTCTCACAATATTCCACACCTCTTGGTTTCAACCCGAACCCATCATTCTCTGCCACAAACACTAGCACCTTCTCACAACACATTTTATCCAAATCCGTATCCACCTTCGGATTCAATTTCGGGTCACTATTTGCCACAATAGGTCCCGGAGACAAGTACCGCACTAGCTCATCCGGTTGATCATTATCCACAAAATACGGGTGCACTATAACCGCCCCGCGAATCCGCAAGCCTTCCAAACCCTTAGTAGTCCCAACCCGAACCGCCATGTGGTGTGCTATAGCTGCTCCAGCACTCTCACCCACTAAGAAAACCCGCCCGAAATCAACGAGTTGGTTTAACCATAATTCGGGTCCTTCGCGGTTTAAATGGGTGGAAATCCACTGTAACGCGGACCAGGAGTCATCAAACGCGATCGGCAACAGATGCTCTGGAGCAAGCCTGTAGTCAACGGAGATAGTGATCGCGTTGACTACGGAGGTTAGGACAGTGAGCATTCGAGCAGTGATGATGTCGAATGATGACCCGATGCAGAAGCCCCCACCGTGGTAGTGTATGATCAAGGGGAGCTTCTTCTGCTGATCTGGGACGTTGATTTTGGGTAAGAAGATGCGGGCTTTGACCCCGGTTTCTGGGGAGATCACGACGTCTTTTGATTCGACGCCGGTTTGGGGATCAACAGTTGGGGGAGCGTAGTTGGCGACCATGAACCTCTTGACACTGCCGTCTCTGTGTACTAGGAAAAAAGGTGGGAATGCATGGGTTATTTCACTAGCACTAGAGTCCATTGTAATGCTTTAGAAAGAGAGGGAGGGAGAGTTCTGGTCCTTCTGAATACAAATAAGATGCACGTAGGTTGATCAAATAGCCTAATTTAAGGGAGAGAGAGAGAAGGGGAAGGATGTGGGTTTGGGGAGTGTGGGCCTAAAATAGTACTCGATCTGGTAGTTTGTTCGTGCAGTTTTGCTTGCATTAATTTATGCTTAATTTCCTTGTAATAGGAATATTCTTTGGCCATTGACAATTTTTTTTTTTTTTGATCGTGCCATTGACATCTGATTATTCCGTGATAAACAAGAGCCTCGTGCCGGTTGGCGAGCCTATATTTATTTATTTTTGGGTGCAACGGAAATACGGTTGGCGTAATTTTTGAATTGCAGAATGAACTCTGCTACGAAAACCGACGGTAGCCACCAACTAGGTGTACCGATAGCTAGACAAGGCCCACTCTGGGCAGGAACGGATGATCCGAGCCGTTCAATAATTTTAAAACATACCAAGGGCTCTCCCGTGAAAAATCAGCTCAATCAGATATGTTTAGGTGCTTATCCAATCTTTCATTTTTTCACGAATCCAAAACCTGAAAGAAAAAAATGAAAGATTGGATCGAACACCTACACATATCAGATTGGGCTGATTTTTCACGGACCCACTCAATTTTTTTTGAATTTTTGAACGGCTCGGATCATTTGTGCTGCGATCCGCATGACCGCCGGTACATTTGGTCGGTGGCTGCCGTCGGTTTCCTTAGACTTTTCGTTGCAGAATAGGCACAGAAAAGGTCATAATGGTCCATTGACTTTGGGTTGCAATTTGGTTAATTTGTTGGTACGGAGGAAACAGGAACCCGGAGATGGGCTTGTACTAGTTTTTTTTTTTTTCAATCAATAAATATCTATAGACTATTTTTAATGGGATGGGAAAGGGATATCGCTTAGCAGTAAACGGGTGGGGCAGGCCAAAAAGGCTTCAACAACTACACCATATACTAGCGATTCTGATGAGAATCTAACCTTCACCTTCCATGTGAAAGAGGTGAGGAAGTACCATTGGCTACAAGTCCGTTGGTGGGTTTGTACTAGATGTGTAGTTTTGGTTGGATTAATTAATAATGGCTGGTAATCTCAATCATTTTATTTCTCCATTGACATCTGATTATTTTCCTGATTGACAACAAGGCTAGAGGTGGTTAACTGAGCTGGGGCTAATTTAAAGTTCAAAAAATAGGCGTTGAAAGTGTTATAATCAGGCTTATTTAGTGCTTCAACCACCGTAGCAATCGATAACAACCCATATTTTGCCCATCGGAGTTGATAGTGTAAAACCAGCCCCTAATATGCACGTGCATCGCACCGGATACGGCATGTTACATCTTAGGCCCCGTTCCAGAAACCTTTCTAAATAATAAGCAGCTTATTTCATAAATGAAAAATAATTTTTTGATTTTTTTTGCACCGATTAAAAGATCTTAATGAGATTTATCAAACAAGAACCATATTAATAGGAAAATTATTTGCGTAAATATATAATTTTTGAACTTAAAATTATCTTTTTAAAAAATAAATACTTAATTTGCTTTCTGAAACGGGGCCTATTTGATAATGCTTCTCATACGTTGTTTCATCTCATGTCATTCGGTGCACTAAATGGATATGTTTTGTTAATTTGGGAAGAATCAATAAACGAAGATATATATAACTAATAAAAGAGAGAAAAAATCACGAGTATATCTACAGTATAATTAAATCTCATGCTTGAGGTTGAGATAAGCATTCAATACCAGGACAAGGGGGCAAAAATAAGACATATATGAAAGTTAAAAGGCTGCAAACGAGCCGAGTTGAGCCAAGCTTTATCGTGCTCAAACTTGTTTATTAAGTTTTTAACGAATCCTAGCTCGAGCTCAATAAAAACGTAACGAGTCGAGCTCGAGCCGAGCGGGCCTTCGCTTGACTCGAGCTCGAGCTTGATCAGGAGTCTTAACGGACCAACAAATTAAAGATGTATATATATCTCGCATAGGCCTAATACAACGAAAAATATTTTGATTGGGAAGGTACATAACTTTCATTTTCCTATACTATAGAAGAAAATAATCTTAATATAGAATAATAATATGTAATATGTTTTTGTAAAGGTTATACATCAAGGTTTCAAAATGCTACTGCTAATTCTAGTAATTAACGTAAAAAGTCTACTAAGTCTTGGCTTGCGAGCCAACTCGAGCCGAGGCTCTATTGGCTTGTGTTTGGCTTGATAACGAAACGAGCCTAGAATTTTAGCTTGAGCTTGTTTATTTATGTCTCGAGTCAAGGTCGAACGAGCTTTTACCGAGCCGAGTCTCGAGCAACTTGCAAGCAGCTCTGTTCGCTTGTAGCCCTAAATTGAAAAAAAACAAGATAAATGCCCGTAGAACGACAAGTCTTTTTGGACAGAGAAATTAAGATCGGATCAAACACAGATTTTCCGTGGGGCCCATCTCGGGTCCTGCACCGATGATCCGAACTGCACAATTTTTTTTTGCAAATGGATCTTCAAAACCTAAGGTTGAGTAGGTCTTGTTTGGGTGTAGGTCTGGATATTTAACTGGTGGTGCTGGGAGCTGCAATTGGGGTTGCGTATAATTGGGGTTGCGTATAGATACATATGCTATATATACATGTAAACTTCGTATAGAATTATCTCCATGTGTTGTATGTATGTATCTGTAAGTATAGATGCATGTATAAACATACCTAGGGCTTGCCCCAAATCTCCATAGCCATCTCACTCTTTCTCCCTCTCTCTGTGTCAACGTGTTAAAGTAGGAGAGTAAAAGCCTTTTATTTAAAAAAGGGTAATGTAGTCTTTTTACTTCTACCGTTAACGGAGTTAGGAGTTGCAATTTAGTCCCAAACCATGAGGAGGCAAATTGGTCATTATTAAATCTTAGGGAGATCATCTGTCAAACGGACAAACCTTGGAGAAGTAATCCGTACTTTGGCCAAACACTTAAAGAGATTCAAATTTTGAACCAACCCATGCACCAACAGACTCATGATCAAGGACATGCAATTATCAAGTGAATAAGTATCCTTATCTATGTAATCGTCATGCCGACCTATCGTGTATCATCCTAGTTTTATAGCAGCTGATCTGGCAATGGATACTGCACCACTTTGAGTCCTCAAATGAGCTACTGAAAACTCGCGTTTTTGGCAGCAGGCGTGAATGCGATGAGCGCGGGCGTGCCAAGACTTGTAGCGCCTAACTTGTTGTGAAGATTCCCGTGAATCTTGACTTCTATCGTAGAACGACTGTGTACGACCCAAAGGTTAAAGATCGTAAGAAGGTTCGTGGTTTGCCATAGGGCTGTCCAGCCATCCGACCCGACCGAAAATCCGACCCGACCCGACCCGAAAAATACCCCAGCGGACGGTTTCGAACAAAGAATCGGTCGGGTTCGGGTTAAATCTTTTAGACCCGACAAACCGTCGGTCGGGTTTCGGGTGAATAATTATAATTGTCGGGTCACCCGACCCGACCGATACCTCACTATATAAAATTTTTTTACTCCATCAGTCTTCATTTAGGGTTCTCTCACCACTCCCAAACTCTCCGCCCCACCCCAGTCCAGTCCCCCCCCCGACTCCCCCGCCCCACCCCCAGGCAGCGCAAGCACCCAGCCCCCCCACTCTCTCGTTCTCTTCGACCGGCGATCAGACTAACCGGAGAACGACGAGATCCTTCTCTCTAGTCTCCACTCTCCACATTCCACTGACTCCACAGTCTCCAGTTCTCCACTCGATCTCCAGTCTTCACCCTCGCAGCCGATCGACGACGAAACCCCCCCTCTCCTCCTCACCCTAAATCGCCTCACTCTTCACCCTAAATAGCCTTCGGCCCTCAGCCCCCTTTCTCTTTCAGTCGATCCCGAAGAACTGAAGAAGGCAAGTCGGCAAGAAAACCCCAAAATCGAGTCAAACTACTACAGTGTACGTCTCTCTCTCTCTCTCTCTCTCTCTCTCTCTCTGATTTTGTATACGGCTGATTTTGTACGAGTACTCAAAGTCTCAAATTGTGTAAATTGTAAAGTGTTTTTTTATTCTCTCTGTTGAATCTGATGAAATATTCAAGTTCTCTGTTGATCTGTTCAAGTTCTCTGTTGATCTGTGAATTTCGTGTAGAATAGTGATTTTGTATGACTGTTATTTCGTTCTCTGCTAATCTATTCATGTTTGTAATATTGCTATGTTGTAGTGCTACTGCTACCTATTAATCGATCAGTGGTGCCGATGTGTTTACTTAATTCATATAGACTGAAAATATGATTGGGACTTGCCAAAAAATACCTCATTACTGTCCATGGAAAAACTCCATCTTTCCTGTGAATTATGTTGCCAAAAAATACCTCATTCTGGCTTTGTTTCTATTGTTTTGGCCTGATTTTTGCTACTTTCAGATTTCAGAGTGCTCGCCTATTATGTGTACGTCAGTTGTTTCTTGGCAAGATTATGGTTGACTGAGCTTATTTGTATACATACAACACATTTGCATTTCCTGTTTATTTGAAAACCATCTGATCGTCACAGAAAACCATCTGATCGTCACACTTGATTGTTGTAGGTGATGGATCCAGTTTTTGATTTCTTTCCTGGTGGAGAACTTGAGGATGATGAGGTAGATGTTGAAGAAGTTGAAGTTGGAGGTAATTCTAATCCTCTTGTATCTACCAATGCCGATGTTGTCGATATTCAAGATGATACAGTAGTTGAAGTTGGAGAAAATAGTTTGAAAAGAAAGCTTCCACCAAAAGAGCCTAAACCTAAAAAAGAGAGATATAGGTCTCTTGCCTGGGATCATTTCAACGAAATTAAAGAGGGGGGAGTTACCAAATGGGCTGAATGTAAGTATTGCAAGAAGCAATATAGGGCTGAAAGTAAAAAACATGGTGTTAGTAATTTGAAAGCTCACATCCCTGCTTGCCCGTTGTATCCTAATAGAGACCAAAATGGACAACAAAACCTCTCATTCAAACCCGCAGATGGGGATGGTGTCAACGTTGTCACTCATGTCTTTTCTTTTGATGATTGTAAGAGAGCTCTTGCCGAAATGGTCATCATTGATGAACTACCCTTTAGGTTCGTTGAGGGGATTGGGTTTAGAAAGTTTTGTAAGGTCATGCAACCGAAATTCTCACCGGTTCCTTCCCGCCAAACGATAACTAGAGAGGTTGGTGCAATTCATAACTTTGAAAGGGGAAAACTGAAAAAATTATTGAAGGGTCGTAGTATTTGCCTCACCACTGATACATGGACATCAATTCAAAATCTTAACTACATGTGTCTCACCGCACACTTCATTGATGATGATTGGAACTTGCAAAAGAGAATTTTAAACTTTTGTCAAGTTATAAATCATAAGGGAGAGACCATTGGCAAGAAGATTGAGTCTTTGTTGCTTGACTGGAATATTGATGGTATTTTTACGTTGACGGTAGATAATGCTAGTTCGAATGACACGGCTATTAAGTTCTTGAAAAGGAAAACAAAGGATTGGAAACGGACAATCTTGGATCATGATTATTTGCATGTGCGATGTTGTGCACATATTTTGAATCTTATTGTGGTTGAGGGGTTGAAAGACAAGAATGAGAGTATTCTCCGTGTTCGTGATATTGTGAGGTATGTGAGATCTTCTCCACAAAGATTGGAGAGTTTCAAGAAGTGTGTGGAGAAGGAGAAAATTGTTTCAAACCAAACTGTGTGTCTTGATGTGTGTACTCGATGGAATTCCACTTACTTGATGTTAGAAGTAGCCGTCAAGTTTGAGAAGGCATTCCAAAGAATGGCAGAGGAAGACAGTGGTTTCAAAACCTTTTTTGGCATAAAGGAAGGCGATGATGGGGAGCTTGTGTCATTTGAGGGTGGGGAGACCATAGAGTTGGTTGGTGAGGGTGGCCAAGTTAGGAGCCATAGGGTCCAAAGAATTCCAACGAAACTTGACTGGAAGAATTGTGCGATGTTTACTAAGTTTTTGAAACTTTTCTATGATGCAACCAAGAAATTGTCAGCTTCTCTTTTTGTCACATCCAATGTGTTTTTTGATGAGATGTATAATGTTGAAGTCCAAATAGATAAGTTAATTGCCAACAATGATCCTCTCTTGTCTAAAATGGCATTAGACATGAAAAAAAAATTTGACACGTATTGGGGGAAGGGAGATAGATTTAATTTCCTACTTTATGTGGCGGTGGTACTAAATCCTCGGTTCAAGTTAAGGTGGGTGAAATTTTGCTATATAAAAACCAAAGGGAAGGAGGTGGCCGAGGAAATGGAGAAACGTGTGAAGGGAGTTTTGGACAAGTTGTATGATGCTTATGCGAACGAGGGTGAAGTTAGAGTTCAAGTGGCAAGTACAACACCGAGTGTAGTGGTGGATGAGGATTGTGATGATCGGTTGAGTTTAGCTAATGAATTTGACACTTACTTGGAGCAAGAGTATTCTAGTGTTTGTTCGTCGGAGGTAGACAAGTATGTGAATGATTTGTGTGAACGTAAGGATACTCCGGATTTTGATATCCTTTTATGGTGGAAGAACAATTCCAAAAAGTATCCGATCTTGTCCCAAGTAGCGCGTGATGTATTAGCTATGCCTGTATCTACCGTTGCTTCTGAGTCGGCCTTTAGTACGGGTGGTCGCGTACTTGATCCGTTTCGAAGTTCACTCTCACCATCAATGGTTGAGACTCTTGTATGCACCCAAAATTGGCTTCTAAGCACGGTACCAATCTCTCTTCGACAAGCTATGGATAAAGTTGAAGATCTTGAACGAGGTAATTTAATGTGAACTTCATAGTTGTTTGGCATTGTCGGTAGTATTTAACTATTTACATTGTATTGAATTTAATTACTTTTTTTTTTTCCAGAAATCCTAGGAAATGATGCAAGTTCGGAAGTTCCTAAGGATTTGTGATGGGGCTTTGAACGTTGGTAAAATATTTAAAGTTAATGTTATTTTGTGATCTTTGGAGTTTTTAATTCTCATATATTTTTTATTTGTAACAGGTTTGGACACATGGGAGAGGAGTAGTTTTTGTTATAGTTTTCATTGCCATCTGGTAGTTGTAGTTGTGACTTATGAACTTTAGAACTTGTAATCTAAATCTGGTGGTCTGGAAAACTTGTAATCTGTTGCCCGGTGGATTGGTGGTGGTGAACTTGTAATCTTGTTTTCGTATTTTCTCTTTCGTTTTTGTTAGTGATTATGGTGTGCTATGGCTGGAAATGATTATCAGATTATGGTGTGCAGCGTGTGCTATGGCTGCTAATCTCCTTATCGTTTTTGTTAATGATTATGGCTGATTGGCTGGAATTTTAGTAAATGAATTAGTGAGAATGTGAGATATTGTTGTTGCTGCTGGCTGCCGCTGGAACAGTGGAACTGGAAGCCTGAAAATTTTGAAAAATTGAACAGGGAACTGAAAATTTGGAAATGGTCTTGCAAATTTGAAAATTGGGAAATGTTGAATATGGCCCAAAACGTGGGCCATATGGCTTTGGGCCTGATTAGGCCTGTTGGGAAAGTGAAAAACAAGACTAAAGTAATGAACAAAGTTAGTCAAAAAATGGCCCAACAAAATGGATAAAGCCCATGATAACAGGCCCAACGAAAGCCCAATCCGACCGTCCGACCGAACCCGACCCGATATGTTCAACGATCGGTTCGGTTTCAACCCGACAAATTTTTCGGTCGGGTTCGGGTGTGATATCTGCCATCCGATCAAGTGTCGGGTCGGGTCCGACCCGACCCGAACCCGACCAAATCCGACCCGTGGCCAGCCCTAGTTTGCCACACGGTTGTGGACTTAATATTTCCTAGTCGTATAGGAAATGGAACGTGAAAAACGTAGACTTTATTACACCGGGATAATAAAGTTTGATTACAAGGAAAATAAAATCCAAACTACTTGATGAAGTTAGTTTGAATGGGGGTTTGAGCACGGAGTACTCGATATGCTACTTTGCTGAAAGTAGGAAAGTATGCTTCGCTGGGAAGACTTTGTTTGTAAGCGTTAGCTTTGATTGGTGTTGGACCCGTTTTCTGTCTTCGATTCTGCTATTTATAAGCAAAACAGTAAGCTGATTCAGGTCTGAATTCGATTTCAGCGTCGCACCACAAGCTGCCACATGTCCCATGTTCTCTCCACTTTTCATGCACCCTTGATCATGGGCAGTTGCTCAGAGGTAATGGCAGTTAAGTTTGATCATGGGTAGTAGGCTCCTCACGTGGTGACATGTGTCCCATGTCTAGGTAGAAAATATCTCCCAACTTCCCCCCTTTTTCGTGCTCTTCATGACACATGGCCAATTGACTTGGTCAATTGGCATTTGAATTGGAAATACTCAACTGCTAAAGCACAACTAATCCCTATAAAAGTGGCCCTTGCTCCGCACCTCACTTCAGCATCTTCTTGTTAGCTTAGAACCGTGGGCTATACTCCATGGGTCAAACCATCATTTCCCCCATGGGCTAACCCGTGGGCTACACTTTTGAAGGGCCTCGGGCCATAATTAAATATGGGCTGCGTGTCACTTAGACCCAATTCTCGTGGGCTGCTCCTCTCAAAGACCTTGGGCCGCAATTCTTTACAAGGGTTGTGCTTCTCGGGCCCAAATGGGAAAATACCCATGGCCCAATAATTAACCACCCGTCAAATACCCAATCTCGGCCCAAATTAATTAAAAGAATTCTGATCACGGCAAGCCCGATCCGTGGTGCCAAAAATGGGTATAAACATTGCCCCCCCTACGCCTTGATTCTGTTAAGATTAAGGCGTTTGGAAGAACACAGTTTTTGGCATCCAAACAGATCTTAACGTAAAGGATTTTCTATTAGGCCCAAACGTGGCCTAATACTCCCCTTTTTAAAACCGGCTGCAATTAATACCAGATCTTCATGTGGGGCACGTTTCCATAAAAGAAGTCTCCCTCCTTCCTTGGAACTCTAAAAGTCTCCAAAAGATTTCTTTCCTACTCAGGTTCTCCTTGTTACACGCACAACCTTCATTAAGATAGAGCCAAAAATTCAAAAAGTGGAGAGAAAAGGGGGCGGTACACATCCCAATCTCATAAACCCACTTCCCAGTAACCGAAGCCAGCACCACCTCATTCAAAGCTGGTCTTTCTCTCTCTTCATCACCTCTTCTTTCCATCTCTTGTCTCTCTCTCTCATCCAGAGCCGAAAAGAAACCTAGCCGCCATTGTTTACCCACCAAGCACTGAGCTATGTCGTCGTTTAGGGCCAAACAACCGGCCAAAAGCCCAACCTCTTACACCGACGAGATCAACAGAATCATTAAAGTTGAGAACCTATCCATCAACTCTGAGATCTTAATCGACCGGACCCAACCTCGTTCATCCACTGTCAAAATGGCGCTCGGACCTGAGTTCAATGGCGACTATCCAGAGTCCCTTTACCCGTTCTATCCTCTAGCCGAAGAAGTCTTACCATTTGACTGCATCACCGCCGATTGGACCGCATATCCGAGAGACATCCCAAACCGGCTCTGGCACCGACCAGACAAACAATACGTCCAATGGGTCAATCGAGTGGCGGCCACGAAAGAAAGGCTGTGGAAGGAAATAGGGATTTATGAAGCCATCATGCTCAGCCGCCACCTCATCGACATGGATAAAGCCCTATTTATGGCCGCTGCCCAGTTCTGGTCTGTTCCCTCTAACGCCTTTCATTTTCGTATTGGTATGATGGGCATCACAATGCAGGATATTTCCTTTCTTACTGGCCTCCGCCCCCATGGGGTTAAGGCCGATTGTTTCGTTTCACAGAAAACCCCGTCATTTACTTACCCCGAGTCGGCCCAACTGGCCTATTCCAACTTTTTGAAACATTTTGCTGGTGATGAAGGGGATGAAGTCACTGAGGAGGAACACGTGGCTCTCCTTGTTTATTGGTTGAATAGAATCACTAAGGAGTTCACGGATATTGCCAAGGCCTTGGCTTCGGGCCAGAAGTTGGCCCTAGCCCCTTTAGTCCTCGCACACTTATACCGTGGCATGCAGGAGTTACTGACCAATAGCTTTGTTTTCGCCCCCGGGCCACTTTGGATAGTCACACTCTGGCTTTGGTCGTATTTCCCCGCACAAGCCCCAAAAATGAACAAGAGTCCCACTCATGCTTGTTACGGCCGTCATTATGTAGGCCAAGAACTCCAACAGCATAGCTTTAACTCCTGCTTCACCTACTTTTACCGCGAGTTAACCTCGCTGGGCAAGGGCTACATGCCATTCGAGAGAGAAACTGTACCGTTATGACTGAAAAACCCTGCTGGAGAGCTTGGAGAAGACTTTGATGAACACAAGGCCGTTTGGGCCAGTTTCCTCATTTCGAGAGACTTGTTGTATGGCATGGGTATGTCATCAGCCAACAATAGGTGCGGGACAGAATATTACAATGCTGCCCAATTCGCTCGCCAATTCGGCCTTATGCAACTCATCCCTGTCCCTCCATACAAATCTTGCAATGAAGATTTCATTGACCGAGTAATTGTACCAGAAAAGACCCTAGAAGCCATTCGGAATCAGTTTGCAAAGGATGAGGCCACCTTTCAGTTAAGGTCTTACCCTGAACGTCCAGAAAAGTCTCTTCGATTTGAGAAGTGGTGGGCAGCTCATGTGGATAAGTATTTCGCCAAAGACCTGGATGAGATTTTGGCAAAAATAACTCCTGAAGCCATAGTTGTGAAGGATTGTGATCCTATCAAAAAGAAAACTTCTCGCTCCGAAGGTCCCTCTCCATCTGCCAGTTTAAAAAGAAAAGGTACGTCCACGTCCAAAGAGTTCACTTTCTTTTCCCTATTTGCTGCTTCTGTTTAGGCCTTCGCCATATACTCCTCATGCAAACTCCATTTCAGGTGCACAAGAAGTTAGCAAACCTGAACCAACAGAAAATCCTCAGAAGAAAAGACTCAAGAAGCTGGCTGACAAGAAGCCCACCACGGTATGATCTGATCAACTCTTCTTTTCTTGCTGAACATTGTAATCTAGGCCTAAATGTTTATCATCGCAGGAAAAGACCACTGCAATTGCTGGTAGAACCCGAAGCAGCACCAAGACCAGCTCCCCTGAACAGGTTAACATTTCTACCAAGGTATCTCTGTATTATATCAAGGCCTGAACCTAATTTCGTTAAGGCCTGAATACTCATACCTGAATTTTTCACAACTCCTAGGCCGAATCAAAAGAGACTGCTCACCAAGCTGAATCAACTCCAAAGAAAGAGATCAAAAAGACGAAAACCAAGACGGTCATGTCCAAAAAGCCACAAGCAGAAGAGGCCTCAAAGGCAGAATTGAAGAAAAGTGTCTCAATTGCCTCCAGCGACTCTTCCACCGCTTCACTAGAGGTAACATGCCATCCCTTAGTTTTGACTCTCTCAATTCTTTGTAAGGCCCTTTTAATCAACCTGTCTCCCCTCCAGGCTACCTCCGAAGGTCCTCCAATCAACCCTGAGCATGAGGCGTCATCACAGACCCCAGAGAAGTCCAAGGTTTCTCCAATCAATCCTGACCCAACACCTGTCCAAAAAGAAGAAATTGTTGAAGAGGCTGCTGACGAGGACATGGAGGACTTCTTCAAGACGGCTGCTAGCCTTGTTCAAGTATCCCTCTCAGGCATTTCTGGAGATGGGTCAAGCTCTACCCAGGTGCCCCCAACCACCGAAGAGATTGCTGAGGCCAAAGAAACCTTTAAGGCCTTGATCAAGATGGATATCAAGATGGCCCTTCATCCAGGTAGAGTTTCCTCCTTCAAGAAAGCCCTCAGCATTTTGGCTCGAGCCCAAGTCTTCAGTGAAGCTACCGAATCAGTCCTGCAAAACTTTCACAAAGACTTCCCAGATTTGCAAAAGTCAACGACGGAGCGGCCCTTGAACTCTCCAAGGTCGAATCGAGCCTTACCGAGATCAGGGACCTTCGCCAAGAAATGAATGGATGCGTGGACGGCTATGGAGCTCTCAAGGCCCAGATCAGTACCATTGAAGAGCAGAAAATCACCATTGCCAAGAACATTCAGGACTGGGAGGATCAAATCCAGGATCTGAAGAACAAGCAAGAGAAGGCTGAAAAGAGCCTGGTGCTATTGGTGACTCACAATCAACCTGGAAACACAACAGAAAGAACTATTTGCTACTTCCAAAGCTGTTAAGATCAAGCTTCAACCCTTGGTTTCCAATCAGCCAAGCCTCCAAACTTCCAAAGAAAGGTTAGAGGTTCAACTCAACGGCCTTGCCCATTCTTGGGATAATGTCCGATCCAGCCTTCTTGACGAACTGTAGGCTACTTTGGCCTTGTAATAAGTAGTATTTCTGTTTAGCCCTGAACTCTAATCCATAGGGCTTTTGATGCTTGCATAGCCTGATCCTGAGGCTTTTTGACTGTGAATGCTTTTGGTGGCCTAAACAATCTCAGGCCTTTTTGGTGGCCTAAGCAAGTTCAGGCCTTTTGCTCCTTTATGGTTTTGATGGCAGTTTTTCATTAAAATCTCTCATTTCCCACATGGTAGGATAATGATGTTTTAAAAACTTTCCATTGATAGTATGTTTATGCATTCCACCATCCAAATCCATTAAAAGATAAACATTACCTTCGAACACTTTGCAAATTTGATAAGGCCCTTCCATGTTGGAGACCATTTCCCATATTTTGAGGTTTGTGCGCCCAAAGGTAGAACAACTTCCCATACTAAATCTCCTTCTGTGAAGCTTTTCCTTCTCACTCTTCTATTATAGGCTCTGGCCACTTGACGCTTCTGGATCAACATATGATCTAAGGCAGCTAACCTTACCTCATCAAGGTCTTCCATTTCCATTAACATGGCCTGACTATAATCAGCATGATTCAAGCCATTTTGGTATGCGATCCTGGCCGATCTAACCGTTACCTCCATAGGAAGTACGGGGTCATGGCCATAAACCAACATGTAAGGAGTAACATTCGTGGCCTCCTTCTTTGAAGTCCTATAAGCCCACAATGCATCAGAAAGGAGTTCATGCCAATCCCTTGGATTTTCTTCCACCATCTTCTCAATAATTCCAATCAAGGTCTTATTGGTTGATTCGGCCTGGCCATTCCCCTGTGCATAATAGGGAGTTGAATGGGAGAGCTGTATGTTAAATTGGCTCGTGAAGGCCCGGACCTGTGCACCAAAAAACACTGAGCCTCTATCTGCCACAAAATGCTCCGGTATTCCAAACCTGTGAATGATTCTTTCCTTCATGACTTTGATCACATCCTGTTGATCCACAGATTTTAATGGGATGGCCTCTGCCCATTTCGTAAAGTAATCTGTGGCTACCAAGATGAACCTGTGCTGTTTTGATGATAGGGGGTAAATCATCCCAATTATATCTAAAGCCCAGCCTCTAAAAGGCCAGGGCTTCACTACAGCCTGATAATCTATTGCAGGTGTGTGATGTATTGGGTCGTGGGCTTGACATGGCTGGCAGCCCTTGGAAAAACGTATACAATCCTCTAAGATAGTAGGCCAATAGTATCCATACCTTCTTATTAGCCATCTCATCTTGATACCGGACTGATGTGCTCCACAAATCCCCTCGTGGACTTCTGCCATTACCTTCATGGCCTCGGTATGGCATAAACACCTCAGCAACAAATCATCTTTGAGGCCTTTCTTGTACAATTCATCTCCAAGGAGAACATAGCTCATTGCTCTTCTCTTGACCTTCCTGCTAGCCCCCATATGAGGCCGCTTCAAGTAAGCAATAATAGGATCACGCCAATCCTCCTTACCCTCCTCTTCTTCTTCTACTGGAAGGTCCGAGGCAAATACTTCTAGGCCTAAACCCCTCCTCCTGACAGAAGGGAGTAGCCTTTTTTGGACTGTAATGGTCTTGTGAAGAACCTCTGGTGAAAGCTTCAGGCCTGTTGAGGCCTGAGCCAAACTGCTTGCTTCAGTATTCATACTTCTTGAGACATGTTTAACTATTACGTTGTCGAAGTCTTGAATTAACTGCATCGCTGCCATATAATAAGGGGCTAACTCCTCACTATAACATTTAAACGTTCCCGCCAAATGATTAATCACAAGGTTTGAATCTCCAATCACCCTTACTTCTCTGGCCTCAAGATCCCTAAGGATTTCAAGGCCTATTATCACTGCTTCGTACTCAGCTTGATTGTTCGTACATGGAAAATCAAATTGAAAAGATAGCTCTGTTCTCAGGCCTTGAGGAGAAATGATGATAACTCCACAGCCTGAGACCATTTGAGTTTTTGAACCATCAAACAGAAGTGTCCATGGCGTAAGTGAGATTTCAAATGCGCTCAGTCCTGTATCAGATTCCTCGCCGATATCCACGCAAGGATGATCGGCAAGAAAATCTGCCAACGCCTGGCCTTTTACAGCCTTTTGAGGGATGTATCGAAAACTGAACTCCATCAAGCCAAAGACCATTTACCTATTCGGCCTCGCATAATGGGCCGAGAAAGTAAATATTTGATAAGGTCTGTCTGACTCATAATATAAACCACAACAGGAAGCATATAGTGCCTCAATTTTATTGCTGCAAAGTACAAAGCAAGACACAATTTTTCAATAGGAGTATATCTCCTTTCACAAGGAGTTAACAACCTACTCAAATAATACACAGCTTGCTCTCTCCCTTGCTCATTGTCTTGTGCTAAAAGGCAGCCAATAGAACTTTCTGCAGCAGAAATGTAGAGCTTCAAAGGCTTGTGCTTGATAGGAGGCATGAGGACTGGAGCGTTTGCCAAGTAGCCTTTGATCTCATCGAAGGCTTTCTGATGATCGGCCTCCCAAACAAAAGTGTCGTGATCTTTCAACCTCAGGAGTTAAGAAAAGACCTGAACCTTTCCTGCTAGATTTGATATAAATCTTCTCAAAAAGTTGAGTGACCCCAAAAGCTTCTGCAACTCATTCTTGGTTGTAGGAGGTTTAGCCTCCATGATGGCCTTGGCCTTATTCTTGTCGACCTCGATCCCTCTGTTGTGAACCAAGAACCCTAGGAACTTGCCTGCGGACACTCCGAAGGCACACTTTAAGGGGTTAACCTTCAGATCAAATTGCTGCATCCTCAAGAACGACCTCCTCAAGTGTTCCAAGTGATCTTCATAGGTTTGGGACTTGACCACTATATCATCGATGTAAATCTCCATGAACCGGCCAATGAAGTCATGGAATATTGCATTCATTGCTCGCTGAAACGAAGCACCTGCATTCTTCAGGCCGAATGGCATTACAACCCACTCAAAGGTTCCCAAAGCTCCGGGACACCTAAAAGCAGTCTTAGCCGTATCGGCCTCATCGATGAAGATCTGATTATACCCGAAATGGCCATCCATAAAGGACAAGACTTTATGGCCGGATGCCCCATCCACCAACAAATCTGCAACTGGCATTGGATACTCGTCCTTTGGAGAGGCCAAATTCAGATTTCTGAAGTCCACGCATACTCTAATCTTGCCATTCTTCTTGAGGACTGGCACAACATTAGAAAGCCAAGTAACATACCTAGCTGTACGTATAAACCCAGCATTGAAAAGGCGTTCGATCTCCTATTTCACTTGCAAGTAGACTTCATTGGACATCCTCCTTGGTGGCTGCTTGAAAGGCCTGAAACCCGCTTGAATGGGTAACTTGTGTTCCACCAAATCCCTGGATAGGCCTGGAAGCTCGTCATAGTTCCAGGCAAAACAGGACTTAAATTCGGTCAAGAGCTCAACGAGCTTTTTCTTCACGTCCTCTGGCAAAAGCTGACTAATATATACAGGCCTAGAATTTTCTTCATCTCCTAGGTTAACTTCTTCCAAAGGATCTTGAACATCAGCTTTCAAGTCATCTAACTTGGCAGGAGCTGCATCAAGGTCTTCCATCCGAATCTCATCCAAGTCTTCCTCAGCAGTCTCATCTTCATTGATTGTTTCGGCCGCACAGGCCGAATAACCCTCTTCCTCCAGCTCTTGTTCTTCTTTTAGCCTGTTCTCTAACCAATACGCCTTAAACCTTGCCAACATGGCCAAAAAGGCCATGTCCTTCTCTTTCTCTGAAGGTCTTGCTAACATTGGGACAATCGTTTGGTTGCAGCTATAATCGGCCTATTTGACTTCGTGATCATTGGGCCGATTAGTTCTCGATACAGTGCCTTCACCTCTTCTACCGACCTATGAGCAGAAACAGGTACGATTTTATGGCGGCCATACTTATCCAGGCCTGCCACTTTCATTGGGCCGACATCTTCATTGTACAATCTTGCCTCGGCATGATTGGTTGAAGCAAGAAAAGGCCTGCGATCCGCCCAAACTACCTCCACATCGTCTTGATTCCAAAAAACCAAACACTGATGCAATGTTGATGGCACAGCAAGACAGGCGTGAATCCAATCCCTTCCCAACAGAATGTTAAACGAAGACCGTGAATTTACAACGAAGAAAGGAGTTGTGAGAGTCTTTGATCCAACCGTTAAATTCATGATCAAAATCCCTTGACAAGTTGTTTCCTGTCCAGTGAAATCGGTTAAAGTAGCCGTTGATGAGACCAGGTCTTGATCTGTTTTCCCGAGCTTGAGCATGGTAGACCTAGGCATGAGATTAGCCGCAGAGCCATTATCAACAAGGAGTCGATTAATTGGCATTCCATCCACACACCCTAAAATATACAAAGGCTTGATATGCCCCGTCATCTTGGGTGTAGGCTTCTCGAATATTATGCTTGCGGCTTGATCTTCCGTGCTGCCTCTATCCTCATCCTTCAAGATTACTACTGAAGGTCCATCTTCATTCAAGCCTGAATTGAAGGACTCCCTCAGTATTTCGGCCGTCTGACCCATCTCCACCATATCGCCTTCCATGGCAGTAAGTTTGTTATCTTTCACCTCTAATTCAGATGGAAGGAAAACCACCATGTTGCATTGCATCTTTGAGGCCTGGGCAGGCCTGAACTCTTTGGCCTGCGGATTCAACCGCGATTTGCCCCCCGAGTCTTGTTTCTTTGGCTCAGGAACTCCTTTCTTCATCAAAGTAACCTGCCTTGGAGGAGGCTTAATCCTAGCCTCCTCAAGGGTTTTCTCCAGTAAAGCTTTCTTTTCAGTCCGAGAAAACTGCTCTGAAGACGAACCAGCAACAACCTCCGTGTAAGTTCTTTCCAGAGGCTTGCGTTCACGCTTAGGCTTGGCTGGTTCACCCTTCAACTTTTCCGCGACCAACTCCATTGGCTTTTTCCCGTTAGAGTTGTCTATATCCATCACGTCTTCAACTGAATCTCGCTCTTCTAGAGCCCTTCTTTCCGCCCGCCTAGACCGTTGGCGGTGCCTTTTCTGGGATCGGGACAAAGGTGGCTACGGAGTGGGAAACTTAGGATGCTCAACCTTATGCCATTCATTTGGAGGAATGACAGGAGGCTTAACAGTCCTAGGCTTCCCCCTAGATGGAGCTGAAATTCTAAGATTGTTGAGCTCGTCCTCTATTTCAATCACATCTGGCTGAATTCTGCTGAAGACCAATTCTCGCCGGACCAATCTCTCTTTTGGCCGGCGTACCTCCTCAGGCCTGAACTCCGATCTGCCCACGATTTTACTTTTCAGCACAGGTTTGGACGGGACTGCATGATGTCCACACTCAGTACAAACCAATGAACAACTTGGTTTTTCTGGTTTTCTGACTCCTTCAGGCCTTGACCACCAGGATCTCTTCTTCTCAAACCTCCTCACCCTTTCGGGAGTGGAGTCTTCCTCATAGGGTGGATCCCAGTAGCCGTCTGATTTAGGCCTGAATGCTGCTCTTGACGGTGCCCCCAAGCTTACTCTAGGCCTTGGTGTGGTTCTAGGCATGAACCTCGTATTCACTGACACCATGTTTGCACTTAGGCCTGAAGGAAATGGGTTTCCATCCACACCCATGGCTTGCTTATCTTTCTCGGGAAACTTGAATTCCCCCCGATCAATCTTATCTTGAATGTCATTCCTGAACACAAAGCAATTATTGGTTGAATGACTCCAAGAATTATGGTACTTACAATATTCCTTGCCCTTCAGCTCGTCCGGTGCTGGGATCTTGTGGCCAAAGGGCAGCTTTAATAACTTGTCCGTCAAGAGCTGATCAAAAATAGCCTCCGCTTTGGTGATGTCAAAGGTGTAGGCCCTGGTAGGCCTATTAGAGGCTTCTTGGACTGTTTGCTTCGTGGGTTCTGTCTTAACAAAGGCCTTGTAGACATAAGGCTTCCTATTGATGATTTCAGCCACATCAACATCAAGGTTAGCCTCAGTCTCAACCGCAGCGACGTCATAGTTAGGGTCTTGATAGTAGGTCCCTTTAGAGGCTGCCTTTCTATCTTTCTCCTCTTCCAAAAGCTTCTCATACCGCGAGGCCTTTGCGAACAGTTCGAACAAGTCTCGAAATTCTGTACCATGAAACTTCTTCTTGAACTCAAAGTCTAGGCCGTTCAGTGCTAAACGCACGTATTCGGCCTCAGGCAAAGGAATCTTACACTTGAAATGTGCTGTCTTGAATCGGGAGAGATAAGACTCCATGCCTTCCTTTGGGAGTTGACGGTAGCGAGACAAATCCGCCATCGTTATCTCTGGTTCCACCCTATAAAACTGCTGATGGAACATCTCTTCGAGCTGAGCCCAGGTCTGAACAGAGTTGGGTGGGAGATTGATATACCAAGTGAAAGCCGTTGCAGTCAAAGAATTTGGGAAGAGCTTTAACTTGAGCTTGTCATTCGTTCCAACTTCCCCACACTGCACCTGGAATCGGGCAACGTGTTCGATCGTGGACTGCATACTCTCCCCTGTGAAGGTCTGAAATTCAGGGACTCGGTATCCCTTGGGAAAGTTCTCATCATCAACCTCCACCGTGTGAGGCTTCCTGTACATGGGTCTGCCCACAGGCCTGAATCCAGGCCCTAACTGTTCTTGGAGCAAATCCAGGACCTGTTCCCTTCCGATCATATTTGGCACCGGAGGCGGCTGTGGACGCGCCTCTTGTGCCTGCAGATTCACGCCTGAGTTTGCCCCCCAAGTCTCTGGGGCTAAATGAGCGTGAGAAGCGTTCTTGTCCTTAACAGCACCTTGTCCTCCGTGAGGAGGCCTTTTGTCAGTCTTTTCAGGCCTGTTTGGATTTTCCAGCAAAACGGCCCTTTGTTCCTTGTTCGTTGGATGCGTCGGTTCCTTCCCAATAACTACTCCTTTGCCTCTCTCTCCTGTCGGTGCAGGGCTGTTTGACGAAGAAGCTTGATAAAACACCTGCGGCGGTGGCGGGAATGAGTCCTTCAGACCTGTTTGTTCATGGCCGTTGCCATAAACTCCGAATTGTGGTAGAACTTGTTGCTGAGGAACAATTGGCATCCTTTCTGTCATCGAGGCAATCAAATTATTGATTGCTAGAGTCAAAGGCTCTACGGACTGAGACATTGTTTGTGACACGGTGCGTGAAATCTCCTGTCCTGCAAAAAACATATAATTCTTGACGCTATCCGTGGCGTCATTGAGATCTTGTGCACTGATTTGAGGAACGGTTTCCTCGAATAGCGGTACATCAACAGCAACTCCTTCAGGGCTGTCTGGAGGGTCCGGTTGTGGTGGATCTGCTTGTGGTGGTGGTTGTATTGTTGCCTTCTTTGCCGGCATGCTTGAAACCTTTCAACGACTAGGGTCCCACCGGGCGTGCCAATGAAAACTCGCGTTTTTGGCAGCAGGCGTGAATGCGATGAGCGCGGGCGTGCCAAGACTTGTAGCGCCTAACTTGTTGTGAAGATTCCCGTGAATCTTGACTTCTATCGTAGAACGACTGTGTACGACCCAAAGGTTAAAGATCGTAAGAAGGTTCGTGGTTTGCCACACGGTTGTGGACTTAATATTTCCTAGTCGTATAGGAAATGGAACGTGAAAAACGTAGACTTTATTACACCGGGATAATAAAGTTTGATTACAAGGAAAATAAAATCCAAACTACTTGATGAAGTTAGTTTGAATGGGGGTTTGAGCACGGAGTACTCGATATGCTACTTTGCTGAAAGTAGGAAAGTATGCTTCGCTGGGAAGACTTTGTTTGTAAGCGTTAGCTTTGATTGGTGTTGGACCCGTTTTCTGTCTTCGATTCTGCTATTTATAAGCAAAACAGTAAGCTGATTCAGGCCTGAATCCGGTTTCAGCGTCGCACCACAAGCTGCCACATGTCCCATGTTCTCTCCACTTTTCATGCACCCTTGATCATGGGCAGTTGCTCAGAGGTAATGGCAGTTAAGTTTGATCATGGGTAGTAGGCTCCTCACGTGGTGACATGTGTCCCATGTCTAGGTAGAAAATATCTCCCAACTTCCCCCCTTTTTCGTGCTCTTCATGACACATGGCCAATTGACTTGGTCAATTGGCCTTTGAATTGGAAATACTCAACTGCTAAAGCACAACTAATCCCTATAAAAGTGGCCCTTGCTCCGCACCTCACTTCAGCATCTTCTTGTTAGCTTAGAACCGTGGGCTATACTCCATGGGTCAAACCATCATTTCCCCCATGGGCTAACCCGTGGGCTACACTTTTGAAGGGCCTCGGGCCATAATTAAATATGGGCTGCGTGTCACTTGGACCCAATTCTCGTGGGCTGCTCCTCTCAAAGACCTTGGGCTGCAATTCTTTACAAGGGTTGTGCTTCTCGGGCCCAAATGGGAAAATACCCATGGCCTAATAATTAACCACCCGTCAAATACCCAATCTCGGCCCAAATTAATTAAAAGAATTCTGATCACGGCAAGCCCGATCCGTGGTGCCAAAAACGGGTATAAACAGCTACAAAGCCTAACCCTTGCTAAGCGAGTAATTGAATATAGGTTCAAATCCCTCCAAACCCGTTACTCATGGAAGGGATACAAAAATGGGATTTCAATGCCACAATGAAACGAAGTAACCGCATATCTGCGTGCAGAATGGGATATCTTGATGACGAATGCACCTAAGGCTCTGTTTGTTTTGATGTAAAATGTTTTTTCAGAAAATAAATTTCAAACTTTTATTATTCGAGGTTTAGTTGGCACTTGAAAAATACTTTCAGAAATTGACAAAATAGTGTAGATAGAGAGGAGGGGCTTCAACGGTGGAGAGATCTGAGAATATTGGAATTGAACGTGAGTTCGGACTGACAATTGAGAAAATTGAGCAGTGAAAATTGTAGGAGAATGAAGGGGGGATTCATTTTAGAAAATAATTTACGGAAGATTTAAGGGTAAATCATTTTCATCCAATTAATGAAAAATATTTTACATGTAAAATGTTTTCCTCATTTTTTACACAGCCAAATGCCGGAAAATAGGTAAAACATTTTACGCCCAAACAAACGGAGCCTAAGAGTTACCTTACTTGGAATAATTCACCTCACCTGACACTAAATGAATACCAGAATATGTGTGGCCTGGTCAAATTTAGTGCTACTTCTCCAAGAGATAAAGATGACTTCCTCTGATTAGATGCCAATGAACCAATGTCAAATGGCCGCCACACATCCCCAAGAGCTGAAGCTGATGCCCGAGGAGTCCTGGAGTTTAAGATTGCTGATATAATTTGTTCCCTACACTCGTCATGGAACCATATCTCATGAGGCGTTTCAGGTTTCCCAGAAATGGAAGCCAAACGACGCTCTAAGGCTAAATTTATCCGCAATTTGTCTAGCTTCCCCTTTCAGAAGATTTATACGTCTCATCACAGAGAAAATATACATGAAAACAAAAGGTGAAGATGATTTGTCATGACTGACGAAACTAGCAACTGTAGCAGTGGCCGATGATATACCAAGCAAACGGCAAATCACTCTTAAGTATATAGATAGTCAAGAGAGATAACTTGGCACGCAATCTATCTAGTTTATAAGGTCAAATAAAGTGCAATGATGAATTTAGAATGTAGTTTGAAGATAACAATTTTGTAAATAGTTATGTATTCTAAGTCCTGCTCACAAAATGCTAGCTAGCAAGAACTGTAAAATGTTTGAAGATAACAAGTTTTTGCAAATTCCTTGCTGTAAGAAAACTAAAGCTAATGATGCGAAACCTACTTACTAAATATGGCGTTAACAGCTAAACAAATTAATACGATGCATTTATACCAGATTCCCATGAGGACACCCAGTTTGCTGTTGATGTTTTCAGTTGGCATATCAGAATCAAATCATGGTTGTGTCCACTTTTGCAGAGACGATATCATACGAAATTCAACTTCCCGCTCAGAAATGTATTACGAGTATGTTTGTGCAGTTGCAGATGCATGACAGGACCATAAAAGATGTAGTTGAAGAAGGTCTAGATCAACATCCTAAGGCTACCTGCGCGAAGATCTTGTAGTGTGCTGAGCCAATTGGACAAGGAAGCTATGCGTTCCAACTATAACTTTACGGTAGTCAAAAGCACCAGATATTAAAGTGCTTCCCATATCTAAGAAACAAGATAGAGTTGAATGCAAAATAGATAAAAGAACAGCGAATGAACATTATGAAACTGAAAGGGAGCCAAGACACTGTTGTTTCCCATACAGCTCTAGTTTGCTAGTTAGGGAATAGCAATGTTAAAAATAAAAATAAAAATATTCTCATGGAAACATCTTTTACCAGATTTTACATTTCAAAAGCTAAAACAGCTTCAAATTCAGTCCTATTAGCCAAACCATCTTATTGCTAGCAACCAATCCCAAGATGGAGAGAGCCCATTTCGTGAAACCTACCTAGACTATGGCTGATTTAGAGGCACCAGCAGACAATGAAATGGGATTCCGATTTGAATGACAATCGCACCTAAAGGAAAAATGGAAGGAGAAAAACAAAGGGAAACTAAGTCCTTTGGCTGAGTAAAATATCCAAAAAGATGCGTATTTTATCTCCACAACCATCTTCCTTGCCCTAGTTCCAATAGTCTCTGAAGACTGAAGTAAACTTCACATTCCAAAATTGTGATTCATTAATCGGAAAAAAAAAATGTAACTTGACCTCTCTAAAAAGAGAGAATATAGCCAAAAACTGTAACAATTCATGCTTGTTCACCTAAAGAAAATAGCATAAAGCACCAATTTTCTCTTCTTGATGGTAAATCACATTAAAGACACAATACAGATCAAGCAACAAAAATTTGGGTACACATGGAAAAAGGAGATAGTTTTGCAAGCATCATCAATAAGCCCTCCAACTGTTTTCGAACAACTTGTTGCGGATGAGAACTTACCCGAGCAAAGAATTAGCGTGCTACGTTCTCCAAAAGTACATGCAAATAAGAATGTCATCAATTCATTTTACTTGAAATAGAAAATGAAGAACATAGTTGAGAAGAATGTTCAAGACATATATAAAGTAGCCCTCAACGTGTAGCTCACAGCCTTGCGATCGCAGATTCACAGATGGAGAAAGCTAACCCATCACAATGCTTGGACGAAAATAATGCAGATTTATTAGGGCCAACATTTGCAGATAGAAACCAATTCTGTAGTTGAGAAGTCATCCAAGAAGAAAGGCATTCACCACCGGAACTTTTTGTTCCCTGCGCTCCAGCTGCAACATCAGTTAGATTCACTGCCTCGTGCACCAAGGCCTTCATATGGTTATCATTCCTCCAGTTATCTTTAAGATTCAAGCTGAAAGTTACACTCAACCCTTCCCTCGTTGATTGATATCTTCTGACTTCTGAGTTGCCACTTTTCTGACCAAGCTCCAAAACACTAGATTCCACCTTTAACAACTCTTCTTCAGCTAACCTGAACCTGTCCGGTAGAACATCAGGAGCTAGAACGAAAGAAAAAGAGCATGAATGAAGGGCAGTCTCGATTTGGCCGCAGAGAGATGCTCTGGCTTGACTACATTATGAGGCATAAAAAAATCCATGACTTTCCCAAGGCAGGCAGAGACGAGAGGACCACTTTGTACTAGTCTCCCCAAGTTCCTCGACAAGAAGACCCAGATTTGGTTTAGAGCTTGTGTTATCATCACTGAAGGTAGTTGCCCCTCCGCCAAGAGAAGAGAAATCAAATTTGCTGAAATCCGCCAGCATTTTCAGAAGCAGTTTTTAGTAAAAAATTACAAGACATCTTACGTTTACTATCCTTAACATTGGTGTTGCCGCTGAACCCCATTGTCAGCATCAGAGTCAATAGAGACAAGGCTTTCAATCTCGGGACATAGAAAAGCACATTTAGAACAATTATCAATAGTAGGATAACTAAAACTGAAACTTTTGCATTGCAACGAACTAAACGCAACCCACAATCCAACAAAACGTCATCATTCTTCAAAATGCACAATGGTTCGGCATAAAAAATATCCTTATTGGCGAAAGGAACCACAATCAACTTGGTCCAAGACTCTTATACCGTATTCCTTCATCACCTAGATATCAACAAAGCCACGATACTTGCACAATGCACACAGGCATCCACTTAAAACACCACATTTGATATAATGACAACCTTTTCTCCATTCAGGTAGCGACATCTCCCCGAATCTCTCCTTTGCCAAAACAAGAGAAACAATGACCGTATAGGGGTCAAGGTCAACCCAATGGAGCACACCACTCAAAAATATCCCTGAAAGAGTCCCATCATTCTAGACATACTCTTTTGACTTCCGGTCACGTCTCTAATCCGATTCAGGTGCGTATCAAATCATGGTGTTCTCCAATTTTTTATCCCAATTGTGTGAAAACTCATCACAGCATCTATCAACACTGATTATACTCACCATAAACACCCCCTTTTTAGTGGTGGCGATTACAAATCATGTTCAATTCACTCAATTAATTTTGATCAATACGATATTGCTCTTGCCCTTGATTACCCTTTTGAAACTGATATTAGTTTCCGGACTTCATGTGATATTGACTTGGAGGGTTCCTGTAATGGCTTGGTGTGCGCCTATATTCACTGCCGTAAGCCAATATATCTATGGAGCCATTTACGATGAAATACAAGAAATTGCCCAAACTTAAATTGATGGTGTCAGGAGGCTTCACAACATGTGGGTTTGGTTATGACGAATCTGTTGATGATTACAAGGGGGCTATACTATTTACTAGCATTGAGAAGGCGGAAGTGTATACATTAAGGACTAATTCTTGGACGAATAAAATATCCATGAAAGAGTCCCCATCAAGACGAAGAAGACATGGCTCAATACTCCTCCATACTCCTCCAAGAATTAGTACTCAATGTATACACTTCCGCCTTCGCAATGCAAGTAAATAGTAGAAACACCTTGTAATCATCATTCGTCATAACCAAACCCACATGTTGTGAAACCTCCTGACACTACCAATTTAAGTTTGGCAATTTCTTCTATTTCCTCGTAGATGGGTTCCATAGATATATGGCCTTACGGCGGAGAATATAGGTGCATGAAATAATCTAAAGCACTATGAAGTCTCAAAAGGGGGTGAATGGGACAACAAATTTAAATTTAAATCAACCAATAACTCAAACAACTATCCAAACTCCATGACATGCAATTCAATTCACCAATATAAGTAAAGAGCGATAAAACTAAGAACGCAAACACCGAGATATACGTGGAAACTACTTAGGGTCAACGCACCCTAAGCATAAAACCACGGCCTAATCTACCCAAATTTCCATATATCAAAAGGTTAAGCAAAAAGACTACAAGTTAGGAATTACCGACTTTTGCCCCAAATCACACCTAACTCCACTTCAAAGCCCAAAAGCACGAAAGCCCAGAAATATCCCAAAAGCCCAGAACTGAACCTTTAGTACCGTACGGCACACCCCTACACCGCACGGTGTAATAGAATTGATTACACCGTACGAGGTCAAGAGGTTAACCACACGGCGTTTTAGGTAAAGTTCTGACTGGCTCAGAAAGGTGTCGGCCACACCCACTTGAGCCACAGCTACAAAGCAGCTTAGTTGAAAAAGCACTTCCAGCCCGCCCAGAAGACACATCCCCTATTTTGAATTGAAATCCTTGGCTCTTGCCTATGAATACACTCGTCCACTCAAGTGAAAGGGGTCCTTAACTTCTCATTCTCATCTGGCCCATACACTCACTCTCTCTATTCCCAAGCTTAGAGAATGTTGTTCTAAAAACATTCTCTAGGCCTTTCCTCAAGAACATCCCGTTTTCTTTTCTCACATTCAAGGTTAGTCCGTTACTAACTTTGAGACCCCACCTGTCTAAATATCCAACAAACCGCATATACCCACACATCCACACGCTTTCATCTACAACCGCCCACCTTCGTTCAAGCTCAAGATCAAAGGTAAAAGGCAAGTTTCATTGGGCTAGGCCCTGTCCTCGCCATGAGGGAACTTTTCTGCAGTCAGGCTTGACCTCTTTTGGGTTGAGTACTGACTTAAAAATCATTTTCAGAAACTAAAATGATCATTGCACTGGACATACCATGCCGCACGGTGTTCTGATGCATCGCACGGTGTAGTATGTTCAGGCGCGCAGCGTTTTACTGTTTATTGTTTATTCATCCAGACTGTCTGGATCATGGCTATTCGTTGTCAGGAATGTCTATATTACTGAAATACTGTCATCGGTGCATTTCAGAATGAGACCATATCTACAAGCCATGTTTCGCTTTCTAAATGAAATTTTCTTGATAATTCCAAGTGATTAGATGAATCAAATGGTTGTTTTATATTTCATGGTTTGAAGGAATGGTGTTATTTTAAGGCATATCATGAGTTATATACCATACGATGTCTTTAAAAACATCGTGCGGGATATACGGTGCACCGGGCCTAATTCTGAGTAATGTTGATAGTCTGATAGCACGAAGGATGCACCGCACGGCGTATCATAAAGCCGTGCATGGCATTATGGTAAACCGTGTGGGAAATGTTGTGATCTGGATAGTTTGCTGATTAGCTCTTTCATTTTTCACGTCATCATTCACTCATCATTTCTGTACAGCAAGCACCACGTGCATGCCAATGTGATATATCTTCCCATGTCCCTTTCCCCTTTACTTGTTTATTAAAGAGTTTGATTTCCCGAAGGATATTCAAAGTTTTCCCCTTTTGAAAATGTTTAATAGAGACCGGTTTTTACCGGGCGCATGGGGTGTTTTTCGACAAAACCTTTCTCATTCGTAACATGGCCCCCGAACCCAAAGTCTCATCGTTTTCGCTAAGACCAAAAGCCTTTTTCAAATGAGTTCTCGGTTTCTCGGATCATCCATCTCAAAAATCCGGGTGGCAACTCTCAAGTACGCGTTAGTCGAGGAGCCTACAATCATTCTAATGCATCAAAACACAGAGCAAATTATAGTGAAAGGGTTTTCTATCTTTGGAAGTGGGCTGATGCAAAAGCCTGCCCTAAATGGGTGAAAAATGTGTTTAAATAGGGTATAAATTGGAACCCTACAATGGAGCAATGAGAGAGATATGAAGGCTAAAAAGGCGAAGTGCCAGAAAAGTGCCGAGGCGCCAAGCAAGCATTTAAACGCACTGGAGAAGAGCCAAGGCGCCACATAAGGATTGAACAGCACTGAGGCGCTACGGAGGCGCTTCTCCTTTTCAAAAGGCTGGAGAAGCGCTGAGGAGCCACAGAAGTGCTTCTCCTTTTCTCACAGCCTGTCTTTCGAAGCGCTGCAAAGCGCTAAGGCTCTAAGGAAACCCAACTCTCTGGACAAACACACAACACCCAAGCCTTAGAAAAATTCTCATGATAGCTTTAAGAGACGAAGCGCCAGAAAGCGTTGGGAGCACTTAGGGAATGCTACTTCCGGTTCCAAAGCCTCAAACTCAAGGCTTAAGAAAGAAAAATTATTTTCTCTTTCATTACAGTATCATGCATTTTAAAACTCAGAAATACCAAGTAAATAAATGCCTAAAGCTTTCTTAAACAACATGATTTAATTAAAAGCTAGACACAAACTTCACATGAAGTTTAGACTAAATGCAAAATGAAGAGTATGCATGTATACCTTTTTGATTCGTAATCCAAGCACTTCAAGCATTGCATAAGCTTGATCGGCACATCTTCAGACATCGGGCAGAGATTCTAGACTTGAACAAAATTAAACTACCACCGAAACCCAATTACAAGAAGACAAAATGGTTTGACAAACCCGGAAAATGACAATTACATTTACAATATCCCCCTTTGGCTTTTTCGGGACAAAACCATTTCAGAAACAAAAACATTACATGGAAACAAACACTAGCTACTAAGAGAACCTTCAAAACTCCTAGCAACTTAAAAAGAGAAGCTTCCAAGATCAATAACAAGGTCCTGCAAATAAGCTCAAGCAAAAACATGTGCGTTGCAAAGGCAAAATATTATAGCCACACAAAGTTGGCGCAACGGAAGTATATCATCATTAGCTAAGCTATCATTTGAGAAGCAATGTACAATGAGAAACACAACTAAATAAAGCTTCAAGACCCTAGCATGCTCAACACAATCAACATAAGCAAAAGTGCCCTAACCATGGACATAATTAGCAACAAAAAGGATAGAAGCCCTAAGCACGGGTGCAAAGTACCAGGCATGCACAAAGTTAAGTATCAAGCATGCAAGCCCAAACACAAGAGCACAAGAAGAAGCAAGTTAAGTATTAGTAAAGTACAGATCAATTCTTTAAACTCTCGACTCCCCATAAAAACAACAA
The DNA here is from genome assembly GCA_014282245.1 of Rhododendron simsii. Taxonomy (NCBI): domain Eukaryota; kingdom Viridiplantae; phylum Streptophyta; class Magnoliopsida; order Ericales; family Ericaceae; genus Rhododendron; species Rhododendron simsii. The sequence continues at coordinate 11,199,995 of CM024957.1, read as the reverse complement.
AACAAAAGAAACCCTCTACTCATGAGCAACCACAAGTCTCCCCCTTTTTGGACCGGAAAGACAAAGCCCACAAAAATCGAAGAAGAGAGAGTAAACACCATCAAGCATCTGACTATATAAATACCTCTTATTTTGAGGGTTAGTCAATACTCAGTCTCCTACCTAGCTGACTTCACTTCACACGAGTCTCCCTCCCCTCACCCATGACTTATCCTCCCCTCTCTCTCCCTCCTTCCCAACCCCCCTCCCTCTCTCTCTAACCCCCCCCAGCAGAGAGATGCGGCAATCTCGCCTCAGGAACGGCGGTGGCGAGACTCCCTCCCCTCGCCCCTGAATCCAATAGAACACTCCTCCTCTCCATCACTTCTACTCCACCGTCTCCGTACAAAAGCGACACCGTTTCAACACCCTGATCCTCGTCTTCCGATTCGCTGCATTCTGCTCGTCCTCCGCCTCTTCCGTTTTCATGCTCGTTAACCCTAAGGGCCCCAATTCCCCTCGTTGGTACGACTTTGATGCCATCAGGAATGCATACACACACATGTTAGTTCATCTGTGTTTTTTTCAATCTGTTAGTTTTTTTTTTAATCGAGTTCCAATCTGTTTTTTTTTTTTTTTTCAAATTCGGATTCGGATATCCGTTCCCAGTTTAGAGCGGGGATGGAGGACCAAACTATATATCCGTTCAGAGTTCGGGGCGGATTCAGGGGCGGGTGAAAGGTTCGGATTCGGATATTGCAATATCCGCCTCCGATCCGCCCTGTTGCCATCCCTATTCCATCCCGAAATGGTTAAAGAATTTTTAGCAAATGTGAGCTTTGTTGACCTCGAGAACTTCACGTTTACTACCACTATGCATCATGTTAACCTTGAGTTCTCGGTTGGTGCTATTCGAACTCTGTGTGGCCTTCCGATTCTTGATCAGCCCCAATGGCCTCTCTCTAGGACTCATATGCCTTCTCGCACAGAAATTATTCGGGAATTAACTGCTGGTCTATATACGGTTCTGAACAAAATTAAGCAAGGTGATTTGGCTCCCCATTATCGTGTCTTGTTTAAGGTGTTCTGCTCTTTTATCGAACCTAGCGGCCACACCTCAGATCTCACCGCTGATCAAGCTACTTTACTTTATGGGATTCGTCGTGGTTATTCATTTGACTTGGCAAAGAAAATCTAGACTGACATACCTACACCCGCCACCCTCCGGGTACTTCTGTTGTGCCCTTTGCCTCCTTATCACTCGTTATTTGACTCTTTTTGATGTTCCCCTTACTCCTAATGAACCAGTCTTTGAGTCTACCTCTGTCATCGCTTACCGTACCCTGAAGAATAGCTTGACCCAAACAGATCTTCCCTAGGCAAACTACATGCCTAATACCATTCCAGAGCCTTATTACCCTCCAGTTGATCCAGATTTTCCTTCTCTCCACCATCGGCCCGATTGGGTGCTCCCTTGGGATGAACCTCGTACGATTCTTAACCCCAATGTAGTCAATGCCTTTGTCTCCATGTTTCAGCCCATAGGGTCCTCTACCTCCGTTCCCGTGCCTCCCATCGATGTAATGGGGTTTCTCAAGGAACAGTTCGGCGGTATAAATGTGCGTTTGAATGAGCTTACAACTTCTCTGGATGGCTTAGGTCGTTGCTTGGATACTCTCGAGACTCGTTTGGAAGTAGTTAACCAATATCATTCTCAATTCTCGAATGATTTCTATTGGCTGAAAACTGAATTTGAAACAATGATGGGTTTTGTGAAATCTTTGGACGAGCGCTTTCGCGCTATTTATGCTTATGATGATATGGAGCAAGATGACGGTTCGGGAACTGAAGGTTCGAGGTCAGATGCTTGATGGTGTTTACTCTCTCTTCTCCGATTTTTGTGGGCTTTGTCTTTCTGGTCCAAAAAGGGGGAGATTTGTGGTTGCTTGTGAGGAGAGGGTTTCTTTTGCTTTGTTGTTTTTACAGGGGGTAGAGAGTTTAAAGAACTTGATCTGTACTTAACTACTACTTAACTTGTTTCTTCTTGTGCCCGTGTGTTTGGGCGTGCATGCTTGATACTTAACTTTGTGCATGCCTGGTACTTTGCGCCCATGGTTAGGGCTTCTATCCTTTTTGTTGCTAATAATGTCCATGGTTAGGGCACTTTTACTTGTGTTGAGCATGCTACGGTCCTGAAGCTTTATTTAGTTGTGTTTCTCATTGTACATTGCTTCTCAAATGATAACTTAGCTAATGATGATATACTTCCGTTGCGCCAACTTTGTGTGGCTATAATATTTTTCCTTTGCAACGCACATTTTTTTGCTTGAGCTTATTTGCAGGACCTTGTTATTTATCTTGGAAGCTTCTCTTTTTAAGCTGCTAGGAGTTTTGAAGGTTCTCTTAGTAGCTAGTGTTTGTTTCCATGTAATGTTTTCGTTTATGAAATGGTTTTGTCCCGGAAAAGTCAAAGAGGGAGATTGTAAATGTAATTGGCGTTTTCCGGGTTTGTCAAACCATTTTATCTTCTTGTAATTGGGTTTGGGTGGTAGTTTAATTTTGATCAAGTCTAGAATCTCCACCCGGTGTCTGAAGATGTGCCGATCAAGCTTATGCAATGCTCGAAGTGCTTTGATTACGAATCGGAAAGGTATACATGCATACACTTCATTTTGCATTTAGTCTAAACTTCATGTGAAGTTTGTGTCTAGCTTTTAATTGAACCATGTTGTTTAAGAAAGCATAGGCATTTATTTACTTGGTATTTTTGAGTTTTAAAATGCATGATACTGTAATGAAAGAGAAGAATTTTTCTTTCTTAAGCCTTGAGTTTGAGGCTTTGGAACCGGAAGTAGCGTTCCCTAATTGCTTCCAACGCTTTCTGGCGCTTCGTCACTTAGAGCTATCGTGATAACTTTTCTAAGGCTTTGGTGTTGTGTGTCTGTCCAAAGAGTTGGGTTTCCTTAGAGCCTTAGCGCTTTGCAGCGCTTCGAAAGACAGGCTGTGAGAAAAGGAGAAGCACTTCTGTGGCTCCTCAGCGCTTCTCCAGCCCTTTGAAAAGGAGAAGCGCCTCCGTAGCGCCTCAGCGTGCTAATACACTTAAGAAGAAAATGAAGAAAGGTCTTAAACTACTAGTGTATTTGCTAAGATTTTTAAAGGGCTGGAGAAGCGCTGAGGAGCCACGGAGGCGCTTCTCCTTTTCTCACAGCCTGTCTTCCGAAGCGCTACAAAGCACTAAGGCTCTAAGGAAACCCAACTTTCTGGACAAACACACAACACCCAAGCCTTAGAAAAATTCTCACGATAGCTCTAAGAGACGAAGCGCCAGAAAGCGTTGAGACCACTTAGGGAACGCTACTTCCGGTTCCAAAGCCTCAAACTCAAGGCTTAAGAAAGAAAAATTATTTTCTCTTTCACTATAGTATCATGCTTTTAAAACTCAAAAATACCAAGTAAATAAATGCCTAAGCTTTCTTAAACAACATGGTCAATTAAAAGCTAGACACAAACTTCACATGAAGTTTAGACTTAATGCAAAATGAAGAGTATGCATGTATACTTTCCGATTCGTAATCAAAGCACTTCGAGCATTGCATAAGCTTGATCGGCACATCTTCAGACACCGGGTGGAGATTCTAGATTTGATTAAAATTAAACTACCACCGAAACCCAATTACAAGAAGACAAAATGGTTTGACAAACCCAGAAAACGCCATACATTGACAGCGCACATCAAGCTATTACAGGATCCCACAACGTCAATATCACAAGAAGTCATAAAACTATTATCAAATTCAAAAGGAGCACATCAAGCTATTACAGGAACCCACAACGTCAATATCACAAGAAGTCATAAAACTATTATCAGATTCATAAGGGTAATCAGGGGCACGAGCAGTATCGAATTGATCAAATTTTATTGAGCGAATTGAACATGGTTTGTAACCGCCACCAGTAAATAGGAGGTATCTATGGTGGGTATAATCTGTGTAGTGTTAATAGATGTTAGACTAAGATGAGTTTTCACAAAATTAGGATCAAAAATTAAAGAACACTGTAATTTGCATACCAACCTGAACCGGAGCAGAGACCTGATCGGAAGTCGAAAGAGTATGTGACTGTGTAGAATGATTTCATGTGATAAATGTGGCACTGGAAACGAATCTTCTTCAATAAAACAAGTACTCTCATTGTGTTTCCCTTGAGCATGTTAGGTATTTATCCCCACAATTGGGGTGCGGTGCATTCCACTCACCACCACTACCTAAAAGCCTCCACCCCACCCTCCATTGTCCCCCATTTGTGTTCCCCCTTCCCTCCTGTATGTGTGCGAGGAAAGGGTTGAGGTGTGGGTTGTGGGCTGTTGACAGAGAGAGCTAGAGGTAGAGAGAACCAATGAGGGCTCCACTTTCGGAGAGCATAGCTTCTGCTCTCCACGAGCTCTGTGAGGGTGTTACAGGGCAAAGAGTGGGTGAGGTGATGAGAAGACCAGAGTCGAGCCTTGGGTCTCCTCCGGAGAGGGTTTTTTTGTAACCGTGTATATACCTGAAAAATACATAGTGAAATTTTCGCTGAATCTCTTATGTGTTTGCGTGCGTGTGTCTCTCCCGGGCACAACAGAGCAGGAGGGAGTGGCGGCGGTGAATCTTCTTCTTCAAATGAAATGAGTAAATGCTTTGATTTTCCTCTGAGTACCATCGGCGTTGACATGAATCTTTGACGGGAATGAACTCATTCGAGCTTTGCAGGAGTATTGGTGTTCTTTCTTTGGTCGCCGGAGAGGTTCCTTCTTTCTCTCTCTTCTCAAAATGTTAGGGCAGGAACGGCTAAAACGTAAGTGTAGAACAGCAGCAACAGCTCTTAGGGATGGAAGAGATATAGTAATTAACTTCTTGTAGGGTTTCGCCAGCTTCGGGCCCTAGGGTTTCGTCAAGGATAATCGGAGAGTTTCTCCCGTAAGTCCTCTGCTGAAGGGCGGGTTTGTAGTTTGCCTGTTTCTGGGGACCACATCCTCTCCCCACCCATTTTCTCCGCATATCTGCCCCATCTTTTCACCGCACAACTTGCCACCACATTAATGAGCTCATCCATCGGCTAGGATTAAAACACAGTCCCTCCTGTAGTTAAACGACGTCGTCTCATCAATAGCTCCAAACGGCCAACTAACTTTTCTCCATTCCCTCTGTTATCTATTTGTACATTTATATATTAAAAAATATGATTAAAAAATTAAGTGTTCCAAATTTCAAACCGTTTGAACAGGTGCAAAGATTTTAATTTTCTGATCATTTTATCCTAAATGGTCATAGTTAAATTTTGACTGTAGGGCTTTCGTTGATTAGCCTTAGAAAGTTGTAGAATCAAATATCTCTTAGGGCTAACCACGAGAGTCATAAAGTCAAAATTTAACTATGACCATTTAGGATAAAATGATCAAAAAACTAAGATCTTCGCACCGGTTCAAATGGATTGAAAATTGGAACACTTATTTTTTTACACCGTTTATATATTAAAAAATATAGTTAAAAATATAGTCAACCCGTCTAAATTCACCCACTTATAATTCAAGTCAATCCGCCCATATTAAATAATAAATTAGATGGATTGGATATAGATTCAATATGGGTTAAAACTAAAAGATCCACTTGCTATTATTTTTAATTTGCTCCCACTCAACTCAACTGTCTACAGCTAAACTCCCGTTATTTTTATTCACTAATTTCTCTCTCTCTAACCCTGTCACTTTTAATCAAAAATAACTTCCCTCTCTCTCTTCTCTTCTCTTCTCTCTCATTTTGGACTATGTTTTGTTACACGATGAGAAGGGAGAGGGTTTTACTTTGGACCATACAACACACTTTTGGAGTGACTTATTTTTGTTTTTATTCAATTTTTTTTTTACTTTTTCGATTCCTTCAAACAAGACGAATCAATAAGTCATAAAAAATTTACGCAAAATTAAACTAACAAATGCAAAAAAAAATTTAATAGAGACAAAAAAAAAATCACTCCTTACTTTTTAATCCAAAGCCACCCAATGTTAACTGTTTTTTTTTTTGGGTAAATCCTATGTGAACTGTTTGTTTACCCAAAACTCAAAAACTGTTTTTTTCACCCTGGAAACACACAAAAATTTCGAGAATCTCACAACCTAAACTGTTTTTACAAAACGCAGAAACAGTTTTGAAAATCAAAGCTTTTTTTTCCGGACTTTTTTTCCTGGAAAATGGAGTCCACACCTTTACAAGCCAAACCTTTACAAATCACGCAAGTAAAGTGGAGTATAGTTAGTACCTTTATTATATTCTATGCACATGATCAGGGTTCGATTCTCATGAACATTCATCTCCCTCCCCAAGCAAACCTTTACAACTACACAGGTACACACTTTGAAAGACAAAAAATATTCGCATTTGTTAATTATACGTCAAACTCTTATAACTTTTGTATTCGTCTCATTGAGAAGAATAGAAAAAGTAAAAAATTATGATTAAAACTTATAATTTTTTTAATAAAGACAAAATTAAGTAAATTTTTTTTGTCCTTTTGGTTTATTTTCCATTTTATTCAAAAAAACTTTTGAGTTTTAATCATAATTTTTTTATTATTTAAAAAAAAAAAAAAGGAAAACGAGTCAAGTCGGGCAGGTTTGGGTTTGCCTTGACCCATATTTGACTCTTGACCCGTTTCAACCCGCCCAGACCCGCCCATTTGCCATCTCTAGGATGAACGCATGTTACCACTCATGTAGGCGCGGCCATTAAAAGGTGGAGTAAGCGTTTAGGGAGTTTGGGAAAAGTTTGTTTGGATTCTATGGAAAGGAAAGAAAAAGAAGGGAAAATTTAAAAAATTTCTCATCCATTGGTTGATTGGAAGAGAAAGAGTGAAGAAAATAAAATTTTCAAGTATAATAAATAGTAAATTTTTCCTTTCATTTTCCTTCTCTTTTATTTTTCTTTCTTTCATGGGTTCCAAACAGAGCCATTAGTATTTTTAAAAAGAGATAATTTCTTTTATATCCCTTAGATTTTGACCAAAAATTCATTTTCGTCTTTCAACTTTCAATTTTGGCATAAAAATACTTCGACTTTTCAATTTTTTTCAATGTCATCCTTTAGAAATATATACATATATACATGAAAAATAGGGTATTTGGATCAAGCACCTTACACACATTGGATGCCGTTAATTCCTACGTAGGCCCTCTCGTTTTTTTTTTTAATTTTTGGACGGCTCAGATCGACCGACCGGTGGCCGCAGACGGCCCGGCGCGGCCGTCGGTCCCTTTAGCAAGACTCAAAAAAAACGGATTCCTTCTAAAGGATGACATTGAAAAAAATTGAAAAGTCGAAATATTTTTATGCCGAAATTAAAAGGTGAAGGACCAAAATGAATTTTTAGTCAAAGCTGAACGGATATAAAAGAAATTTTCTCTTTTAAAATACGTTTTGAAAGGTAGATATTTGTCGAATTCTTTTAAAAAATGTGGTCATATTGACCAAAAACTCAAATTATGACTGTGCAAAACCATGCGGACTGCACAATACATGAAGCGACCGTAGCAATCAAATAGTGGCCATGAAGCGGGCAAAGGATCAGATGCAAAGCCATACGTATCGAAAATCTGCCAATACAGGTGTGATTTTTTGGTAGTAGGAATATGATGGATGTAGCAATATGAGAGAGCCCAAAAACCACTACGTAGCGGACAAAAGCATGTTTTGTGTCCTCTTCAGTGGTCACAGTCCACAGTTTTATTTTGAGATGTTTCAAAATAATTTTTTTTTTCTCCAAAAGTATTAAAAGAGAAATACACAACTTTTGTACTATTGCTGATAAACGAATCAAGTTACTTGAGTTCGAATTCATATTCACTTATTAAAAACATTTTCACGTTGGCTTCATAATATTAACAAATCATGCATGAGCAATTTTTAAAACTCATTAAGCTTTCAAATCAAGCCTAACCAAATTATTATTTGGCTCGTTCACCAAATATCAAGCTTGTAATATAAAAAAAAAAAAAACAAAAACAAATATCAAGCTATTCGAGATCACGCCATTACTGGCATTAGATTATATCTACTCCGCACAAATTGTTTGTCCAGAAGTCAATTTTTCACACTCAGACCAGACATGGTTTTGATTAGCCCTCTCATCACTATCACGCGGTCAAAGCATTGTTTCTCTTTTTTGAGGGAAAGAGCTTCAATTCCTAACTTATGTAGTTATTATTATGTAGTATTAATTTAAGGAATTTGGAGATTAACGCCCACATGCCTTCGTTATCTACTTTCTAGCCACAAATGAACCCGGCCGCAAAATGAGTTTCGAACCGAGCAACATTAACAGCACCTTTAAAGTTCTTCGAAACGTGATAAGAGAAATTAAAGAAAATCTATATTATAAAACAGAGTGGTATCGTAAGGAAATATTCTAAAATTTATGTACACATATAAACAAGAGCACATTTTTAGTCGTTACATAGAGTTTTCAATACGTTACAGCCGTTGGATCTTACAACATGACATTTTGGAAAATACATTACATTTGAGTGGCATTTTAGTGAGGGAGGGAGGAATCTTAAATAAAATTCTTTCTCAAAATCACATTCCCCCCTTGCTCCCTAGGTTCTCTCTCTACGCTGGCAGTAGCAATGGATTGGGTGTGGTCCGACGAAGTAGATGACGGCCATGACGTAACTGCAAAATCATTAATACTGCTCTATTTAAACTGTAACCAGTGGTTCCCATCTCTAGCTTCCTTCCTCCTCATGTACTCACTACCTTTTTTATGTAGCCAATAAGGTGTTTGATGGAATGCCTAACATATGTTCGGTGAATTTGTAGCAGTGAATTGGTTTTTATAGTAAGTAGATTACTTTTTATTCAATTGTATGTGTTTTGGAAAATCTTTGGAAGCAGGTAATGGCTATTGGCCACCCATTTAAGTTGGAAAATATGTAAGTGCATGCAGTGCATGTGTGAACAATTGTTCATGACTGAGTGTTTCATCTTTTTTTTCTCAAGTATAAGGCTGCATAATTCAAAAACACCAAATTAGAAGGATGATAATTTTCATTCCCTACTCTTATTGCTCTCTTATTTTTATAAATTAAACCAAAAGGCCAAAACGAGTACCAAAAAGAGTTTCCATTGTTATTTTTCATCCCCTACTGATTTAGTTGATGTAGAGCATTGGTTGGTATGTATAAATTTTAAAATGTTGGTTCATATAGTCTTACTCTTGGACAAGGGTTGATATATTAGGTTCAATATCCAGTATTTATTTGCAGTGTGCTGATCGTGGAGTCGTGCCTTCAGGCATGCACTAGCAACGTGCCTTCAGGCACGAGCATGCACTAGTGACATATATCACAACTTATTTGGATAGCTAGATAAAATAGCTGAGAAATAGAGCGATACAATACAATTCTATTTTTCCATTTTTGTTTTCTCATCATTTCTCTCCAAAATTGTAAGATTTATTCGATTAAATCTTAATGTTCTTTATCGCACAACTTCTCACATGTTCGGACTCAGAAGTGTTTGCAACCATTTGATGTGGGTGGATCTGTCGTGCATCGTGTAGGATTTAAGTGGTTTGCATAGTCTCAGACACATTTATATTCAAATTTGTGTACGAACACATGCATCTCGTAGCGTTGATAGGAACAAAAAAGGCAATAGCTATGCATATTCGACAAAAAAGAACGAAAACAAAAAAAACCTTAAACTTCATTATATTAATCCAATCAACGAAAGGTCTCATCCGTGAGAACAACTTATTTACAGAGTTTCATGAATAAGTTATTACGAATCTCAACTCGCCGTTGAAAAGTGTTTTAAACGATCCGGATTAAAAACAATTTAGTACTGCTAATAGATTAACAATCTAGATTAAAAATAATCTATTACCGCTGATAGACTATTTTTAATCAGAACCGTCTAAAATACTTTCGGATGATCAAGATTGAGCACTTCGGTGGATAACTTATTCACGGCTCTCCTCATCCAGAAGCTTGATTAATAAAAGAAGCCAACTTCTGAACCACAATTAAAGCATTTTCACAATCAGGATTAAACATGAAGAAGACATGATCCTCCCCTTGATTCTCCACCAGCTCCACATCCCCTTTCCAACCACTATTCCTCAACGCCTCACAATACTCCACGCCTCTCGGCTTCAACCAGTCCTTCTCCGCCACCAACACCAAAACCTTATCGACACCCATTTTCCCCACATCCGGATCCGCCTTCGGGCTCAACTTCGGGTCGCTGTCCGTCCCGCTGCTCCCCGGATACAAGAACCGGAGCATCTCGTCCGGTTCACTGATCACGAAATATGGGTGCGCTATAACCGCCCCGCGAACCCGCAAACCTTCCGGACCCGGGGTCGCCCCGACCCGGACTGCCACGTGGTGGGCTATAGTCGCTCCAGCACTCTCACCCATTAAGAAAACCCGCTCGAAATCGACGTACTTGTTTAACCATAATTCGGGCCCGGTCCCGTTTAAATGAGCGCCAATCCACTGTAACGCGGCCCACGAGTCATCAAACGCGGTCGGCAGCGGGTGCTCTGGAGCGAGCCTGTAGTCAACGGAGATGGCGATGACGTTCGCTTCGGAGACTAGACGGGTGAGAAATGGGGCCGTGACGGCGTCGAGAGCAGATCCAGCGCAGAAGCCCCCACCGTGGTAGTGCACCAAGAGGGGGAGCTTTTTCGGATCTGGACCGTTGATTTTGGGTAAGAAGATCCGAGATTTGACTGCGGTTCTTGGGGAGATCACGACGTCCTTTGATTCGACCCCGGTTCGGGGATCGACGGTTGGGGGCGCGAAACCAGAGATCATAAAGCGTTCGACGCGACCGTCTTTGTGTACTTGGAAAAATGGCGGGAATTTGTGGGTTATTTCACTACTAGTGTTAGGATCCATTGCTGTAATTTGGAGAGAGAGAGAGAGATAAAAGTGTTGGAGAAAGATTGGGAATGAGGTGGGCATTTGTGAAGGGTTACTGGTGACTGATCTTAGTACGAGGAATGCTACATACACTACACACTTTCACTACACCATCTACTACATTCTTTATGGGATTCACTTTGAGTCCAACAAAAAATACAGAAAAATATCCATAAATTTTAAAATAAAAGTTTAGAGGGCCCCGTAAAAAATCAGCTCTAACGGATATAAATAAATATTATTTCTGGGTTCGTATGTTCGAAACTGGGCAGTTGAGCATTTTCGCTCTTATAAATTTAGAAATAATACTTACCGATACCCGTTACAGCTGATTTTTTACAGGGCTCCCTAAAATATTATTTTAAAATTTATGGATATTTTTGTATATTTTTTGTTGGACCCGAAATGAGTTCCATAAAGAATGTAGTGGATGGTATAGTGAAAATGTGTAGTGTATGTAGCATTCTAATATATGGGAAAGTTAGTTGAGGTAGTTGTTTGGGGCTTAAAATTGAAATTTCGTTCGGAAATTGAATTTTACACTCCCTTCTTTGATATCTACATTCTTTTTTTTTATCTGTTACTCCCTCCGTTCCAAAAAGAGTGTCCTTTTTGGGGAACCGTGTCATTTTCAATTACTTATATCTTTCGATGTGAATGTCAAAAAATATGCAATATGGATCTTGTTTGATAGATTATAATTAGTTCTATTAAACAAAGTTTTCAAAATCACATAAAACTTCATATATCAAAAGATATAAGCATTTGAAAATGGCACGGAGTCCCAAAAAGGACACTCATTTTGGAACGGAGGGAGTATTAAAAAAATTATGTACATTTTTTATACTAAAATCCAAAAAATTAAGTTTAGATATTTAAAAAGGGAGTGTAAAATTTAATTTCCTTTCTTTCTTTGAAATTACTACTAGAAGGAACTGGAGGCGGACTAGTACAAATTTTTTTTTTATCATTGTTCTCCTACGAGCTTTAGTTGTTTTTCGGCTTTTTGGCATTTTGTTCCTTTTTTTTTTTTTTTCCGTCAATTTTGCACAAAATTTTTATGAATTACTCCCTCCGTCCCTTTTTAAGTATCCTGCTTCGTAACTCCAACTTATTAAAAAAAAACATCATCATTACACCTTTCACATCAATTTTTTTCTCCACTTTCCCTACTTACCCATCATCATTACACTTTTACTCACTAACTTTTCAAAATCAAATATACTTTAGGGACAAAATAGACAATTTACCAACTTTTATCCCCTTAACTTTACAAAATGGACACTTATTAAGGGACAGCCAAAAATAAAATACTGGACACAAAATAAGGGACGGATGGAGTATTAATTCGTGTCGATGAAAGGAATTGAAAATTTCAATTTTTTTTTTTACTTTTATCTAAATATTTTTTTGATAAATATCTAAAATAAAAGCCCCGAAAGCCAAGGTTCGCTTGGGAATTGTAACAAGTGAAGTAGACTTAGTGTGGTTTTGGGAAAAAAGAAATAAACTTGGCTTTTTTTTGTTTGTCTTTATTCGATTTTTTTTTATTTGTTAGTTTTGCATCAAACTTTTGTGAACTATTGATTCGTCTCAATGAGAAGTAGAGAAAAAAATAAACCTTATGATCGCAACCTATAATATTTTGAATAAAGACAAAAGCCTTTTTGACTTATTTTAACAATAATTCTAACATCACACACCAAATACACATTCATACTCACATTAAAGGTGGGGCCTACATACACTGAGTGTGTAGTGTGTGCGGACTCTACCCCTATTGTGAGTGTTGGTGTGTATGTGTAGTTGAGTGTGGTAATAGAATAATTGTTATTTTAATTCTTTCTAAAAAAATGAGTTTCGATCAAATAATTTTACTTTGTCTATTTTTCTTATCGAGGCGAATTAATAATATATAAAAATTTAACTTAAAACTAACAAATAAGGAAGTATTACGTCAATTTTCCTTGTGTAGCTAAAATCAGCCCTATAGCTCAAAGTTTCCCTTTTAGCAAGTAAGGAATCAGATTCCAACAAAATCCGAAAATGCGATTTTCGATTGAAAAATGTTAATATCAAGAATCACGCTCATATCCCAATCTATTCTAAACACGAAAATCACCGAGATACAACATTAAATTTTCATTCCCTCTCAAGATTTTCGCCATTCCAACAAACATTAACAAAACATAAAAGGGACAGTCTTATTAGCAAGAAACAAAAGAACGCCAAAAGACTTGTATCATCCATGCACAAGGTGCACAACACCTGTGCACAATCCGGATCGTCCGTTCGGCTATCTGACGGTCCATACCTCATCTCGATCGTTTATTATCGAGATCAAATCTGAGTTTGTTAAGCATCATTAAAAAACAAACCCAACTTGTGAAACAAAAGCAAAGCATTTTCACAGGTGGGATTAACCAAATGGAAGACATGATCCTCCCCTTGATTCTCCACCAATTCCACATCCCCTTTCCACCCACTATTCCTCAGCGTCTCACAATACTCCACCCCTATCGGCCTCAACCCGAACAAATCATGCTCCGCCACGAACACCAGCACCTTCTCACAACTCATTTTACCCAAATCCGAATCCGCCTTCGGACTCATCATCGGGTCGCTATCCGTCCCGCTACTCCCCGGATACATGTACCGCATCATGGTGTCCGGTTTATCATTTGCGAAATACGGGTGCACTAAAGCCGCTCCACGAACACGCAAACCCTCCAAACCCGTAGCGGTCCCCACCCGAACCGCCATGTTATGGGCTATGGTTGCTCCAGCACTCTCGCCCGTTAAAAAAACCCGCCCGAAATCAGCGTACTGGTTTAACCATGACTCGGGCCCGGTGCCGTTGCAGTGGGTGGAAATCCACTGCAATGCGGACCAGGAGTCATCGAACGCGACGGGCAGCGGGTGCTCAGGAGCGAGCCTGTAGTCGATCGAGACGGCGACAACGTTCGCTCCGGAAACTAGGCGGGTGAGGAACAGGGTGGTGGCGGGGCCGAGGGCGGATCCGACGCAGAAGCCCCCGCCGTGGTAGTGCACGACGAGGGGGAGCTTTTTGATCGGATCTGGGCCGTTGGTTTTGGGCAAGTAGATCCGGGCGGTGACTCCGGTTTCCGGGGAGATTAAGACGTCTTTCGATTGGACACCGGTTTGGGGGTCGAGGGTTGGGGGGACGAATGGGGAGACCATGAACCGCTCGACTCGGCCGTCTTTGTGGATTTGGAAAAACGGGGGGAAGTGGTGGGTTATTTCGCTGGTGTTGGGATCCATCGTTGAGAGAGAGAGAGAGCGCGACTCTGAGAGAGAGAGAGGGAGAGAGATGAATTTTGGAGAGAGAAGGAGAAAATAAAAGGAGCGTGGGGCGTGGGTTATGGTGACGGAGACAACAGATAGGTGGGGCTGTGGATTAGGTGTGGCAGTTGGAAATTAAGGATACATTACTAATCGCCTCAAATCCCCCGACACGGCCCCCTCCTTCCCCCATTTACCCCCCACCCTCCACGTGCTCTCTCTCTCTCTCTCCCACTCTCACCGCACTCTCTCTCTCTCTCTTTCTTTTTTGTTATAAAATTTTAAATGTTAATAACTTTTTTTAATGTATATTTTTAATAAATTTTATATATTTAAAATCTACTCAACGAAATCTATTAAACGAGCATAACATTGATGGTGAAATAATGTAAAATGAAAAAATTGTAGTTTAATAATTTTATCACATTGTATCTATTAGACCCCGTTTCGGAACTCATTTTAAGTACTTATTTTTTAAGAAGACAATTTTAAACTCAAAAATAATGCGTCTACGCAAATATTTTTTCTAGCAATATGGATCTTGTTTGATAGATCTTATCTACATCTTTTATACGGTACAAAAAAAAATTAAAAATAATTTTTTATTTACATTATTTTTGAGTTTAAAAATGTGAAATAAATACTTATTTTTTAAGAATGTGTTCTAAAATAGGGCCTTATTCCCTCCACTTTTATTCATAACCACCCATACCCTCATATCTTCAATTATAACCACTTATTTAATTTTTTTATCCTTTTATTTTTAATTATAACCACTCATTCAAATTTCTTTTTTATCCTCTTATCTTCAATTTTAACCACTCATTCAGATTTTCTTCTTATCTTCAATTCTCAATATATATATATATATATACACACACACACACACACACACACACACACACACACTACTTCACACTTATAGTCTCAGTTACCACATCCTCAAAATTTCCTCAACTTTCATTTCATTTTTGTAATTCATAGAAAAATATTATGGATTAGTACAATTGTTCATTTTCGGATAGTTGGTCAGTTGGGAACGATATTCCTTATGAGGAGAACAACTCCTACGATGGGTGTGATTACACAATCGAATTTAAAACTGATCAGATTAGTTATTACTGTTGTTATTATACATATTTGTTACTTATTTTGAAAGTAGGCTGCATAATGTTGTGCTTATATGTATTCATTTCTTTTGTTATAGATATTTGAAACTAGAGCTGTCATCTTAGAATGGGTGCGGAGAGTTGGTAAAGAAAATGGTTTTGTGATTGTCATAAGTAAATCTGCTAGTATAAAGAGTAACAAAATGCTGAAGTGCATTCTTATTTGTGAAATGGGAGGATTGTACAAACCGCCACCTGAAGGACATTCAATGCAAATGATTATAGGAACTAAAAAATGTGATTGCCCATTTAAGCTGCGAGGTGCAACACAACCTCCAGACGGGACCTTATCCAAGAGATTGAACAAAATTGGGTCCTGTATAATCAGCTTTATCCAGAATGTGATTATGTATACCAGGTGCTACAAAGACTTCGTTGCTTCTAGCCATCGGCACCAGAGGATCATTGGATGGATTCTATACCATTGAGACTTGTCATCGCATCAATGTACAACGTTGTATTGCATACATTCGATATGATTGCTTCGAGTTATCTTACTCACTTGTTATTGA
This sequence comes from Rhododendron simsii, assembly GCA_014282245.1. Classification (NCBI taxonomy): domain Eukaryota; kingdom Viridiplantae; phylum Streptophyta; class Magnoliopsida; order Ericales; family Ericaceae; genus Rhododendron; species Rhododendron simsii. The sequence continues at coordinate 11,184,072 of CM024957.1, read as the reverse complement.
GCTCCCATCCAGTTCCATTCGCAGAACACAAACATATATCTATTGGCCATGTTAATGGCAATCATGTAGTGCAAGTTTTCATATATCCTCGTTACCCTGTCCACCCATCATCATATAGCAAAATGCATCAATCGAAGCACGCGGATGGACTCATTCTTATGAAGCACGTCTCCAATTGTGGTATGAAGTAATGAAGATTGATCCGCCGGGACAATGACCACAATTTGGCGGAAATATTGACTAAATTTGTGTATTTATTTATGTTCATATATTGTTTCTATATACTCAATTATAATTAAATGAAATTTGATTTCAGTTTGCATTATTAACTGTTTAGAGAAATATAAAGTAAATTTAAGTGGATTCAACATACATAATTTACTTAAAAACTCAAATATAGAAGTTTGAAAAAAATGAAGGACAAAAAAATAAAAACAAAGAGATAATATATTGGGTCCAAAAAAATCATTTAATTTAAACACATTATTTCATATTCAATATTAGACTTGTTTGATAGGTTTCGTTGAGTAAATTTCAAAAATATAAAATTTATTAAAAAAATACATGAAAAAAAGTTATTAGCATTTAAAATTTTATAACAAAAAACGAAAACGAGAGAGAGAGAGAGAGAGAGAGAGAGAGAGAGGGGGCAGGGGGGGTGGGAAGTGGAAAGGGAAAGGGAGGGGGTCAGGGAGGGTTTTGACACCGTAGGGGGGTGATTAACAGTACTCGAAATTAAGGGTCCGTTTGGAGCTTGTGAAAAGAAAAGAGAAAGAAAAGATTGTGAAAAGAAAGGAAAACGATTATTATTAACAATAAAAGTGTGAAGAAAATATAGAGGAAAATGTATTACTCCGTACTACAAAAACTTGTATTTTTTTTTTAATTTTTTCTCATCTTCTTTCTAAAAACCCAACAAGGGGAGGGAAATTTTTTAATTTTCCTTTTCTTTCAAGTTTCCAACTGGTTTTAAACAAATCATATAGTAAAAGTTTAGGCATTGTACTACAAGTTAATACTATTCCCTCAGTCCCAAAATAAGGGCTTGTTTGATAACCCAAATTCAGCACTTAATACTGAATCAATTAAGTAATAAGTGATTCAGTAGATTTGATAACTACATTTTACATTACTTAACAAATTAAGTACCACTTAAAATATAGGCCAAAAAGTTGAAAAAAATTAAGTAGTTTTGAGTTATTTAATTTTTGCTGAATTTTTGTATACTTACATTCAACAATCATATCACAACCACAACCACTCCCATCCACACTGCCACCACACTGCCACCACTCCACCACCACCACTACCACCACCACCACCACAACCACTCCACCACCACCACTACCACCACCACCACCACTACCACCATTCCTCCTCCACCACCACTACCACCACCTCCACCACCACAACATCACCACCACCACCACGTCACCACCACCAATTCCACCACCACCACCACTTCCTCCACCACCACCACCACCACTTTACCACCACCACCACCTCCACTACTCCACCACCACCACCACTACCACCACTCCACCTCCACCACATCACCACCACCACTCCACTAGCACCACCACCACCACCGCTCCACCACTGCCATCACCACCACCAGCTCCACTACTCCACCACCACCGCTCCTACCACCACCTCCACCACTCCACCACTCCACCACCATCATCACAATCATCACCACCACCGCTACTCCACCACCACTATCATCACTACACCACCACCACCACTACAAGCACTACACCACCACTCCTACCACCTCCACCACTCCACCACCACCACCACCAGCACTACACCACCACTCCTACCACCTCCACCACTCCACCACCATTACCAAAAGCATATTGTGACCGTTAGTAAATTAAGAGAGAATTGGAACAAAATTAATTCATCATTTTTTTAATTCAGTACTTACTATATTTATCAAACAGTTTTTCAGCTTAAAATTTTCAGCATTCAGTTTCCAGTACTTAATTTTTCAGGCCCTGTTTGGTAACCTTTTTGGTTTTCACTTTTTTGTTTTTAAGAAACTAAAAGTAGAAATAGGTTTATGTTTTCATGAAAACAAAAACAATAAACATGTTTGATAATAATTTTTTAAAAACAGTAAAAACTGAAAACACAAAACATAGAACTTGCGCACTGGTTCATAAAAACGCCCAGCTCTGTAAGGGGGATCACCGCCCATACAATACAGCTTGTTGTCCCCCGCATTAAAGCCGCTGTGCAAAGGGACGTTTGGAGCCTTTATCGGAGTGAGAACCCTTACAGAGGCGTCTTCACCGCAGTCTTCTTCTCCCGAGACATCGTGATTTATGGCCACGGAATAGAATTCCATTTCGTAGTCTCCTTGAGAGACAGCTCGAACGTACGCAATTTTCTGATGCGGTCGGGACCTTGACGGCAAAGAAGATGCTGGAAACATGATCGATTTGCGAAGAAGAATGCTGCGAGTTGATTCTCTCTCTACCTTTGTGTTCTGTTTAATTATTTGTTCTAGGGTTTCTCACCTCCCACCACAGAGCTCCACCGGCGCTCCGACCCGTCCCGAAATCACCAATTTCTCTCGGCATTCACTGGGTTAGCCGTAAGGTTTTAGGATTTGACACTTAAACTGCAGATTTGCCCTTTATCTATGGGTTCGCAGTCGTAATTTTGTCGCCATCGCCATCGGCATCCGAATTGTCATTCCCAGACGATCAAGTCATTTTGCATTTCTTCTGATTGCTGTAATGCTGAGATGCCGGGGAGATGACGGCACCGCAGCCGCCGTAGCTCCAGAGGAGAGAGAGAGAGAGAGAGAGAGAGAGAGGGAGTAGCATACGAGAAGAAGAAACGATCGAGCCTCGGACGGGATGAATAATTTCTGTTTTGAAAAGTATGTAAAACTCTATTTTCTAGTTTTCACAATTTCCAAAAATTCTAAAAAAGTTTCTTAAAAACAAAAAAGTAAAAATATGTTACCAAACAAGTTTTCACTTTTAGTTTTCAAAAAAATGAAAACAAAAACCAAAAACTGAAAATAAAAAGGTTACCAAACACCCCCTCAGCTTTCAGCTTTCAGTTTTCAGTTTTATCAAATAGCCTCTAATAGCCCCACTTAAATTTTCGAAGCAAAAAATAAAGTTTTTTTTTATTGTGATTTTTTGAGTTTCTTCATGCCAAATCAAAAAGTTACGTACTTCTATGCAATAGTTGTATTATATTTCATATATCAACAATTATTTTTCTTGATAAATAACGTTAAGAAATAATAAATAATAATCGAATGTCAAAAAATTCGGGGAGTTCTATTAATGCAGAACTCATCGTACATGGATTAATATTGCGGTACCCATCGTAGATGGATGAGCTAAATAAAAAGTTACGATAAGTGCAAGATGTTAAATTTTTAACTAGTATTTGAGTACTGTTAATATTTTGCATGCATATTGGATAGACTGGTATACAGGTTAATTTAGCAAATGATGAAGTATTCTAGAAGGCCATCCAAGAGCGGGTCTCCAAAAATACTCCTTGCATTACCGTTGAAAGTAACGTGCGTTTTAAGTTCGGCAATAAAGTGGTACTATAGTAAGTGAACATTAACTCGGGTTATTAATTTGAACGGTACTGCAGTGCACCCCTTACATGAACCGTTGATCTCATCAATCAATAATTGAGATACGTTTTTAAACTTAGACCGAAAATAAATATCTTTTCCGTACCGGTAAAAATTTGTTTTCATTCTAGACCATTGATTAAGAAGATCAATAGTTGTGTGTCGCCCTACACTACAACACCCCCAATGAGTTCATCGAACTATTAGGTTTCATACTTGTGATCTTAAATACTATATTGTATATAGTGTGGAATTAGTGGTAGTATGCAATGTTATGAATACTGTTCCATACCGGCCGGTACCGGTCAATACATACCGGTTTGAGAGGAAAACGGTATTATAGCCCTCTAATACCGTTTCGACTCCAATACCGGGCCTTACCAGAAATACCGGCCGATACCGGCCGAGAAGACGTTACCGGAAAATTCGTCCAGTATTTTGATAAGCCTGGCCACACAGAAAGAGAGAGAGAGAGGACGCGCGAGAGAGAGAGAGGGATAGGGAGCTAAGAGAGAAGGGAAAGAAGACTAGGGGGTGTTCCACTTACCATTCTTTTTTTAAAAGTTCTTTTTCTTCAATTTTCAAACTCAAATGAAAATGAAAAATAGTTTTTGATTTTTTTTTTGCACCGTATAAAAGATCTCAATAAAATTTATCAAATAAGATCCATGTTGATAGGAAAATTATTTGCGTAAATACATAATTTTTGAGCTTGAAATTACCTTCCCTTTCTAAAAAATTCTTTTTTAAGAAATCGGAACACCACAGCCACAACCGAGTTCTGTTCAGATCTGGTTTTCTGGACACATTCCGATGAAGTTCTTCGTCGTCTTCTTCACGCCTCCTCCATCGGTCGTCTCCTTCACGCCTCTGGTTCCGGACATTTTGTTCTTCACGTCTCTTCCAGATCTCTGAGAACTAAAGAAACACTGAAAGTAGAACAGTCTTATTGGGGTGTGCACCTGCTTTTTGGGAGATTATTCAGTGTCGTGATATATCATAATAGTACATCCATTATCTTTATTTATTAGTTTTACTAGTCACACTACACTGTACACCAACCAGACTACACTAGTGTGTACTGTGTAGTAATACGGTATATAGTAAGGAGTATAATATTTATTCTATACATATATGTTAGAATTTTAGCAAATACTTGTATGTGACGGGAAATTCGAAACGGTACCCGGTATCTCACCGGTACCGGTACATACCGTATCAGTAACAAAACCGGTATCTTGTCCGAAACGGTATTCAAAACTTTGGTACTATGTTTCATTTGGGTGAGAACGTACAAAGAATGCTAGTATAAAGTATGAAAGATTATTTTTGACCGTTAGATTAAGAGGGAAATATTCTCAAAAATTAAAACTTATTAATGCCACCTATAGTTTGTGTAGTGGAGCGAAATATCCGAAGGTCCATAGGGTTCAAAATACCCAGGGGACTTGATACGATGTTCCCGACCAATTAGTTGTCTCAGTTCATCTGTTCCACAAGGAACCCGGACACGTCGGTCGTACAGTTTATCCGAAGGATAAAGTGTCCTGAGGGGCCCAGCCGAGCTTCGATCACGTTCCGAAGGATGATATACCGTTTGTTCGGATATGATAGTAGTTAGATTTCGTTCGTTCGGTGAGATACGTCAACTCTCACTTCTCGTTCCTTCGGATACGATAACATCACTCGGAGACCACAGTGCCAGAACCTTCTAGAAGGTTCCAAAGAAACGTGGGAAAGCCTCTCTGATAAGGGATGGGGCGTCTCTGATTGATGTGACCCCCCCTTTGTTCTGACTGGGCGGCTCCCCTTTTCCCCACAGGCGGCGTTCATTTAATGCTCCTGACTCATGACGTCATCCGAGCATCAGCGTGCACGTGGGTGACAGAAACAACCCATACTCCACTCTCTTTCTTTGCCTATAAATAAAAGGACATCTCCTCCAAGAAGGAGGTCAGCTCTCAAAACACTCTTCTCCCCCCTCACGTATATTTTCTTACCATACTTCTTCCCGGCTCCTTTTCTGACTAGATCGTCGGAGCTTCTTCCCGGAGGAACAACCCCCTCCGGTTCTGCAGGTACACGACATCCGGTGCCACGTCACTCGGTTCAGGAGGGTCAAGATTGAGGAGAAGAAATCAGCCCCCCACAGTTTGTATTATTAGATAGTCCATCATATGTAGATAGTCGCACTTTAGTGCTGGTGGGAAGGGCTATGGGTGGTTCTGGGTTGAAGGATGGGATTCGGGGGCAGTGGACTGCTGGTTTGGGTTGTGGCATGCAGAGAGTTGTTTTGAAGAGCAGTATAGGTGAGGTAATTGTTGTTGCGAGGTTGCTTGTAGATAGGGCGTGGGACAAGAGGTCCTGGAAAGGTGCGGTTGCATGGTGTTCGGTTGGTGATGGTGAAGTAGTTCGAAAGGAAGGAAGAAGAGAAGTTTTTGCAAGCTCGGCGCTTATGGCGAAAGCTCTATCTTGCTGTTCGGAATGTGCTAGCGCGGGCTTTTGATAGGAGTTGGCCGTTTGTGGAAATTTGCTTGGACTGCTTGGTTTTGGTGCAAGGTCTTCAGAAGCCTAATCGGGTTCATCCTTTGGTTAGGATTGTTTTGTCTGATATTGTTAATTTGGCTTGTAAGTTTAATTATGTTGTTGTTTCTAAGGTTCCAAGAACTGAGGTTAGAGCGGCTCATGCTCTAGCTAAAGATGTAAATTATTGAGTTTAGTATGTTGTATGTTATGCTTGTGGCTTGATCAAAAAAAACAAAGGGCAAATAAGCTTATCTAGTCCAGTGAGGAAACACTGAAAGTAAGTTAGATTGTTGTTGAGCCCAGAGTGCCCCCATGAATTTGGCTACACAATGTCACTCCCTGCGATTGCTCTAAAAACAGATTTGCGGATGCGATGTTGAATGTCATAAAAGACTTAATTGAAGTCTTCGTTAACACCAATTGGTTTTAAGAGAGATGATAGAAAAGCGGTCCGACAATTATTTTATTATGAGTGTTTTTATTACTTTTTTTCAAAACATAAAATAAGTTGGAGACTTGTTTGATGCAAATTTTTAATAAGCTAAAATAAAAGTTTAGATTGTTTGTTAAATAAGTTGTAGAATAACGTATTATATACTATAGAAACTTCCCAATTCACCTTAATCATTCTATAGAAACAATCTTGAATTAGGATCCGTTGCGCTAAGGTTCTTATTTTCAAGTACTTATTTTTCGATTTACGAGACATGTCATTCTCTCACAATACATCACATTTAATTCAAAAAAAATACTTATTTGAACCCTTAGCGGAAAGGGGCCTAAGTGTTATTCTGTAAAATGTATTTTCACAAATTCATATAAGAAAGAAAAAAAAAATTGATTTCCACATTCCTTATATATATATATATATGAGTTAGGTTCTGGTGAGGGATCCCTCATTTTTTTAAAATAAGGGACTTCCATTCCCGATTGAATTTCGATGATCCGAGCCACTCAAAGTGATCAGAACGTGATTTTAAGGGTCCCCGCAAGAAATCAGCAAAAAAATGCCCGGGAAGGACTTCATCCGAGCAGTTTTCATTGAACGGTTCAAAAAAAACTGCTTGGATGAAGCCCTTCCTGGTCATTTTTTTTTGCTAATTTCCCGCGGGTACCCTTAAAATCACATTTTGCACACATTGAGCGGCTCGGATTTTCAAAATTTGATCTGGAAATGAAAGTCCCTCATTTTAAAAAAATGAGGGATCCCTCACTTGAAAATTCCTCTATATATATATATATATATATCATTTTCAACTCCTTTTGTTTTGTCTTCATCCGCATGAATTTATTATGTTGCCCTTTTTCACACATTCAAGAATAAAATCGTAAATTCATACAGATAAAAACAAAAAAGGATTGTGGATTGTAAAAAGGAGAGTGTGAAAATCCCTTCCCAAAAAAATGTACAAATTGAAGCTTACAATAATCACACTTGTTTGGTCAAATAAGCTATAAAATCTTAATAAGTGATTGTTAACAAGCGATTCATCAACTTTCTTAAACAAATTAGCTAAATAAACTCTATTATAAGCAATGGCAACTCCAGAAATTCACGAGCATGTGACCAATTCATAAACTTAAAGTCGGTGATAATCTAGAAAAGCAACATTTGTATATGAGCAAATTTTCGTAGTAGTCCCTATAGTTTTACGATTGTCTTACTTTCGTCCCTCTAGTTTCAAAGTGCTCGAATTTGTCCCTGTAGTTTGTTTTACGTTCCAAATTGGTAAAATGTTAACGAAACTAACGGAAAAAAAAAAAGTGTTACAATTTTCAATCCGTTTGAACCGGTGCGAAAATCTTATTTTTTTGACCATTTTATCTTAAATGGTCATAATGAATTTTTTGCTCTAAGGCCTTTCAACGAGCACCCGAAGACTCTTTATTTAGTTTCAAGGCTCTCTTAGGGTGCTCATTGAAAGGTCTTAGAGTCAAAAATTCATTACGACCATTAAGGATAAAATGATCAAAAAAATAACGGAAATCCTATGAGGACCGACCAAAACCCACCGAAATCGTACCGACGGCCACCGCCGGGCCGTCTCCGGCCACCGGACGGCCGATCCGAGCCGTCCAAAAATTCTAAAAAAAAAAACCGAGGGGGTCCACGCGGGAAGAAACTGCATCCGATGTGCGTATGGTGGTTAGATCAAGCACCCATTTTTTCGTGTATATATCCGTCGGTACGATTTCGGTGGGTTTTGGTCGGTACGGCTAGCAACACTCAAAAAATAAGATCTTCGCACCGGTTCAAACGGATTGAAAATTGGAACACTTATTTTTTTTTTCCCGTTAGTTTCGTTAACGGTGTTAACGATTTTACCAATTTGGAACGTAAAACAAACTACAGGGATGAAATTCAAGCACTTTGAAACTAGAGGGACGAAAGTGAGACAACCGTAAAACTACAGGGACTACTACGAAAATTTGCCATTTGTATATTGATAAAATGATTTCTATTCTATTTCTAACGAATCTCTCCTATAGAAAGCTCATGAAGTACACAGCAAAATCACATAAAATATATCAACATACGTATGGTGGGATAGTTGATGGTTCCTTTTCTTTCTTTTCTATACGCAATTCAAGATGTCATGTCATATTTTTTGATTATTAAACAGCTTTGCTAACGACAACCACTGCAAGTGTAGTTGGTAAGTCTCTGCCTTTTGTGAAAGGTTTTGGGTTCGAGCCATACAGGAAGCAGACCCTTTGAGGGCCAGGGCTATAGATAGCATCTGGATCCCATGCTAACACTAACACCCCCACTAATCCCGGCCCTCTGATGTATTTCGCCTGATAAAAAACAAAAACAGTTTTGCTAGCCTTTAATAACTAGCTATATGTAAATATTCCAAATGGAATTAGGGGATGGTGTTATACAGTAGTGTGCGCAGCATCGTGCTACGCACCTCCGAGCCTTCGGATCATACATTCAATGGCTCGAATCTCGTCTCAGCAATGAACGGTTCTCGATAGTTGGTTGCCGAGATGAGATTATTGCCGTCGGATGCACGATCCGATAGCTCGAAAGTGCGCAGCACACTGCTGTGCACCTCACTACACAACATCAACCCGAAAACCGTCAAAATGCAAGTAGATGGATAAAATGCCCAATCAAACGATTAAACCACCAATAGAAATGAGAGCAGTGTTCACATGACTGACATTTCTTTTTTCGAGTTGAAAGGATCATAGTAATATTAATAAAACTAGAGGCCGGCGCACACGCGATGCGTGTGTAAGTTTAAATTTTCGCAATTTTTGATCACATTTTTTGTCAAATTCGATTTGTACACGCTTCCCGTGCGCCCCGACCTCTAGTACTATACTAACGCTGCACCCATATCGTGTGTGGCCCGGCCCAACTATGAAATAAAGTAAGAAGAAATAGTAAGAAAACCGAATCAAATCAAACCGTACTGAATTTTGAAGACCTATGCTCTTGGTCACCGACTTGAAATTTTCCCAAAGTGTTTCCAGTCCAGGAATTTTTTTTTTCTTTGTACAAAGGTTTGAGGGGTTTTTTTTTTAGATGTGTTTATCCACGGAGTTTTTCAGCTGAGGAACCTTTGTCCAAAGGTTTTTGGAAGAGAAAAGTAGAAAAATTATAAGTGAGAATACGGGTAAGTAAGAATTAAAGTTGGAGGAAAAAAATAGTAGTAAACAAAAGACAAAGTAGAAAAGAATTGTACCTTCTCCTGAATTCTAATCCTACGTTACGTGTTTAGTTGGATCAGCTGACAGCTTTTTGGCAGCCATAGTTTTTTGTTTGGTTTTTTCCGCCAAGAACGATAACTGTTTTGTGCAAAGTGCAGTATACAGAATTATGTAACTGCTAGTACTTATACATAGAGAGGAGAGGCGGAGAGGCGGAGGGGAGGGAAAGGATCACGCGGTTTGGTATTTGTCAATTTACATATTTACCCATGAATTTTTAAACATTTTTGTACACACAGTTGATAGGTATTTTTGGAAATGAAAATACATTACATTACAAGGAGACACCCAACTAATGCTCTCCCTTTATATATTAGAATAGATGTAAACATTTTACCACACGCCTTCTTCCACCTAGTAGCTTTTTCAAAATAAATAAGAAGAGGTAAATCACATAGTAACAATTATTTTCAAATTTGGACATTAAATACAACCAAATGAATTACCAAAAGGCTAGCGATCAAGCTAAATTTATGAAAGAACCAAACCTTTGCCTCAATAGCCCAGCCTCTTCACTACCAGGATTAAACACATGGAAACAGTGGGTCCCTTCAGTTTCCACCAACTCCACGTCACCTTTCCAAATACTTTTCAAGGTCCCACAATAGGTCACACCTCTTGCCTTAAACCAATCCTTATCCGCCACACAAACGATCACCTTTGAGCAGTCCATTTTTGCCAAATCCGGATCCGACTTCGGGTTCAACCTTGGGTCGTCCTCCGCCCCGCTACTTTCTGGGTACAAGAACTGGATCAACTTGTCCGGTTCATGATCCGCAAAATATGGGTGCGCCATGATTAACCCATGGATCCGAAACCCGTCTAATCCAACCAACCCCGCCTTGACTGCCACTTGTTGGGCTATGTTGGCCCCAGCGCTCTCGCCCATCAAGAAAACCCGGTCAAAATCCGCGTACTTGTTTAGCCACGGGTTGGGTCCGTTCCCCTTTGAGTGGGTAGAAATCCACTGGAACGCGGACCACGAGTCGTCGTATGCGATTGGCAGTTTGTGCTCTGGGGCAAGCCTATAGTCCACGGAAAGGACGATCACTCTGGCTTCCGAGGCCAGAGAGGAGAGGAATACTAGGGTGGTGGCGTCGAAGGCTGACCCCACACAGAAGGCCCCGCCGTGGTAGTGGACGACGAGGGGCAGCTTTTGGTCTGGACCGTCGATTTTGGGCTTGAAGATGCGGGCTCCGATTTCGGGGGAGATCGTGACGTCCTCGATTTCGACACCCGTTTTGGGCTCGACGGTCACGAGGACGGGTGTGAACTTTTTGAAGCGTTCGATGCGGCCGCTTTTGTATACCCGGAAGTATGGGGGGAATTCATGGGTTACTACTTCACTGCCGCTTAATTCCATGGCTATGCTGGAGGCAGAGAGACCAGAGGAGAGAGAGAGAGAGAGAGAGGAACAATATACGAGTAGATGGGTTGGGATGCAGGTTTATGTATGCAAAAGTTTAGTGGTGGCTTCTAGGCTTTTTGCTATCCACATGCTATTGGTTATATTGATAGATTTTTGAAGGGTTCAGAAGTATAATTAATTGATAAATATATTGAGTTGCCTCTAAATTATACTATTAGCCAAATTTAAATAGATCAGATCAATGATGTGTGATAAAATCTAACACTTCCTATCGCGCGCAATTCGAATGCACGTGGATGTACAAATTGAAGAGACGAGGCGATTTGACTCGGGTATCAGAGACTCGACCACATGAGATGAGACGCCCTAAAGATTTAGCTCTGACATCGTGTTGGATTTATGAAGTCTTCCAACAATTGGTAATAGGCAGAATAACGTCTAGATTATACGAACTAAACTTGGGGTGTTGGATTAGATACTAACTAACTCACCTAAAAATAATTGCTAATAGAGAAATGCGTAACTTAATCTTTAAAAGGTAGCGCAGAATCCTACACTTAGCAGCATGCAGATATGAGAGGCTTCTCAATGCTGTCCATACTGCACCAATGTGTGAAGGCAGTTAGTCCTTCCAATATGCTTGCTCTGCACTAGTAGGGGGCGTCTCAAGTACATAGTGGATGCTGGCCCCCATAAAACCAACATAAGTAATTTAGATGAGAAATATGGAATGAAGTCTAACACAGATAATTTTCTATACATCGTGATTTTTATTTTTATTTTTATTTATTGTCAATTATACAACCAGGACCAGATACAACCAGAAAGGGAAATAAAGGGAATTAATGCTAAGGGACAGCCCCCCCGCTATCCAAGCAACTGGGACAATTCTGGAGGTGGGACTGTGAGCTACAAACTTGAAAATGAGCCGGCGTTAATTTCTTGATGCAGCTAAGCAATTTTATTGTTTACCAAGCAGTTTAGTTTACGTGCACCTTGATTAATGTATGAGTAAATTTTTTTATTGTTTATTAGTGAAGTTCTAATTCAAATTGAGACAATCTTATATGGACTGACTTGGTATTTTTTTTCGTATTTGACTCAGTTTTTGGTAAATAGGTACTTGAAGAGTAGAACACTCGCGCGATCACTCTGAGTTATAGTTTATCTATTTGTGTGGTTGGTTTTCGATAATTGCTTGGTTTTCGATAATTGAAATCATTCATTTATAAGAAATAAAAAATAAACCTCGATCATCAATCACGTTCAAATTTCTATTTATCGAATATCAATCAATACATGATCGCTACAAATTTATTCTGCTATAAATGAGCTTGACCAAATGTGGTCATCTTTCTCAAGACAAACGTGTCCATAATTGCAATAACCCGTATCAATATAATTTTCGACATGTTGATTAATTGTCTCCTGAAGTTTAAATTATAATTTCTCTATTCAATGGAAACGAAAAGGTTAAAGGCCTGTTTGGGAGAGATTTTCTTGGAGGGTAATCACGAAGGATTTAAAAAACGAGCTCTCAAAGTTTTGGGCATAGATTTCGTTTTTCAATGTACATCGCATTTTCCATTGAGCTTCTGCGTCTTCATCCCAAAAATCAAGTGATGCCTTTTCGGTTCGTCTCACGAGCGGGGCGGCTCTACAGGATATCTAAGATGTTCAATTGAACAGCCTAAAAAAGTACTCCACATCTTCGGTGTGAAAAACTTACGACTTCCTAACCCTAACTCAACCTGTTAAACCACATTAAGGTTATCTAACATCCTTTCAATAAGAGTTGATTCCATAAACCTACTGCAAGTAAGTATGATTTCATACCCGCTAAGTCAATTGCATACCGTAGTCTATCTCTCCCCTGATTACGAAGGTTACTCCACCAGTCCACCTTCTGTCAATGGGTATTAGCTCATGGGGGGCCTCATCTCATGTGATCGAGTCTCCATCCGAGTCAATCACCTCACCTCATTAATCACCTCCACGCATCCGGGCAACACGTAATGGATAGGGTTGGACTTCATACCACATCACTTACTCAAGCTACCCAAACTCTGTTAAAATATAATCTAGATGTTACTACACCTATATTGCCAATTAATTTTAGGGAAATTTATATAAATGGTCCTCCTAATTTTATCTGAGCCTCATTTTCGTCTTCCAAGTATCAATTACAATTCTTTTAACCTTTAAGTTTGGTTTTCGTATCAAATTGGTTCAATTGATAACTTATGTCATCCAAATTGGACCCAAAAAATCTGATTGACTGAAGACGTTGTCAATTGGACCAACTTGATACGAACTGCAACATCCAAACTACCATCAATCTGATTTAATTTTTTGCGTCTAGTTTGGCAGACAGAAGTTATCAATTGGACCAATTTGGTACAAGAATCAAACTTGAATGTCAAAAGAGTTATAATTGATATTTGAAGAACGAAAATGAGACTCGGATAAAATTAGGAGGACCATTTCTATAAATTTCCCTTGATTTTAAGTCGGAACCTTCCGTTATCCATTTTGTTAACCAAACTCCGGTTAAAAACGTGGAATACCAACAGAGTTAGGTTGGAAGTTGGAACACATCGAAATTGGCCGTTGGCCGGTAGCTTCTCCTCCCCGCGAAGAAAATTGGTTGGCCACGTACATCGGTCTCAAAATGTGACGCCAGGGTGACAAGTATACTACTACTGTACAAGTATGTTTTAAGATTGAGACGTTACACCAGAAAAAGATGGAGGCGGGGGGGCTGCTCCCCCCCTTGCAGCTCCCCTTGCTGCTGCCCGGCCTTTCCGGGCCCACTCCGGTCTCGCTCCGATGATCGGAAACGTTCACTTTGTAGAGCTCGTCGAGTAGAACAACCATGTCAAAAATCAGCTTGATTGGATATCATTAAGTACCTGATCGGAGACTATATAACTCTCGGTCCATGGGTTACAATGGTTTTGATCCAGTGTTTCGGATCCATTCTTTTTAAGATAAAAAGGTTCCGATCAAGTACTTAATGATATCCAATCAAGCTGATTTTTCTCATGGTTGTTCTACTCGACGAGCTCTACAAAGTGAACGTTTCCGATCATCGGAGCGAGACCGGAGTGGGCCCGAAAAGGCCGGGCAGCAGCAAGGGGAGCTGCAAGGGGGGGAGCAGCCCCCCGCCTCCAAAAAAGATAGAGAGAATAATATTAGTACCAAAAAACAAGAAAAAAATGATAGAGAGAATGGGCCACTATAATAATGATGAGTAATTCTTCAAGGTTACCGGAGTATCGTATTTCTTTGCTTCCATTGTACTCTTAACTATTTACGTACGTAACAATGAATTATTCGATAGACAACACTATTATTCGTTTTTTATAGGGTGATTGGGATACCAAGATTGACCCACTTTGCGTCTGCATGGTAACGATCATGTACAAGCAAATCACCAAAGCAAACAAACCCGCCCCCCCCACCCACCCACCCACACACACACACACACACAAGCACACTTGCTTCTACTTCCTGTATCCAATGTCCCTGTTCAGTTTGTTGGAAAAAATACTTTTTGAAGAGGAAGGTAATTTTAAACTCAAAAATCATGTGTTTACGCAAATAATTTTTCTACCAATATGGATCTTATTTGATAGATTCCAATATGTTTACGCAAAAACTTATTTTTCATTTTTATTATATTTGAGCTGAAAATTACCTTCTTTTTCAAAAAAAATGTTTAAAAAGAAATCGAAACGGCCCGTGATTCCCTTCCTCGCTTTTTTTTTTTTGGGTAAGTGATTCCCTTCCTCGCTTTTCTCGTGCGTGCATATAAAAGTGCAAGAATTATTTATAGGGATATAACAGTTATCTGTAAACAAGAATGAAATCCTAAATCCCAATTAATGTCTACATCAGCGATTGCTTTCATCTTTTACTAAAAATAGAAATAGAAAGAGATTTTTTTATATATTTTTTTGATCCGCAGAAAGAGATTTCTTGCATGAAGGATAAGAGGACAGAGTGTCACCTGCCGGCCAATACCATGGCCGTTTTTTCTTAAATTCTTTGTCAGGTAAATTTTCGGTATTTTTTCCGTAATTTTTATTTATTTTTACAATTTTTCATTGTCGACGCTACAGATTGAAAGCCAGTTGGTTTTCAATGTGGCAATTTTTTGTGTGTCCGCCCTATGTGGCAATTAATCAAGAGTGTTTTGGTACTCTTTACGTTAATGTTTTTGGAAGTGATTTTCATACTCTTCTCTCGACAATTCACATTCTTTTTTGTCTTTATTCACACTAAAAGCCGGAGCACACGCGATGCGTGTGCAAGTTGGATTTTAGCCAAATTTGTGAATATTCGATGAAATAATAAACATGAATTTTTTTTGTCAAAATCCGATTTGCACATGCATCATGTGTACCCCGGCCTCTGGTTCCGATAAAGAGGCCAGGACACGCAGCAACGGCCTTCATAGAGACCGCACAGCCACACTCACATCTCAAGAGCCTCTTTATTGGCCAAGCACATGTGTTGCTTAAGAAAGTTGGTTGTTGTTAAAGATCTTAAAATTGTTTGCCACCCGTTATAATTTTCCCAAGCACAAAATTTTTGTTTTACGGAAGTCGCCAAACTAATTCAATTTCATGTTTTATGCTAAATAGAGGCTGGGCACACGCAATGTGCATGCAATTGAGAGAGAACATAGATTGAATAGAAACTTACTTTTCAAAAAAACCGAATCCGTGGGGAGGCAAAACAAAAAAACTGTAGAAACTCATATGCCAACACTAGTTATACAAAACCCAAATTGAATAGAAACTTCATATGCGGATCAAAAAAAGAATAGAAACTTGGGTTTGAGTATCTATTCAGTTTTGCTGCAATTTAATGCCAAATCTTTTTTCAGATTTTGTGTCAAAAATCAAAAAATTGTGAAAGAAAACAGAACTGCAATCGAGTAGAGAGAGAGAGAGAGAGAGAGAGAGAGAGAGAGAGAGAGAGAGAGAGAGAGAGAGAGAGAGAGAGAGAGAGAGAGAGAGAGAGAGAGATTAATGTGAATTGAGGGGGTGGTGATAAGGGTGGGTAGTTACCAATTCAGTTTTTTACAAATTCAATTTTTTTTGTGTTAAAATGTCCAATATATCCTCATAGTTAATTGTTTTGTATAGTGTTGGTATTTTTAGATGGCATTTTTGAAAAAGGAAAATAGAGACACCAAAGTGGTGCTCTCCCTTTATATATTAGAACTAGCGAATACCTGTGCCTAAAGGCACAGCGCAACGCATTTTGAATACAACTAAAATGAATTACGAAATTGTAAAGACCCGATATTTTTGTAAAAAAAATATATATATATAATAATAATAATTATTATTATCAAAACAAAAATAATTATTTTGTTTGAAAAATTAATTATGTCGTCACACCAATTTTATGTCCGTAATCAATCGTGCGCGCGCGTACCCGACGCGTATTTTCCTTGTGTGCATGTGTTGCACTGGACCAAATCAAACCCTTTCCCTTCTCTTAAAAGAAAATTTTCGGCTGAGTACAAAAGGGAACAGGATCCCTCATTTCCTCCCTGATTTCCTCTGCATTAGACAACACAAAATCCTCCATGGGTTAATACCCTCCATGCAAATCCAAACCAATTTTAAAACTTGTTGCTCCCATTTGTTTTGCCCATTTCGGCACAGAGAGAGAGATAGCAGCGAGAGATTGAGAGATAGGAATATCTCCTGCTTTCATTTCCTTTTCTTCTTCCCACCACCACTAGCTATACACTACCATAGCCATCCCCTCCTTTCCCTCCTCTCACCAATACCGCCCAGCTCACACCGCCATTACCGAAACCCCAGCTGCCGTGGCTCCATCATCACCACAGCCGTAGCCCCGTCATCACCGAGCTCCGTTGCCACTCCGAACAGCCACCGAATCACTCCGAAACCCGTTTCGCCGGACGATAGGTAGTCCGGAACTCACCTCCCTAAATATATATATATATATACATATATTTTGTTCTATATTGATTTTAGCGCTCGATGTGATTGTATTCGGACTCGACGTCGCCGGAAAAACTTCACTGTTCCGTACGAAAAATATATATAGGAAACCACTGTCTCGTTTTTTCCTTCTTTTCTTTTCGAAACATGGCAGTACTGGAATTGAAACCTTAGGCAAATTAATCATGATTTAACCCATCATGTTTGAATAACTTATAGTTAACCCCTAGCGAATAAGAAAAATATGTTACAAGCCCTTATGTTAAATGGTTTCGTTTCAATGTTAGATTACTCGCATAATTAATTTGTTCGCAAGATAAATTCTATGGCATGATTAAATTTTATCGCATGCTTATGTGTTGTTAGCATGTTAGTATTTTTAGTTGAAATGTTAAAATTGTGTGCAATATTGTTGTATTGATAGAATGGACAACTAGGTCCCCGGGATTGGTTGCGATGTGCGGATTTAACTTACTAGACGTGAAAATAGGATTAATGGAAAAGATAACAAAGTGAGGGTCTGAGATTTGGATTCCGGGCTTGGAACCCCGTGGTGATATATTGATTGGTGGTGAACTTGAGAATTATTGGTTTACGAAACCCTGGGTACGGCATGGTGATGGTCGGCTCTCGGATATTGGGACGGGTCATAAGGGAGGTATTGTGCTTGTGTCACAACCCGGGCTCGAATGTGCTCGCGTGCGCATCCGGTGAAGTTTTATCCGAACTTATGGTCACGGATGGGTTACCGGGTATTTAACTTAGGTATCTTTCATCCGGATCTGGAAAAGGGGAGTCGGACCACACCAGTGTTGTGCCAGAGGTTATGGGTAGGAACGGATTTGTGGATAAGATCCGAGATCTCACATAGGTTAAAGGATAGTAATGAAAGAAAAGTCGATTGTTCTCTTGTTGATGTTATTTATAATGCATGTTAATTATAATCCTATTGCTTGTAAGTTATGGGTTCGGGTGGGTTTTGGCTACTGAGCGTCATCGCTCACGGTACTATGTTGCCCTGGTAACTCGAATGCCAGGTACTGAAGACGAAACAGGAGTGCCGATCGAGCAGGCCGAATTCAACACTACTACGGATGAAGGCGAGGAACCCTGGATGCCCTACGCTTAGATGCTCTGACAGTTATTTGATCATCTTATTTTGAAAGCTTAAATGTTTAAATATGGAAAGTGTACTAACTTGACTCGTTTGAAACCTTTAAACTAAATTCGATATGGTTGTAATATTATGACATATGCTTTTGGAAAGTCTGACGTAGTAATTCGGATTTATCTTTTGAGAAATTAGCCTTTTAGTATTTACTTAACGTTTCCGAAATTCGGGGCGTTACAACTTGGTATCAGAGCCTAGGTTTAACGATAATCGCGAGGACGTGAGTAATGGGTAGAAGTAAGCGCGGGGATGTTTTGTATTGGTAGTTAAGCATATCATATATTCACTATCGCCACGTTTCTTTCAAACTATCAATTTCTTAGAATATTTTACTAATAAAACTTAAATTTTAAAATGTAGGATGTCGAGCCATTCATCAGCATCTAAGTCGGAATCGGACGACCTGAGCTTCGACACCTACGGACGATGGAGACAGAGAGGACGTCATATCATTCCTCGAGATGAGCGTCAACATCAGGGAAAACTCAAATGGCAAGCGGAGAAGAGTATCATGTGGGATATCAAGAAAGTGCACGAGGACTCCCCGAATTGCTCCCTGGAGAAACAGAAGCTGCTGTTGGACTATCGTCTCAAGAACCACGGCCTAAAGTACAAGGAAGCTCGAAAGATTATCGCCAACGATGGGCAGTACGAACGCTTAAGGGCAGAGGCTCTAGCTCAGCCTTATGTGTCTTATCGGCTACCGTCACCAGAGAGCGTGGGGTCTTATGTCGCTGGTCCATCTTTGCCACCAGATACACCTGGACAGACGTACCCACCACCCGCGTCAGCACCTCCAGTTTATATAGTCATATCTTCAGACTCTGAGGAGGACGAGGACCCAGAGGAGCCACCGATAGACGATTCAGACTAGAGTACCATGATACTCGTCAGCGAACCCTAGTTATAGTATTAAGAAGGGAAGGGTCGCTGTACTTTTGGTCACACTCTTTTGTTCATGGTAGCAGTGTAGTAGTAGGGATTCTCGTAGCACTCTTTTGATGATGGTAGTACTAGTAGTACGACTTTCTTTATGTATGGATGTGATAGAACTATGATGTCGGGATCTGTGATTGCACTATTTGACTATTAATGGAATGATATTTCAGTTTAGTATTATGTATTTCTTTTCTTAAGTAAAATGTTAAGCAAACGGGCAATACAACTAGAAACCTCTTTTTGACTTTCGAATCCGGCTTATGTAGATGGTGGGGACACGAAATGGTAGCGGCAGTAACAACAACAACCATAATAACAACTCAGGTGGAAACAATAACAATGGGGACACGAATCAGAATGTCGCGACTGCCCTAGAGAACGTGGCCCAGATACTCCAAAATCTTGCCGCTAATCCGCGAGGACCTCAGCCTCGTACAGCCCCGGACCGTACCCATTTATTCACTGAGTTTAGGAAGCAGAGACCTCCAACCTTCCATGGAGCACCTGACCCACTCGCTGCTAACTCATGGATCCGACAAGTCAAGAAGATGTTGGACACAATGGGAGTTCAACAAGGAGCTGATCAAGTGGCTCTGGCCGCGTATCAACTGGAAGGAGAGGCTGACTATTGGTGGGAGGCCATCAAGCCCAGTCTGAACCTTACGACCATTACCTGGACGCAGTTTGAAACTGCCTTTCTGAACAAGTACTTCCCAACTCCGATGAAGGATGAGATGGCGCAACAATTTCTGGCACTAAAACAAGGAAACATGACCGTGACTCAGTACATGGCACGTTTTGAGGAGCTATCCCACTATGCGACAGAATACCTTCCCAATGATGCCGCTAGAGCAAGGAGATTTGAATGGGGATTGGAGCATGCTCTCAGAACCAAAGTAGTTGGGATGCGACTGCAAACTTACGCTGATGTGGTAGAGACCACATTGATCAACGAAAGGGAGATCAATGACTCGATCAGGATTTCGAATCAGAGGAAAGCAGCACCGGCATCTGGAGGGCCGATCCGTAACAACAATCAAGGGTATGTTGCACCCAAGCCGTACCATCAGAATAACAATCGGAACAACCAACCTTGGAGAAACAATAACCAGAATCGGGGCTCGAATCAAGTACCGCATCAGAATCAGCAGCAGAACAGAGTATCTGGAGGGATAAAGTGCTTCCACTGTAATCAAGATGGGCATATTAGGCGTTTTTGCCCGCAGTTAGGGGGATTTGGAAGCTCAGGACATGGGGGACAGCAACCGCAATCATCTCAAGGGAAACTAGCTGGGCAAGGAATTCAGTATCAGGGAAATCCTAACCACCAAAAGCTAGGTTGGAACCCACAGCAACATCAGCGCCAACCCCAGAACCAGGGAATGAGGAAGGGACCGGAAGGTCAGAACCAGCAAGTTGGGGGACGAGTGTTTGCACTACAGGGTGAGGAGGAAGCATACGACCCTGCAGTCATTCAAGGTAACCTTATTCTTTTCAGCACTTGTGTACGAGCATTATTTGATTCAGGAGCGTCACATTCATTTATATCTGCTTCCTGCGCTAACACATTAGGACTAGAAACCGAACGTTTAGTGTCGTCGTTGAGAGTCACTTCACCGTTAGGGGGTCAGATTTCAGTAAGTTTGATATGTAGATCTTGTGAAATAGAAGTGTCTGATATGCGTTTGACATGTGACCTCCGAGTCCTCGATATGGCTGACTTTGACGTAATATTGGGAATGGATTGGTTATCCGCCCATCGTGCTGTGATTGATTGCCACCGGAAGATCGTGACAGCCTACTCTCCAGATGGATTTTGTTTCCGTTTTAAGGGGGATAGACAGAATCCCGCCTCAACAGCACCACAATTAAGGTGGAAAGATAAGTTATCAGGATGGTTGGCGAGCCTCATGCTTGAGGAAGAGGATCGCATGGAGTTGGGACTACCAAGGATCGTTTGTGAATATGCAGATGTATTTCCTGACGAGTTGCCTGGATTACCACCGCGAAGAGAATTGGATTTTACTATCGAGCTACAACCAGGGACTGCGCCTATTTCCATGGCACCATTTCGCATGGCACCTGCGGAGCTGCGGGAACTGAAAGTTCAACTTGAAGAGTTGCTAAATAAGGGTTTTATCCGGCCGAGCACATCGCCATGGGGAGCACCTGCGCTGTTTGTCAAAAAGAAGGAAGGAACTCTTCGACTCTGTATTGACTATCGTCAACTCAATCGAGTCACGATCAAAAACCGCTACCCCCTTCCAAGGATAGACGATTTGTTTGATCAGTTGAGAGGATCAACTTGTTTCTCAAAAATTGACTTACGCTCGGGATACCATCAGCTGCGTGTCCGAGATAGTGACATCGACAAGACTGCATTTAGAACTCGCTACGGACATTACGAGTTTGTTGTAATGCCGTTTGGATTGACCAACGCGCCTGCAGTATTTATGTGTTTGATGAATAAGATCTTCACGCCGTACCTCGACCGATTTGTTGTGGTGTTCATCGATGACATATTGGTATATTCGCCGTCGGAGCAGGACCACGTGGAGCACCTAAGGATAGTTCTACAGGTGTTAAGGGAGAACCAGTTGTATGCTAAGGCAAGTAAATGTGAATTCTGGATGAAAGAGGTGAAATTCCTTGGTCATGTTGTGTCAGAAAAAGGAATTTCGGTGGATAGAAGTAAGGTGGAAGCAGTCATGGACTGGAAGCAACCAAAAACGGTATTCGAGATTCGAAGTTTCCTTGGGTTAGCCGGATACTATAGGAGGTTCATTCAGGACTTTTCCATGCTAGCGAAGCCCATGACTAGACTGACACAGAAGGGTGTCAAGTTTGACTGGAATGAGACTTGTGAAAAGTCATTTCAGGAGCTGAAAAGAAGATTGACTAGTGCGCCCATATTAATCGTACCAGAGAGGAGCGTGGGTTATGCAGTGTACTGCGATGCTTCTAAAGAGGGTCTGGGTTGTGTACTAATGCAAAACGGGAAGGTTGTTGCCTATGGATCACGACAGCTGAAACCGCACGAGAAGAACTACCCAACGCATGATTTGGAACTTGCTGCAGTTGTGTATGCTCTCAAGTCTTGGCGTCACTACCTCTACGGGGAGCAATTCGAGGTGTTTACAGATCATAAGAGCCTCAAGTACTTATTCACTCAGAAGGAGCTAAATCTGAGGCAGAGGAGATGGATGGAATACTTGGAGGATTATGATTTCACGTTGTCTTATCACCCAGGCAAGGCCAATGTTGTGGCAGACGCTCTTAGTCGCAAGACAAGGGGTCAGTTAGCTAGACTGGCTATGAAAGAATGGGAAATGGTAGCGACTCTCAACGAATTTCAACTACAGCCAGCCAATAGTGAAGGAGGAGCTTGCTTGTTTGCCATAGTTGCCACACCAGCATTGCACCGAGAGATTCTTATAGTGCAGAAATTCGATCAGGAATGCGACTTCATCAGGTATCAATTGGCAACAGGAAAAGCCGCAGCAGGATGGACAATCCACGCCGACAAGAGCCTCAGATTCAAAGATCGAATTTTTGTACCTGATGTGAATACCCTACGAGAAGCCGTCCTAAGGGAATTTCATCAATCAAATTTCGCCGTGCACCCTGGAGGGAACAAGATGTATCAGAACCTCCGTAGACTATATTGGTGGGGAGGAATCAAGAATGACGTAGCCAAATACGTATCAACGTGTCTCACGTGCCAACAAGTGAAGGCTGAACACCAGAAGCCAGGAGGGACCCTTCAGCCATTACCGATTCCAGGATGGAAGTGGGAGCACATCACTATGGACTTTGTGACAGGATTGCCTAGGTCAGTGAAGAGGAACACCGCTATTTGGGTAATTGTGGATCGACTGACCAAATCTGCTCACTTCTTACCCGTTCGTATGACGGATACCATGGAATCTTTTAGCAGACTCTACATCAATGAAATCATTCGATTGCATGGAGTGCCAGTATCTATAGTTTCTGATCGAGACCCCCGTTTCACCTCCAACTTTTGGGGAAGCCTGCAAAAAGCACTGGGAACAGATATCCGTTTGAGCACAGCTTTTCACCCTCAAACCGATGGACAATCTGAGAGGACGATTCAAACCCTAGAGGACATGCTTCGGGCTTGTGTGTTGGATTTTAAAGGAAGTTGGGAAAGACACCTGCCGCTCGTGGAGTTTGCCTATAACAACAGCTACCAAGCTAGCATTGGGATGGCTCCTTATGAAGCACTGTACGGGCGACCATGCCGATCACCTATATGTTGGACTGAGGTTAGGGAAGACGTTCTACTTGGACCTGAGCTAGTTCGAGAAACTACTGAGAAGGTAAAGGTGATTAGAGAACGACTTTCGACTGCGCAGAACAGGCAAAAGAGTTATGCTGACAAGAGGATTAGGCCTTTGACATTTAATGTGGGAGAGCACGTATTCCTAAAAATCAAGCCGCGAAGGGGAATCATCCGTTTTGGGAAGAAAGGGAAGTTATCGCCTCGCTACATTGGACCTTTCGAAATCTTGGAGAAAATTGGAGAAGTAGCCTACCGTCTAGCATTACCGCCGCAGCTTGCCAAGGTTCACAACGTCTTCCATGTTTCTATGCTACGGAAATACATGGCTCATCCCACTCATGTACTCAATTGGGAGGAAGTCACGCTGGATGAGGATACGACTTTCGAGGAGCAACCGGTGGAAATTCAGGATCATGGAGAAAAGGTAACCAGAGGGCGAACAATCAAACTAGTCAGGGTTTTATGGCGACACCGCGGGCTAGAGGAGTCAACGTGGGAACGCGAGGACGCAATGAGAGCCAATTATCCACAGCTATTTCAAGCTGAAGGTACATCTTAATTTCGAGGACGAAATTATCTTAAGGGGGATAGGTTGTAAAGACCCGATATTTTTGTAAAAAAAAATATATATATATAATAATAATAATTATTATTATCAAAACAAAAATAATTATTTTGTTTGAAAAATTAATTATGTCGTCACACCAATTTTATGTCCGTAATCAATCGTGCGCGCGCGTACCCGACGCGTATTTTCCTTGTGTGCATGTGTTGCACTGGACCAAATCAAACCCTTTCCCTTCTCTTAAAAGAAAATTTTCGGCTGAGTACAAAAGGGAACAGGATCCCTCATTTCCTCCCTGATTTCCTCTCCATTAGACAACACAAAATCCTCCATGGGTTAATACCCTCCATGCAAATCCAAACCAATTTTAAAACTTGTTGCTCCCATTTGTTTTGCCCATTTCGGCACAGAGAGAGAGATAGCAGCGAGAGATTGAGAGATAGGAATATCTCCTGCTTTCATTTCCTTTTCTTCTTCCCACCACCACTAGCTATACACTACCATAGCCATCCCCTCCTTTCCCTCCTCTCACCAATACCGCCCAGCTCACACCGCCATT
Organism: Rhododendron simsii; assembly: GCA_014282245.1. Classification (NCBI taxonomy): domain Eukaryota; kingdom Viridiplantae; phylum Streptophyta; class Magnoliopsida; order Ericales; family Ericaceae; genus Rhododendron; species Rhododendron simsii. The sequence goes on along the minus strand of CM024957.1, from coordinate 11,159,311 downwards.
ACCGAAACCCCAGCTGCCGTGGCTCCATCATCACCACAGCCGTAGCCCCGTCATCACCGAGCTCCGTTGCCACTCCGAACAGCCACCGAATCACTCCGAAACCCGTTTCGCCGGACGAGAGGTAGTCCGGAACTCACCTCCCTAAATATATATATATATATATATACATATATTTTGTTCTATATTGATTTTAGCGCTCGATGTGATTGTATTCGGACTCGACGTCGCCGGAAAAACTTCACTGTTCCGTACGAAAAATATATATAGGAAACCACTGTCTCGTTTTTTCCTTCTTTTCTTTTCGAAACATGGCAGTACTGGAATTGAAACCTTAGGCAAATTAATCATGATTTAACCCATCATGTTTGAATAACTTATAGTTAACCCCTAGCGAATAAGAAAAATATGTTACAAGCCCTTATGTTAAATGGTTTCGTTTCAATGTTAGATTACTCGCATAATTAATTTGTTCGCAAGATAAATTCTATGGCATGATTAAATTTTATCGCATGCTTATGTGTTGTTAGCATGTTAGTATTTTTAGTTGAAATGTTAAAATTGTGTGCAATATTGTTGTATTGATAGAATGGACAACTAGGTCCCCGGGATTGGTTGCGATGTGCGGATTTAACTTACTAGACGTGAAAATAGGATTAATGGAAAAGATAACAAAGTGAGGGTCTGAGATTTGGATTCCGGGCTTGGAACCCCGTGGTGATATATTGATTGGTGGTGAACTTGAGAATTATTGGTTTACGAAACCCTGGGTACGGCATGGTGATGGTCGGCTCTCGGATATTGGGACGGGTCATAAGGGAGGTATTGTGCTTGTGTCACAACCCGGGCTCGAATGTGCTCGCGTGCGCATCCGGTGAAGTTTTATCCGAACTTATGGTCACGGATGGGTTACCGGGTATTTAACTTAGGTATCTTTCATCCGGATCTGGAAAAGGGGAGTCGGACCACACCAGTGTTGTGCCAGAGGTTATGGGTAGGAACGGATTTGTGGATAAGATCCGAGATCTCACATAGGTTAAAGGATAGTAATGAAAGAAAAGTCGATTGTTCTCTTGTTGATGTTATTTATAATGCATGTTAATTATAATCCTATTGCTTGTAAGTTATGGGTTCGGGTGGGTTTTGGCTACTGAGCGTCATCGCTCACGGTACTATGTTGCCCTGGTAACTCGAATGCCAGGTACTGAAGACGAAACAGGAGTGCCGATCGAGCAGGCCGAATTCAACACTACTACGGATGAAGGCGAGGAACCCTGGATGCCCTACGCTTAGATGCTCTGACAGTTATTTGATCATCTTATTTTGAAAGCTTAAATGTTTAAATATGGAAAGTGTACTAACTTGACTCGTTTGAAACCTTTAAACTAAATTCGATATGGTTGTAATATTATGACATATGCTTTTGGAAAGTCTGACGTAGTAATTCGGATTTATCTTTTGAGAAATTAGCCTTTTAGTATTTACTTAACGTTTCCGAAATTCGGGGCGTTACAGAAATTATTGACCACCCCCGCCGATGAAGCTGCTTTATACGGGAAGATTTGTTTTCTTAAATTAGGTTCATGCCCGTGCCTGAAACCACGGCTCAAACGATCACACACACAAATAGACATTGAACTCACGTGCAATATATCAACCCTTGCCCAATGAACTCAACTACGCAAAAAAAAAAAAAAAACCAAGCATATTCGTAGGAATTCCCCGTGTTTAAAGCCACAACGCGAATGCCCGTGCCTTGAATGTAATATAGTCTCAATTGCCCAATGTATTTTTTTTTTTATAGGTGACAAAAGATGTATAATCGTGCATTCAACTTAAAACCCATCAATTCAAAACTTGACCCAATAAGCAATACCATGCATAATGCTCCAAAGCACAACAAATTTTATTTAGATGATAAGCAACTGCATATGCGATAGATGTACTATCGTTCATACAACTTAAGGATCATACATCAAGCTAAACACCCTTATGCTTAAGTTCACTATTGACATACTTTATTTTAACTGATCATCGCTGCAAGATCCTTTTTCCCTTTCAGCCCACAAAGCTACATGTGCTCCCTTATGTATGATTCCAGGATTAAAAAATGACACCTTCGAATGTAGATTTCGGAAGATAAATTTTCCTCGAACAGTGTTAAAAGAGATTAGAGAATAGAATTATTTATCTTGGGGGTCCTCAACTTCGTTAGTCAAGTTCATTGGTAAATAAAATAGAGACGATAAAAATGGATAGCATTATCAAGAGTTTAGTGACATCATTTTGTTTTCAATTATAGTAATAGAAAATGCTAGACAATGTGGAAACTTCTAAAACAACATGCTGACTTGACCTACTTAGTGATGTAGAAAGCAAAAGGAAAACCCTTAGCTACTGCGAAGAACATTCACCTCATAGGTTAGTCATATTTCCATCGCACAAAAGAAAACACAAAGAACCACAATTACTTGAAGGAGCTTCATATCCCTCTACCTCGTTTAGTGTCTATCCATTCAGATATTCATAGAGAACCCACATTACTAAGCCTATGTTTTATTTACAAACTTTGGGCTCGTGGTACCTTCTGCCCACCTTTCCTCCTCTGCTTTGAGAACCGTGTGAACGGAGAGTGGACAGAAGGTAAGGAGGTCCTCATACGGAGTTGCACACTTACTTGAGCAGTGTGGGAGACTGGGAATGGGTTGAGTAAACTCCCCTGGGGTTTAGTGGTGTGTAGAGAAAAACAAAATTTTTGAACCCTACTTGCACATAAACTCAAGCCATCCAGCTTTTATATCAACTTCAGCACTTTGGAACATGAATTTCAGCACCTATAACCCAACTAAATCTGAACAAAAAAAATCTGTGTAATGTGTTGACCGAAAGAATAAGAAAAAAGATGCTAAGAATCAAAATACATGATTGCTTCAAACAAAAGCACCTTCACTTTGCCCACTTGACATCCTAAAAAATTTGAAATTGCGGACAATACTATTGCAACAAATAGCATCAGCAAAGGAATGCGTAGTAATACTATGAAAGGCAAGGGGAAATCCAACAAAACCTAAGTTTGACCGATTTTCAACTGCCGAGGAAGAGTATCAACATGATTAACAACATTCCACACTAAAAGCACATACCAGTTGAATTGTGATTATGCGTCAAGATGAACAATGTATGCTAAAGCAATGTATGTCAACCTTTTCCATCATGTATCAACAAACTGCTTGAAATTATTTTCACGCGCTACGCCCCTACTACCTAGAAAAGAAAGCAGGGGAAAAAAAAAAGCATTCAGCCAAGTCGTATGAAAAAAGGAAGAAGAAGGGAAACAAAATTACTGAATCGACGTTGGCAGAGACGGGTCATATGGGGGCCACGGCCTCCGCGTTGTTTCGTGGTTTTTTTTTCAAAAAATAAATAAATTTTAATATGAGTTATTTTTTTATTTGTTAAGAACACTTAAATATTGTAGTTTGTATGGAGTGTTGTTTAGGCATTTAAATACTTTAAGAATGTGTTCGTTTTGAATCCCAAAACTCAATTTCACTTTGTGCATACGGTCTCTCATAAGTTTTTCTTTCACTGTTTCATTTTTCTTTCTCTTCCTCTCCGCTCATTACCCAAAAAACCTCCCTCCAAACTTAAACCAAACAAACTATTAGAATTTCGAAACTTGAAATTTTAAAATTTTGTTGCTCATAGTTCGGCCCCCGCGTTTATGACATTCTAGTTCCGTCCCTGGACATTGGAATCTCGGCACCCCTACTACCTAGAAAAGAAAGCAGGGAAAAAAAAGTATTCAGCCAAGCCGTATGAAAAAAAGAAGAAGCAAAACTCTACATTGTGTTCTCAACAATGACGCGCATGTGTTGTGATTTGTATATTCCCAATCAATTTGGGTTCAACAACGACGCACATTTGAGACAGAATTTTCACTTTTTTGCGACGGCTGTTCCGGCAATCACTTTTACTTTCTAACCCAACAACTAAGATTGGAAAAAAAAATAGACGGAAGCTTCTTTAAACTAATGATTCAATTATGAAATCGAAGTTTGAACCCAACTAAAGAAAGATGTGGTTCTGCTACCAAACTGTGTGATTACATTCACAAAGTTTTACGTTGAAATAACAGCTCCTTATACGATTGTGATCTCTAGCCTCAATTCTATTTGTGTGAGGCTTTTTTACAAACACCTTGGATGCAAACCACCGCGCTTGAAGACCACCGTTAGTGTAGGATTAAAATATTTGATCAAAGCATAATAAATCATAAAAAATGCCCACAATTGTCTTGCTCCCGATCAAATGTAACTTCTGGAATAAAGATAAGAAAGCACTTGAATAACTAATTAACTAAGAACTTTGTCATTTTCTCCATTGTTTATCTTTCTTTTTTTTTTAATTCTATTAACTTAGAATTAGTCTGCTTCTAATTCAACCTGGTTCTGTCGGTCAATGCATACCTTTACGTATAATCAATTAAGGTCGGCACGTAAAAGGATAATAGCTCCGGCCAATTGTTGGAGATTGCTTGGTTTTCATGTCGAGGGTTCAACTTTCATTGTATGATGCTATTGCCTCTCAAACGAAACAATAATTATATGTTGATGAATGTACAAAATCATCAAAATGAACTCTTTTTCTATGTAAAATTTTACCCCAACTGTTTCTGTTTAATAAACAAAGAAGCTTAAAAGGCAAAGCACATACTTAAAAGACAGTAGGGAGAGCGGTGGCAGCGCGAGAGGAGGAGGCGGTGGCAAAGTTGCGTGAGGGGAGGCCGTTTTCGCGGAGAGAGAGAGTGTGTGAGGGAGAGAGGCAGTATTCGAAGGGAGAGTGAGGGAGAGAGGCCGTATTCGGAGAGAGAGAGAGAGAGAGAGAGAGAGAGAGGGCGTGAGACGGGGAAGAGTTGTCTTTTGGAGAGAGAGGGTTTGGAAATAGATAGAGAATTTGTGTGAATGGAAATTGCTCAGAAAGTGTTAAGTATTTACGGATTTGCCATTGTAGTATGGAGGGTGTAGATTTATAGAGGAGACAAATTAATCTAAGCGTTGATTGTCTTTTGGATTCAAACTCAGACCTCCCTTATTATATAGATAGATGAATTTATTATCTTATCCTATTTTCAACATACTTTTTTACACATTTAAGGGCAACATTATAAATTCAAGCAGATAAAAATAAAAAATAGAGTGTAAATTGTAAAAGGGGCGGTGGACTTATTTTTTTATCCAAACTGAAAAAGTATAAAAGAAAAACTTGAAAAGTATCGGGGAAAGGAGGACAAAATAAAACTATTTTAGTGTGCTTGATCCTAGGAAGATATCAAAGTTATGCTTCTTTTTTTTTGGAATCTTATTCGGTCCAAGACAATCCTAGGAAGATAACAAAACAATCCTAATTTGAATTGGGATCCCGTGGAATAGAAACGTGATTATGAGAGCTTTAGAGACAAAATTTGATTATGTCTCTTTAGAATAATATGTTTAGAATAGCAAAATCTTCACACCGACTCAAACTGATTAAAAATTGGATCACTTAATTTTTTAACCATATTTTTTAATATATAAATAATCTCAAAAAATTAGTGCTCAATTTTCACTCCGTTTGAATCGATGCAAATATCTTGTTATTCTTATCATATTATTCTAAATGGTCATAATTCATTTTTATCTTTAGGGCTTTCATATTAAGTATATATTCTTTATTTAGGACCCTGTGGAGCATAAATATGATTATGAGAGTCCTAGAGATAAAAATGAATTACGACCCTTTAGAATAATATGATAAGAATAACAAGATCTTTGCACCGATTCAAACGGAGTGAAAATTTGAGCACTAATTTTTTGAGACCATTTATATATTAAAAAATATGGTTACAAAATTAAGTGGTCCAATTTTTAATTTGTTTGAATGAGTGTGAAGATCTTACTATTCTGATTATATTATTCTAAAGAGACATAATCAAATTTTGTCTCTAAGGCTCTCATAATCACGTTTATGTTCCATAAGATTGTAAATTGGTGGTTAGGATTTTTTATTTAACCAAAACGGCAATGTTTGGCAGTGTGTGTAGGGGCTGCTGTGCCGCTGGCACAGCAGAGCCCCCGGGTCCTTTGAACTGCAGATCTGCTCACAAAGCAAATCTGAAAAAGTGATTACAACACTAGACAGTTAAGATTTCAACTGTCTACTCAAGTCCAAAACTTAGATCGGAGAGATCCCACTCCCGATTTGGCAAGCGGATGGGTGCGTGTAGAAGGATGTCTGAAGGTACGAAGGGTTATTTGATTCGTTTATTTGATGATTATGCGCCAAATGTGATTCCAAGAATGTTGCATCGCATCATGTGCCACTTGCGACACAATGGTTGGTTTGATGGCCTCCAATTCTGCTAAAAATAGAAAAAGAAAGAGATTGGCCTTATTCCTAACTTTAGATATTTTAATCTTGGTAGTAGGTGGAGAGAGAAATATAGCAATGATTAGAGAGAGGTAATGAGTGGAGAGAGATAGAGAGAGAAATGAAATTAATAATTGAAGAAATAAGATAATAATTGGAGAAAAATATATGATAATAATTGAAAAACAAAATTAAAACAAAATAAATATGTTGAACGAACAAGGCCATTGCTTTCAGATTTCATCAAGGATAAGAGGATGTAGAGTGATCACCTGCCACTACCATGGCAATTTTCCTTTAAAAAAATTTCTGCTATTTTTTCCCATAATTTTTGTGTGTAGTTTTTCATTGTAATTTTTGTGATTAAACATTCGTATCCACAAGTTGAATCATAAAAGTACAAAAATATGGACCATGTAAAAAGCTTATGTAAGAGCATCATTAGTGGAATAAGTAAAAGTGAATAATCAAAACATGCCACATCAGATTTTAATTATCAATTTAAAGGTTGTTAAAGTTAGCAATGTCAAATCTCACATTGGTTATTTTTTGCTCATAATCAAAACCAATGGAACCCTTGCTTCCTACCATGAGTTTTCTCCAAACATTTCCCCTTCATTTCATGTAAATCTTTTGAAAAACTAGTTTATGTTAAAACAGTATTTCTAAAAAAAATTTTGTTCTTGAAAAAAAAACAGTTTAAGTTACAAACAGTTGGATAAAAAAATAGTTTATAAAAAAACATGTGTAAAAAGATAGTTTGTGTAAATACAATTTTTAAAAAAAATTAGTCTTAAAAAAGATTGAAGAAACAGTTTTTATAAAATAAAAATAAAAAGTTCATATAAAGACTATTTTTTTTATTTAGAAAAAGTTTATGAAATGAGAATAGTTTTTTATAATTATTTTTTGAAAACATTGTTGAGAGAGAGAAGATTTTTGTGTAATGATGGGTGTACTTGATTGATAAATATGAGGATCACTAAATTTGATTATTTGCAAAAAGATTGCTAGTTTTGATTATTCAAAAGTCAAAATTTGATGAGTTGCTAAGATGTTATTAAGTTTGATTATTCTAATGTGAGTACTCTTTTGAGCAAACGTTGTTAACAACTTTTTGTTTTGCTTATTCCACTGTAGATGCTCTAAGACAACACTAAATGGTTTTTTAGCAACTAAGTTTAATTAGCAGCTCCCGCATGGCTTGTGATCAGAGACGGATCTATAGGTGGTCATATGGGGGCCACGGCCCCCGCGTTGTTTCGGGTTTTTTTTTTTTGAAAAAATTAATGTTAATTTTACTTATTTTTTGTTTGTTTGTTAAAAACACAGATATTGTATTTTGTACTGAGTGTTATTAGACATTTAAATTCTCTAAAAATATGTTCATTTTAGGTCCCAAAACCCAATTTCTCTCTTTGAGCTACGGTCTCCCATATCTCCCGTAAGTTTTTCTCTTCACTTATTTATCTTATTCATCTTTTTATCTCTCTCCACTTACTACCCAAAAAATCTCTCCCAAAACTTAAATCAAACAAACTATTAGATTTCCGAATCTAGAAATTTCAAAATTTTGTTCATAGTTTGACCCCCGCATTTACGAAATCCTGATTCCGTCCCTGCTTGTGATAACCCCCACATGGCTTTCTAGCAACTAAGTTTATGGGGCCTACACATGACTGGAGTGTAAACTTGAAGTTTACACCCACTCGCAATATGTACGAACTGTATATCACGGAATTTCATTAAAAAAAATTTTATCTTCAATTAACGATAATTGACCGGATCAAGTTCAATATCTTTGTAACAATACTAAAATGCGGCTTTGTAACAAGAATAAAATACCACTTCCTAATGCCCCCACTCAGGGGCGGACCCACCATAGGGCACGTGTAGTCACGTGCCCCACCTCTCTTTTTTCCCACCTTTCTTTTTTTTAAAAAAATTTTCCCGATTTTGTGTCTATATATTATTGTAGACACCCCATTCTGGACTGTCCAGATTAGTCCTTTATTTCCTTTGTTGACCCAATGATGATAAACGGTCGAGAACAGTTCAGAGTCGATGGAAGGATTTGAGCTTTGGGTGTTGGACCCTCCTTTTTCAAACCATTTCAGGCCTCTTCAAACCTCTCAAATCCCGAGCCAAACAAACCTCAGCAAAACCATACCTCGCTTACGCCACCTTCTCTATGGCGTGCGCCAGGTTCTTGCCACGTGTCGATCATCGACCGTTGACTGAGTTTGACCTGGCGCACGGTAGGTCATAGGTGGCGTACGGAGGCTTAGGACCGGTCAAATCACCGCTTTTACAGCACGCGACCGAAGCTTTTGCGGCTCCAAAGTACAGGGAACAGTGCTCCTAATGATTGTTTCGTGCTGGACCGTCCCTCACTCTCTCCTACACCTAGTCCCATGCATTTAATGCATGGAGGCTTCTCACTCAACCTCAACCAGCCCAAACCAGCCCCTAACCCCAGCTAATTACCCCTGGTTTCCAGCCCCTCTCTCCACCATAAATACCCCCCTTGCATTCATTTGCAAGGGGTTAGCACATTAACTCTCTAAGTCCACTCCCTCTCTTCTCTCTTGTTCTTGCTCTCTTCTTGTAAGAGTGAGAGATAGAACAGCTTCAAACCCTCCCTCTCTACTGATCAGTTGTTACAACAGCCTCCATCTTCAACCAAAGCTCATCACCATCCTTTCTCTCTTGCATCAAAGGTATACCACCTTTGTGCAGCGTTCTGTTTTCAACTCCTGAGGGGAACCAGAAGGGTCCTGGCTAGTAACTGATACTAGTCCAGGCCCCTTTCTGGTGAAATAAATCAGTCGTAGGAGTCACCACATGGCGCACGCCAACTACGCTTAGCCGTACGCCACCTTTGGCTGTACGTGCACAGTTGGCGTGGGGATCATGTAAGGCTCATTTATTGCTCATTTTCTTTATGTCATCACCTTATAGCATGCTAAAAACCAGTCTATTGCTTTCTGTATTATAGAACTGTTCAAATGTAGCTTTCAATACTTGTATTTTTCTTTATCCTCAAGGCCTCTGGGGTATGTCTGGTCATGTTCCAGAACCCAGATGATGTAAAGCCAAACACTGGCTCACATGCAGACCTGGCGTACGACTCCCATAGGGTGGCGTACGGCATGTTTTGCTGAAGATCAGTGCCAGGCCCTTACATCCCAGTCCAATCCTGGCCTCTTGTTCCTCCCCACTCTGTTTATGGGGTCTGTCTTGCTATTTTCCTGGCTACTGGCCATTCTTTACGTCTGTGCATGTGTATAATCCATATTATAAACTGCGTGGTTTGCCCTGGGTGTGCACTGGTCCCTTCCAGAGCCCAGAGGATTGAGAGTAGGTGCTGTAAGAGATTGATGTGGTAGTGTACGCCAGCCTGAAGGTGGCGTGCGCAGGGTGTACTGGTGTGTCGTGGCTTGGCCATGGCGTGCCAGTGTGTCGCCTGTTCACGCACCCGACGGGCAGCGTACATCATCCCGTTGAGCTTCTGGCAGCGCTTGTTCTCAATCTATGTTCTTACATTTAATTCAATTCAAGCAAGCAAATCATCATCCATAAACATTTTGTCACACAACTGCAACGTGTTACAGTTTTAATCCCTATTAACTGTTCCCCCGCCCTAACTGGCCAAAATGATTAAAATGAGAGAAAAGTGCAAATGTTTTAAAATGCCCGAGTAGAGACCGATCTCCGGATTGGGCGAGAGGGGTGCCATAAAACCCTTCCCCTCTCGTAACCTGGCTCCCGAACCTCAGATATCGAAGGTGACGACGGACCAGTCTACGCCTTTTCAAATCAAATCAAATCTTTTTTTCAAATCAAAGCAAAACGTAGTAAACGTTCTCGAGTTCGGTTCCTTGGGTGTTCTTCCGCTAAAACTCGAGTGGCGACTCTGAATCGAAGCGTTTCGCCGCGCTATTTTTCAAAAGGGCCGCCCCCCGAACAAATACTCATTTCAAACCAAAATCGGGCGATTTTTCGGGGCGTGTGCCCATAATTATATATATGCTAATGTGTTGTAATAGTTGAAGTTTGGTACAATGGTTAGCAACATGCCTTAAAGAGGCAGAGTTGAGAGTTTGATTCCCCATGCTCCCAGTCCCTGCGCTCTTTTTACTTTTTTATCAAAATCCACTTAAACAATTCAATTCCCTCCGCACTCAGAAGTTTACTTTTTTAATTTTTTTTTCAAAATCCACTAAAAACTCTTTTACAACCAAGGTTTCTCCCACTCCCTAACGTCTCCCATCATTTGTGTAGTACTCAATATGAACTCGCACATTATATTTGTACATTTTTTATCCCCGAAACTTGTACTTATAGAGTTAATAATAGAAAAATAGATGATGAACATGCGATAATTTTGTTTTAACACATATAGTCGAGGTGCGCAACTTTGCTCAAGTAGCTTGTTATTAAAATGCATATATACTTTTAAATTATTACATTATCATGGATGCTAAAATTATGTTGATGTGAATGTGTTTAACTGTAACTCACATATTATGGCGTTACAAAGAAAATTGGTACCCCCACTACGTCAAATTCCTGGATCCGCCACTGCCCCCACTAGAAGATGAATCAAGATCTTAATATCCTCTCATTGGTTCATGTGACTAAGTATGTTGTTTGAGATAGGACCTACCACAGTTTCACTTAGCGATTCATGCAAAACTGTATACTTTGTAGATCTAGACATGTATATTATCTCTATGTAAAAAAATCATGTAATTGATTGAACATCCGAAAGGCCTATATCGAATCGTAGTGATTTTGGCTGTTCATTTGGTGACAGTGGCGACGCCACACACAATGCACCATGGTCACATGACCACCCCAAACAAATTTTTTTTTGTTATAATACATGTAAATTTTTTAGGATAGTTCATGCTTTGAAGTAGTTTAAACACCCAGTCCATATATTAATGAACAGAACTTACAAAATTTTGAACACCTAGTCCTTTCATCAATAACCACTGATCAATGGTGAAATTACTACTCTTTATTCTCTTTATTTGAGACTGTTTATATATATTTTTCATCATATTAGTATATAAGTAGTCTAAAAAAATTAAGTTTTCCAATTTTTAATCCGTTTGAACCAGTGTAAGAGCTTATTTTTCTGAAGGTTTTATTCTAAAGAATAATAATTAATTTTTGACTCTAGGCTCTCATATAAAAGCCCTAGGAGAGCCGTAGAACGAAAGAAAGAATATATACTTAATTATGAGAGTCTTAGAGATAAATATTAATTATAAATCATTTGGATAAAATAATCATAAAAGTAAGAGATCTTCGCATCAATTCAAACTGATTGTAAATTGGAGTACTTAATTTTTTTAATCGTAGTTTTTAATATATAAACAATGTTAGTCTCTTTTATTTTTTTATTTCAGCCCATATTACCTTAAAAATAATCTCTGAATATTTTTAAATAAAATGTTGAGTTACATGGCGTGGGGTCGCCGCCTGACTAACGACGAGCACCATTTAAAATACTGGGTAGTATATTGTAGGCTTTATTTTTAATACCCTCCTGAAAAATTCTGAAGCCACTACTGTTTGGTAAAGTAAATATATGCGTCATTCGCAATGAGTATGATGTCTAATCAACTCTAACTTTTTGCAAGTCACATTGACAACCAGCAACGATGTCTCAGATAGTTAAGTGAGATTGTGGTGCACGTTCTTCAATTAGTACATGATGCTTGGGATCACATCCAAACGAGGAGGACTCGTAATTTGTGCCTTTTTATTTAACCAAGATAGAGTGCAAGCAAAAACAATTAGGGTAATAAAGAATTCAAATAAAGACTGATTTGCAATTATGTGGAAGGAAAGATTAGATGTGGCAATTTTAATCCTTATTTTTTAATTCGTTTAAATTCGCCTACTAATAATTCAACCCAACCTTATCTGCTCATATTTTATTCAACCTGTATAAACCCACATTTACATAAATTTAATTGAATTAAAATGGGTTTAATATAGATTATAATTAAAAGACCCGGCCACCCCTACATGCAAAAGGGTGAACTATGGGTAATCTCTTGTTTTTGTATGCCTGGCCTCCTTTACAAAACAAGAATGAAGTAACGAACTACGTTTTTCTTTCTAGAAAAAATATCCAGTAGATCCTCACAAATTCTCTCTCTCTCTCTCTCTCTCTCTCTCTCTCTCTCTCTCTCCATTTCAAAAATTATCTCCTAAACCGACCACTGACCACAAGGCGTCAAGGCCCATTCCGCTGAGAACTTTTTTCTTTATAGCATTTTTGGTTCTTGCTTAAATTTATTTCGCATTTTTTAATTTTGTGCCAAATTTTTGTGAATTCTTGATTTATCTAGTCAAGAGGAATCGGGAAACCCCTGCCCACATCACCATTTAATATTTCTGGGCCCACGATTGGAGATACCTGTTTACGGTATTGTTCGGCTCCAAAATGGCTTAAGGACTGAGCGGACGTGTCAAGACTTGTCGCGTCTAACGTAAGGGTTGAGCGTCCCTTTTCTGACTTCTTAACCATGAGGGCGATAGTGCTGCAAACCTAAGGGCTGAATTACAATGTTGGTTCGCGGTTTTGCCTCTACGAACGAGGACTTAATAATTTCCTAACCGTGTAGGAAAAAAAGTAGCAACGTAGAATAACTTTATTATATCGTAATAATAAAGTTGGAGATACGAGAGAGATATAAATAATTTTATTATGTTGTAATAATAAAGTTGGGGTACAAGAGAGATAGAAACTCGAACTACTTGAGGAAGTAATTGAGTGAAGGTGAGAAAATGAGATAATTGCTTCACTGGGAAGGCTTTGGTTTTAAGCGTTGAGCTTGATTGGTGTGTGGACCCTTTTTCCTTCTTGTCTTCTAGTATTTATAGGCCACGGCATTGCATGCAAAACGGATATGTTGGCCTTCTCTTGTGATAACACATGTCCCATGTCTTCTGATTCTCTCTCCATGATGCAACGGTTATAAGATGTTTGTACATGTGCTTTTTCCATCATGGGAGATTGCTGGGAGTGAAAAACTAATTACCCACATGTTAATTCTTGATCATGGGCAGTTGAGAAAATAATGGACCATGTATTTCCCCTCAACTCCCTATTTCCGTGGGTAATTGCCAAGTAGTGGGCCATCTCAGCCCTTTTTCCGTGGGTCTTTAGTAACTACTTGTTATTTGACTTGGTCAAATGGCTTTTTACAAGACAACAAATAGTTAACCACTTTCCACTTTTCATGGGTCTCTTTCCACTTTTCATGGGTCTCTTAGGTAATGGGTCATTTAATCAAATTAAATGGCCTTCTAATATATTCAACCTATAAAAACACCTATTGAATTTAAATAAGTCATGGGCCGACTGAATTTTTTTTGCAAATAGGCCCATGACTCTCAAACTCGAGCCCAAATCGAACTAAAATTAATTGGGCCCAATTGTCATTGTCTTGGCCCATTAAATTTAACTCAATACATCTCTATTTTTTGACCCAATTTAATTAAAAAATAATTCAATGGCCTTCCAACGCTTGCTCAGAACTGGGTGCCAAAAACAGGTGTAAGCAGGTACTAATTCCATTTTTTGACTTCTTTTTTTTTTTTGGTTTAAAAGTGGTTATTTCTCAAAATAACTAGGTAAAACTCATAATTTTTAACTTTTTTGATTTGTCTTTGACGAGATGAATCGAAAAATCAAAAAAGTGAAGTGCAAAACTAAAAAACACTATTTTTTTTTGAATAAGTATGAAACCAAAAAAGTCATAAAAATCCTAAAAGTTTTTAGTGGAACAACACCTAAGATATAATTATAGTTGAGGCTGCTTTTTTGCTAAATAAGCTAATTGGCTTATTTTTTGTCCTTACTTGGCTAAATAAGTTAATGTGTTCTCATGACGAGTGGAATCTAAAAAATAAAAAATTACAATTGAAATTCAATTTTTTTTGAATAAAGACAAACATAAGCCAATAAATCATTTTTTCGTCTTTATTCAAAAAAAATAGTGGTTTGCTTCCTCTAAAGGTCTCAGGATTTAAAATCTCTTACGTTCTATCAACTCCTTTGGGGCCAGTTCATAGAGTTTGGTTCTGACTTAATTGAAATTCCCACAAGTCGGTGGTAGAATTGGTCTCCAAGATTAGTTGAGTTGCACAAAAGTTAGCCCGAATGCCTGAATTATACTTAAAAAAAGACTATTAAGCTAAAGTCCAAACACCCGTAAATTACATATAGTTCATTTTTTGGTTAATAAAGTGACCTTTGATTGGATAGTCGGATAATCACGTGATCTTTTAATTCGCACAGTCTAACCAAGTTGGTTTGATTAGGCATGTACATGTTTTATGTATGACGGGGAGAAAAAAGAGAAAAGGAACAAAAACGGGTTGGGTCAGGCCGAGCGGATTTGTGTATGACTTGATTTATATTTGATCTAACCCATTTTAATTCGTCTAATATTGACCCATATTCAATCCGTCCGTTTGTCACATCTAGGAAAGATTAATCTCTTATTCGTACAAGGTCATGTTTTTCACAAACAATTCTAGGCAACAAGTTTTGGAATTTTAGTTTGTTGTTCACACTAACCAATAAATTTTGTATTGGATACAAAATTTGTTGTTTACTGTGAACAACATGACATTTTTCAACAATTTTTCTCTCAACAAATTTAATATTTTTTAACAAGTGATCCTTATGTTATTACCAACTAGTAATGAGAAAATTTTCGGGGACGAGTGGGAATATCACACGTGGTATCCGTTCGGCACATCCAGGCTTTCCAAAACACTTTTGAACAGCTCGGATTGAAAATTCTTTCTCTCCTCTCACCCTAATACTTTCTCTTATCCTTTCTCTTAAATCCAAGCCGTCCAAAAACGCAATGGATAGCTCGAATGCACCGAACTGACACCATGTGGTATCCACCCGGCACTGCCACTTTGAAACAATCCTTGCACCAACAAAACCAGACGTTTTAGACCATGCTTCTCGAAGTTTACGTAGTCAAGTCCAATATATAGTGCACATCGTCGCCCCCACTAGTAATTATGCGAATAAAAATTGACGCTTTTGAATGGGTCGCTAGTAGAAAGTTAGACCACACATTCCAAGTTAAATGGAGTACTATTTTTGTCTAATAACAGGTGTCTGGATTAATTTACATGAACATTTTAAACTAGTTGTTAAAGAAATCACCAAAATTTAGCATTTTTGAAAGTACGACTCCGTTTGTTTTGACATAAAATATTTTTATGCAAAATCATTTATTACGGATAAAATGATAGTTGATCTTTTATTTGGGGTTGTTTGGTACATGAGTAGAAAAAAAAAATGACTTATTCTGATGAAAACGTTTTTCACGGAGGAGGGGCTTCGAAGTGGGGTTGTCTCATTGTCTGGCACGAAATATACAGGGAGAGAGATGCTTGGGCGCCATGGGCCTGTAGAGAGAGAATACAATTTCAGTTCATTGAAGAGAGAGAGTGTGTGTGGTGTGGTTTGGTTCCATGTAGACTTTCACAGATAGAATCATGCAAAAGTCTCACGGTTCGTTCCACTTTTTTTAAAAGTAATTTTTAAAAAAGAAGGTAAATTTGTAAAGTTAAAAATTATGTGTTTATTCAAATAAATTTAATATCAATATGAATTTTATTTGATAGATTTCATTGAAATCTTTTAAACAGTACAAAAAATAGTGAAAATTTATTTTCTATTTTCGTTACGTTTAAGTTTAAAATTATTTTCTTTTTGAAAAAGAAGGTTTTTGAAGAAAACGGAACGGAGCCTAGTTGATGCCGGGAGGCCATTTGTGCTCTCAATTATAAGCCATGGGTGAAGCGGGCATCTCAATTTAGTATCGTAAAATGATTTACGGCCATCACAAGCGTAAGTCATTTTACATCTTACAATGAAAATCATTTTACACAAAAAAAAATGTTCTACTCGTCATTTATCGAACCAAATGAAGGAAAATGGGTACGTCAAAACAAACGGAGCCTACGAGTAATTATTTAGCTTTTCCGAAGCATCGCGTGACATATTGTTTACATTGTTCTTTTAACAATTTACGTAGCGACAAAATATGCGATATTGATATTATCATTTATTTTGTTGAAAAATTAGGAGATAAAGAGTAACTCACATTTTATTGTGGCGAATCTTATTTATGATTATGAAGAGTACCAGATGACAATGCGATATGATATTCCAAAATTACCCAATAATTGGCCTGAAAGTAAGTACTACAGTAGAACAGAACCATCCAACATTTCTGAGTAATCGAGAAGAGATCTTACGATAAAGATTTTTGGACTGCGAGAATCGCATAAACGACATCGTGCAGTCCAAACTCAAACAACTGAGAAATAAGGAAAAATAAACCCGAAACGAGGTCGGAGTTGACCGGAGTGCACACGGGGTGCCGTCGTCACTCCCAACGGCGGGGAAGCCATTTCCCTCAAACAGAAACACTTCAACAAAAGAAAAGATATTTAAAAGGAACTACAAACTAGACCCGATTCAAGAATGAGGCAACCCGTTTCAGCAGAACCGCAGCCTTCTCACAATCCGGGTCAAACAAATGAAACCCATGACCCTCTCCTTCGGACTCCATAATCTCTCTCTCTCCGACCCACCCGCTTTTCCCCAACGCCTCGTAATACCCCAACCCTCTGTCCCTCAAGAAATCCTTCTCCGCAACGCAAAACAGCACCCTCTCACAACCCATACGCGGCAACCCCGGGTCGGCCGCCGGGTTCAGCCTCGGGTCGTCGGCCAACCCGCTACTCGACGGGCACATGAACTTGTACATCTTATCCTCCTCTTTTCCACCGAAAAACGGGTGAACCAAAACAAGCCCCATAAACTTCAACCCGCCCAGCCCGGCCCGGATTGCCACGTTGTTCGCTATGTTGGCTCCCGCGCTCTCCCCGCCCACGAACACGCGGGTGAAATCCACATGGTCGTTGATCCACGGATCGGGTCCGGACCCAGACTCGTGGGAGAAAACCCACCTGGAAATACAAAAAACTTCATATAAATATTTATTCTAATTGAAAAATTAATAGGGTCTTACTTACTTTATTTTATATACTATTATTGAGCTATATTATCTATTTACTTACAGATTTAGTAAATTTTTATTTACTTCGACTTCAATGCTGAAAACGAAAAATCAAATTCTCTCTCTTAAAAAAAAATACAAAATTTTACAGTAGTGTGTGTTTTTTAAAGCCGGGTTCGCTCGAACCCTGAAACAATAGTAGAGCTGCGCTTGCCTGAAAACATCCCACGCGTCGTCGTACGCGATGGGGAGGGGGTGCTCCGGGGGGAGGCGGTAGTCGACGGAGACGACGGCGATGCTGGCTTCGGCGGCGAGGGAGGTGACGAAGTGGTGGAACTTGGGGCTGGAGGCGGAGCCGAGGCAGAACCCGCCGCCGTGGACGTAGACGAGGAGGGGGAGTTTCTTTTGGGGTGGGGAGGGGAGGGGGGAGGTGGTGGTGGTGGGGAGGTAGAGACGGGCGGAGACGCCGGTTACGGGGGAGATGAGGACGTCTTTGGATCGGACCGGGGATTGAGGATCGTCGGAGGGCGGGGCGAATTCGGGTTGGCGGCCGAAGCGGTCGATGGTGCCGTCTTTGTGTACCCGGAAGAAGGGGGGGAAGTCGTGAGTGATTTCAGTTGCGGTGGAGGCCATTGTAGAGAGAGAGAGAGGAGTGGTTAACCAACAAAGGGCAATGTAGGTTTGATTATATATTGACGGGTTGGGTGGCTGTATTGAAATTGAAACCGTCTGGTCAAGCTAATTGGTGAGTCTTTTGTCGGCACATACTCCTTAGACTTGGGATTGGTTTTGCTAATAAAAATCTAAGAAAGTGATTTTGACATTATGTCTTTTTAGCCATTAGCATTTTACTTTTTGTTTTTATTCTGCAGGAATTTTTTTTATTTTATTACTGTTAATCCATTTTAGAGGGTATCATTGTAATTTTAAATAGAGAAAAAAAATGAGTGTTAATGACTAAAAGTGGAGTGGTCAAACCAATTTCCAAAAATCTACTGTATCCTAATTTGTGCTTTTTGGATTATCGAATTGTTGGCATGTGGTGATTTGGCTAGGGGCCGGAAGAAAGAAAAAAAACTAGTAGGGTGACGATGTGTTTCATTAATTAAAATAAGTAGTTATTTTTTGAATTAAAAGTTAATATATTATAAGAGCATGACATGTATCCCGTAAAATAGAAAATAAATACTTAAAAATTAAGAATCTCAATGGAATTTTTCCAGCCCAAACGCGTAGGCTTATTGCACTTCAATAAGCCAATAATGTAGCTGAACTTTTTTGGCCAAACAAGGCCTTAGTCACACTTAAAATTTTGTAGGATTGGATCATTTGATATGCTTATTGTGTTTTGTTTCTTTTAATTTCGTTCCTCGTAATTCTAATAGAATGGCTCATGGTTTAGTCAAGTATACCCAAACTATTGAGGCGCCCGTCACTTGGTTTGGAGATTGTCCAAATTGGGTGCAACGGAATGCATCATTGAATATTGCTTCATGATTGATAAATAAAAATTACAGATTGACAAAGGGTAACTGTTTACACCCATTTTTTGCACCAAATCTTAGGCCAGTGCCGTAGGGCCATTTAATTAATTGTTAATTAAATTGGGCCGATATATATGAGTTTCTCGAGCTAAAATTAACGGTCCACGTTAATTTTGTGATTTGAAGCAAAGCTCGGTTAATTCAAATTCAAGTGAAGTGGTTACACCCGAATAATTTTCCATGAAACTAAAATTATTCGAAGAAGTTAAAACCCTTTTTTGAACATGGGCATGTGTGGCTTGTTGCTACAGAAGAGGAGTGCTCCACTGTGTAAAAAACAGTTGGGTTTTTTTACTTGATATTTGAGCAATTATGGACACTTGGCATCCAAAGAGTTAAAAAGAAGAAAGTTTATATCTGCCAAGACATGGGACACTTGTCCAACATCCAAGAACCCCACTCCCCATGATTTCAACTTATGCGGCTACTACTTATAAATAGAGGAGCCGAAGATAAAAAGAAGGGTTCTAACGTCAAAAAGCTCAGCGCTTCTATCAAATTCATACACCCGGCAAATTCTATCTACATTTACTTCATCAAGTAAATTAGAATTTATCTTTTCTGCATCTTTTATATTTGCCTATATCCGTCAACTTTATTATTCTAATATAATAAAGTTCGTCTTTATTTTAGAGAAATGATATTGGCACTCTAAAAATTAATACAGGCACTCTAAAATCAGTGTAACTCTAAAGTCACTTTCCTTTGTTTTTTGGAGTGCCTGCATCAATTTTTGGAGTGCCAATATCATTTCCCTTATTTTACGATGTTCAACTCTTTTTTTCACACGGTAGAAAAATTTTAAGTCCATTTCGTTCTGGCAAACCATGAACCTCATTGTCGCCTTACCCTTTGAGTCACACGCAATCGCTCTCAATTACGAAGTTAGATTAAAGGCGCTCTCAGTCCTTTACGTTGAACGCAGTAAGTCTTGACACGTCCGCGCTCACACCGCACTCGCCATTGATTTTCCGCTCACGCCTACGCGGCAGAAAAGTGGGACACAATAACATAAAAGGGTTTTAATTCAGGGTTTTAAACTTTCTTTTTTATTTTGGTAACATATATATGTTTTAGAAACCTAACAATAGATATTCATTGATGGCATAAGTTTTATTATCAAAGTGAGTCAAATGACTTCAGAAAAGGCCCACAAACAAGCTAGAGTGACATAACAATGAAAAGGAAAAATGACGGCGCATGACGTGTTTTGATAATTAATACTTGTCAAGGATATGCTGAGAACATTTACTAATGCTGAAAATATCCTTGACGGATATTAATTATGAAAATACGTCGTTGGCCGTCATAACAATGAACCTTATTGTACTTGTTTTAACACATCTTTAGAAACACTCCACGATCAAATTGGTGGAAATATTGGAGTTTGAATATTTTTTTTGAGTAATTTTAGACTTCACTTGGTTATTTTACTATCTATAGGATGTATATGTAACAACCCTAAATTTTTATAATAAAATTAAAATGTTTTAATTGAAATTCTTCTTTTAATAAATAACTCAATTTTTTTTTTTTAATACTAATCCCTATTGAGTAAATATGTCAAGCTATATGGATATATATGTACATGCAAACCCTAACCTAGATTTTTTACAAATCCTAGAGAGATTGATATCCAAGTATGATCATAATAGATAAGGAGAGAGTCATAATTATTATCTTAAGAAATCCTATAAAAATCTAGCTAGGATATGCAAAACCTAGTTAGGATCCTAGAAAAATCTAGATATGATACACAATTTAAGATTTTGATTCCCTCAAATCTAAGAAGTTAATTGTAGGAGATTGAGAGAGAGATTTGCTATAGATTTTCCCTAGATTTCCCTAGATTTTATAAAGATTTTATTGGATTTTATTAGATATGATTAGGATAAGATTGGATTGGATTCTATTAGATAATATATAGATTTTGCTAGATATTGTTAGATTCTATAAAATTATATAAGATTATGGTCAAGATTTGATTTGATTATATAAGATTATGGTCAAGATTTGATTTGATTATATGAGATTATGGTCAAGATTTGATATGATCTTGATTCATCCTTCCCTAGTATAAATAGGCATGCCCCTTTCACATTTCAAGCACACACACACCACCAATCATCCGCTTCTCACATACTTCGTTAGTTTGGAGAGCAAAAGAGAGAGGTTTGGCTAGAAAATAGAAAAGGAAGAAAAAATTAGTTCAATTCCACCATCACCATGCCACCTTTCCTACACCACTCAAATCACCCTTTGATCCCGATTTTCAAAATTTCTAGAAGTATTTGTGCTTCCGGAAAAAGAAAAGTACTTTCTTTTTATTCTACGGTCAAGCCGAAAGACGTTACTCCACTTGCAATTTCACCCGACGTACTCCGTAGCCGCTCTACCGCAAAGAAGAACGGTAGAAACCTCTTATCTTCTCCCCCTAAATATAGTAGTGCTACTTGTTCGTTTGATTTTAAAAATTATTGTTCTATAAAAAAAAAATAGAGAGCTTTCTAGTTACCATCATAATTAGTTTGTTGGAAGAATGGAAGATGTTAATCTAAGTTATCATAGCTAAAAATTCAGTTTATTGGAATTGAAAATGTTGGAGTTAGAGTATGATCGTTATAATCTTTGTTAATTATAAAGAAATCGATTTTTAAGCCAATTGTATAAAAATGAAAAGTTACCTGGAAACTTAGAATGGTGTTATGTGGCTAGAACAGTTGGTTCACTGTCATTTATTGATTTTTACTAAGAAAAGCATGACTTAGAAACTAAGTATTGGAAATTTGAAACCAACTGGTGTACGTGATTAACTTTAGTTGTAAAATATCAAGTGTGATTACCAACAAGGTGTTACCCCGTTATTATTTGCCGTCATAGTATTTGATGTTGTAATGCCCCGATTTTCGGAAATAAAATCGGAAGCATTAAATATTAATTTTTGGAAATTTATTAAATTAAATTCAAAATCCCAAACGGATAACTCATCCTAAAGATTCATCTATTACAAACCATTATGGAAATACTGAAAATAGTCTTCGTGGTAATAATCTAGACAAAATAACAAAGCCGTCTTTTAGGATCGATACGGATCCCAAGCGTACGCTGGCTCAGTCTCCATCTCTGGATTCATCTCTAGGTAGTATCGCCCTCCTTCAGGGTCCTGAGTCTCCCCCTGATTTTGTGCAAAATCTGACACGGATGCCAGACAATCCGTGCCTGAGTGAAAAAGTTCACCCCGTAATATAATCCAACCCAATCACCCCTCCTTACATTACAGCTAGCAGGTAACGATATATCATCAATGCATAAAAATACAACACTCATAAATCTATTCATTATCGATCGATAGCTTAACAACGAGGAAAATCTATTCCTGCCCAGACCATAACTAGGGTTTGCCTGTCTTAATCACCATATCAAAATCACCACGGAACTCCCACCAGTTCTATCATCACAAAACATCGCTGGACCATCTGCCAGGTTTTATCAAAACATCACTGGGCTTACTTTGCCAGGTTTTATCATCAGAAAACATCACTGACCATCCGTCAGGTTTTATCATCGTGAAATATCGCTAGACCACCTGCTAGGTTTTACTGTCACAAAATATCGCTGGACCTCTGCCAGGTTTTATCATCGGAAAATATCTCTGGCCCTATCCGCCAGGTTTTATCATTTCAAAACATCTCTGGACTATTGATAAGCACCTAAGATTGCAAATGCTTGGGTGCTTAAATCCTCCTAAATTGACGGTTCTATGTCTTTTTGTTCATTAATTTCAACTGTTTGCACGTAAGGTGCTCTGTCGAGTGTTTCAGGTCATTCGTGCTAATAGGCGATTTTGTACGCCAATGGTTACGTCAGAACCTATCCAAGACCTCAAGGTCCGCCGGCACGCACTTTAACAATGGACGGTCTTTGAAGTAAAAGAATGAAAGCGCCTTGAGTCCCTTGGTGGTCGAGTTGGCTAGAATTGAGCCAAAGCACGCCAAGCGAGCCAAACGCTCAACGATGATCATCAAAATCGAAGGGCACTCAAGGGTTCATGGAGAGAGTTCCCCGTCAAGTTTAGAGCCATGAGACGAGGTGCTACTTGAAGTCCAAGAGGCGACAAGGAATTCAAGGCAGCCCAAAAGGCTGGTTCATGATTTCTGCAGAAGAAGTTATCGATAACTTAACATATGTTATCGATAACATTTCCTTTCCGTTCCTTCAAACCTACCAGAAACCCTTTTGTTATCGATAACTTTGGTGAAGTAATCGATACCCTTGCGCTATTTTTGGCCAGAATTTGTCCAGAGGCAAGGAGAGCGATAACATTTGGTCAAGGTTATCGATAACGTTTTGTACTGGGTGGCCATTTTAGCATTGTTATCGATAACAATTTCAATGTTATCGATAACATTTTGTTCGGGAAGATATTTTTCTTGCTTTTTCAGACTTTCCACTTTTGGAAACTTTCTTTTAATAGGCTACTTTATGGGGGTTTTCCTGGCTTTTGAGGAGAGAGAAAGTCCCTTTTGTATATATAGGTCCTTCTCTATCCCTCTTTTGGGACCTAGCCCATTACGTAATTAGGTTTTTCCCCATTAAAGCTCTTTAAGCTTTTGCAAGTGTAATTTCCATTTAACTTAAGTAAGTTCTTTGTGTTGTTCATTTTCTCGTTTATTAAAGTTGATCGTGTGGTTTGGATCTTTATTAATCTCAAGTTTATTTCCGTTTCCTTCGGTTAAAAATGTTGGTTAAATTTAGCACTTCTTCTAGTCGTCCAAATATGCGTGAGTAGTCGATTAGGCTTGGCTTCGGGGTGATTAATGCTCCGAGATTTACGTTTATCTTGTCTTTCTCAACTCTCGACTTAAAGTTTGATAAGGAAAATGAGCATTGTTCGGCCTTTATGTAACAAAACTAATCGATGTTAATCTCCAGTGATCATGTGCTCGCTCACATGGTTCCGTGAGCGATGTCTCGGTTTGTGTTTGCCAAAAGAATGAAAGAACTCACTCATTTTCCATGTCACACTTCAAGTCTAACTATTTTCACTGCTAAATCTTTCGGTTGATAGCCTGAGCCGTGCGATTCAACCGAGTTTTCCTTGAGAAAGTTGGATAGCTTAAGTCCCGGGCGTTAGTCATTCCAACACCTTGCCGCTTGTCTTAATCTAGTAAAAACTCATTTTCTAGTCATTTTCATAAGAGCATTTTCCACCTTTCAAAGGAAAACCAAAAGTTGGCCGTCTTAACGCCGCAAACCTTTACACCTAAAAATCCTGGCAAGCTATAAGAAATTATCTCTGTGGGTACGATCCCGGACTTTCCGGTATTTATGCTGACAACGGCCTAGCCCTACGCTCGGGGTAAAACGATCCGTTTCAACGGTTAGGTTTTGGACGAAGCATATTTTGGCGCCGTTGCCGGGGATTTTTCTAATCTAGCTTATTGGGAGGTTCGACAAACCATTGTAAGTATTCCATTTATTTTATCTTTGTGCATGGCCTGCTAGCGCTAGTGGATACCTCTAACTGATCATACTATCAACTTGAGGTGTAACAAAGCTAGACCTAGCTTCCACTGCCTTTTCTTTTCTTTTAGTGCAAATTTATATTTGAGGCGGCGGCATAGCCCCTCATAATTGTCTTCCGAGAGAGGTGGCGGCATAGCCCCTCCAGTCTGTTTTCCTTATTGCAGAGCAGTTCTATAGCTCTTAGTTGGTGAAGCGGGGGTTCATGCTTGTGATCTATCGTAGTCCTCGCTCAAACCGTCTGCACCGATCTAGTTCTCCGCCTCGGATAAGAAGCCTGCATCTCCGAACTTATTCTCCACCGAGCAGAATTTCTAGGCAGTATTCTCCGCCTAGGCAACCGATGGCAGATGAGGAAGTTCCTCCGGTTCGGACCCTTAAGGATTATCTGAATCCGGAACGGGTCACCCAATTATCACCGATAGTCTTTCCACGACCCACCACAGCTGCAAACACATTCGTGTTCAAATCAGACTATCATCGTTGTATTCCAACATTCCATGGGTTGGAGCGTGAAGACCCGTATCAGCATATCCGGGAATTTGAAGAAGTTCTCCAATCCTTTGTGAGTGGGGAAGTGCTTCTCAACCAAGCAAGACTGAGGCTTTTCCCATTCACTTTGAAGGATAAAGCTAAAACTTGGTTCCACTCTTTGAAGCCTCAATCTTTGAACACGTGGGCGGAAGTTCAAGATGCTTTTCACAAGAAGTTCTTTCCGGCCAACAGAACTAAGCTCTTAATGGACCAAATCCAGACCTTCAAGCAGCGTGAGGGAGAGGTTTTTCATCAGTATTGGGAGCATTATAAAGATTTGCTTTCAGCGGTTCCTTACCACAACTTTGCCTTGTATCAACTTATTCATTACTTCCATTTGGGATGCTCACAACAAAGCAAGCAGTTGCTTGATACCATGTGCTCCGGGGGTTTCATGAATAAGTCTCCAGATGATGGTTGGGATTATTTGGATGAGGTAGCCAAGAAATCATTGACGTGGAATTATGAAGATGCCGGTGATCGAGCAATGGCTAACCAAGGCCCTGGTGGCTCTGGGAAGTTTTCCATAAATGAGCACAATGCTATTGAAACACGGATCGAGCAACTAGCGCAAAAGTTGGAAAAGATGGAACTAAAAGGGGTGAAAGAAGTTAGAGAGGTACAAGCAGTAGAAATGTGTGCAATATGTCAAACATCGGGCCATTCCACCGACAACTGCTCGTCCATTCTGACTTACAGGCAGCATTTCCACAACCTCAACCTTCCTATCGAAGACGTTAGTGCAATAAGCCAAAGGTTTGACTCATTCCCGCAGAGTTTCAATCAAGGTCAAAGGCAAAACATGGGGTTCCGCTGGAACAATCAAAGTGAAGGAGGGTCATCGCAAGCACCTCCCGGTTCTCAAATGCAACCATGGCGCCCTGCACCAGGCCAGGGGCAACCTCGATTTTCACAAGGACCACCAGGGTTTACACCATCCGGACAATTTCAAGGTTCTAACCAATTTCAACCCCAGCCAAGGCGATCTTTGGAGGATACTTTGCAGTCTTTCATGCACGCTCAGACAAGTTATAACGAGAATAATACGCAAATGATGGGGGAATTAAAGAATCAAATGGGAGAGTTGACAACGTCAATCGGGCTTCTCCAACAAGAATGGGGTAAGTTTCCAACACAGCCACAAGCCAATCCACAAGGCCAGCTACTCATTGGTAGTTCTTCAGGACCTCCGCCCGAGCAAGCCCAAGCAATTATCACTCTTAGGAGTGGCAAGGCCGTTGATAACCGTGTTGTCAACCCGCCGGCTACACCTCTCCTGGCGCCATTTCCTTCTTTGACAAGTTCTCCAACGCTTGGGGAATCTCCCGAGCCAACTCCAGAAGAAGACGGGGAATCTCCCGTGCAAACTCCACTGGACACCAATGCTACTCCAAGTCAACAAGTGACTCCCGTTCTGGCACCCTATCCTTCCAGACTGAAGAAACCGGTTCACCCATCCAAAAGCACCGACATACTTGAGGTTTTCAAGCAGGTCAATGTTAACATTCCCTTGATGGATGCCATCAAGCAAATTCCTTCATATGCCAAGTTCTTGAAGGATCTATGCACCCAAAAGCGTAAGCTTAATGTGCACAAGAAGGTGTTGCTAACTGAGCATGTTAGCCAAATTATCCAAACCGAGCTTGCACCAAAATACAAAGACCCCGGATGTCCTACAATTTCGATTACTATTGGGGATAAGAGAGTGGATCAAGCTCTTTTAGATTTGGGGGCGAGTGTGAATTTGCTACCGTATTCGGTCTACCAAGAATTGGGTTTGGGGGAGATGAAGCCCACAAGAGTTACTCTTCAATTGGCAGATAGGAGTGTCCGAATTCCTCGAGGAGTAGTGGAAGATGTATTGGTCCAAGTTGGCCAATTTGTTTACCCTGTAGATTTCGTTGTCTTGGATACTTGTCAGTCATCTACCACACCGTTATCTACTCCCGTCATTCTTGGGCGGCCGTTTCTTGCAACCTCAGATGCCGTAATCAGCTGTCGGAATGGGCTGTTGAACATGTCTTTTAGTAATATGAAAATGGAAGTAAACATGTTCAACGTGGGGATTCAAATGGATGATGATGATGACTGTGAACACATCAATCTTGTGGATACATTGGTGCAGGAGCATGTGGATGAATTCTTGTACAAGGACTCTTTGGAGGTAGCTCTTACCTCCGAAGAGGCCGCTTTTCTTGAATCGGATGAAATGGAATCTCTGTTCTCCTTGCTCAATGGCGATGAAAGCAATGAGGACGTTGTTGGAGTTGAATCATGGGTCCCAAAGTTCGAGGAGTTACCTCCTCTTGAACGGAAAACGGTACCATCTAGTGTTGAATCCCCTACTCTTAAGTTGAAAGCACTACCGGCCACTCTGAAATATGCATTTCTAGGCGAGAACAACACCTTCCCGGTGGTCATTTCAGCTTCTCTTACACAGCTCCAAGAAGAAGGATTGTAGGCATTTCTGAGAAGGCACAAGACAGCGATTGGATGGACTATTGCGGACATACAAGGCATATCTCCCTCCTTATGCTCTCATCACATTTACTTGGAGGAGGATGTCAAACCATCGCGCCAACCCCAACGCCGGCTTAACCCAATCATGAAAGATGTTGTCCGGGCGGAAATCCTTAAATTGCTAGATGTTGGGATTATCTACCCCATTGCCGATTCTAAGTGGGTAAGTCCCATCCAAGTTGTTCCTAAGAAGGCCGGGGTAACCGTTGTGCAAAATGACAAAGGGGAGCTTATTCCGACTCGTGTAGTCACCGGGTGGCGAGTATGTATAGACTA
This sequence comes from Rhododendron simsii, assembly GCA_014282245.1. Taxonomy (NCBI): domain Eukaryota; kingdom Viridiplantae; phylum Streptophyta; class Magnoliopsida; order Ericales; family Ericaceae; genus Rhododendron; species Rhododendron simsii. The sequence goes on along the minus strand of CM024957.1, from coordinate 11,131,425 downwards.
TCGTAAGCTGAATGCAAGTACCCGCAAGGATCACTTTCCTCTCCCCTTCATCGATCAAATCTTGGAGAGAGTTGCCGGTCATGCCTTCTATTGTTTCCTTGACGGTTATTCGGGTTATAACCAAATAGAAATAGCCTTGTCAGACCAGGAGAAGACAACATTTACATGCCCATTTGGGACCTTTGCTTATAGACGCATGCCATTCGGCTTGTGTAATGCTCCTGGCACCTTTTCCCGGTGTATGATGGGAATTTTCAGCGATATGGTTGAAAAAATTGTGGAAGTTTTCATGGATGATTTCTCCGTGTTCGGTGACTCGTTCGAGTCTTGTCTTGCCAACTTGGAGAAGGTCTTAACAAGATGTGAGGAGAAGAATTTGGTCCTCAATTGGGAAAAGTGCCATTTCATGGTCACTCAAGGGATTGTGCTAGGGCATATCGTATCGGAAAAGGGTATTGAGGTAGACAAGGTGAAAATTGATCTCATTTCAAACCTCCCTACCCCAAAGTGCGTCAAAGACATTCGCTCCTTTCTTGGCCATGCAGGTTTTTATCGGCGATTTATCAAGGATTTCAGCGCAATTTCGAGGCCACTTTGCCATCTCTTATCCAAAGATGTTCCCTTCGAATGGACCGCTACTTGTGAGCTAGCATTTGCTAAGCTCAAGGGTAGCCTCACTACGCCTCCTATTGTTCAAACGCCCGATTGGAACCTGCCTTTTGAGTTGATGTGCGATGCAAGCGATTATGCCGTCGGGGCCGTTCTTGGCCAAAGGAAAGACAAGCATCCATGGGTGATCTACTACGCGAGCAAAACTCTCAACGATGCGCAAATGAACTACTCCACCACGGAAAAGGAACTTCTCGCCATCGTGTTCGCCTTGGATAAATTCAGATCTTACTTAGTTGGTGCTCCGATTACGATTTACACCGACCACTCGGCACTCAAGTATCTCTTCACTAAGCAGGATGCCAAGGCACGTTTAATCCGGTGGATTCTTCTTCTGCAGGAATTTGACATCACTATTAAGGACAAAAAGGGAGTGGAAAATGTGGTAGCCGACCATCTGTCGCCCTTGGAGTTCACGGATCGTACTACGCATATCCCCATTGGAGACACTTTCCCCGATGAGCAACTCTTTGGCATATCAACGGCTCCGTGGTTCGCTGACATTGTAAATTATTTGGTTACGGGCTTAATTCCAACACATTGGTCTTCTCATGAGCGTCGGCGATTTTTGTCGGAGATGAAACATTTCTCTTATGATGATCCATACTTGTTTAAGTACTGTCCTGACCAAATCATCCGCCGGTGTGTTCCTGACTTGGACCAACGTGGGATTCTGAAATTTTGCCACTCGGAGGCGTGTGGCAGGCACTTTTCTGCCAGCAAGACCAAAGCCAAGATACTCCAATGCGGATTTTATTGGCCGACCTTGAACCACGACGCTTATGCCTTTTGCAATACTTGTGACCGCTGCCAACAATTGGGTAAAGTGACCCGACGGGATGAAATGCCTCAAGCCAAGTTCATAGTTGTTGAAGTCTTGTTGGGGTATCGATTTCATGGGCCCATTCCCAATGTCATTTGGCAACCTGTACATCCTATTGGTTGTTGATTATGTGTCAAGGTGGGTGGAGGCCATTGCTACTCGTACTAATGATCACAAGGTTGTGCTTGACTTTCTGAAGGAGAATATCTTATCGCGTTTTGGGGTCCCTCGTGCAATTATTAGTGACCAAGGATCTCATTTCTGCAACCGGCCGTTCACCGCCTTGATGAAGAAATATGGCATCACGCACAAGGCCTCCCTCGCATATCATCCCCAAACCAACGGTCAAGCCGAGCTCGCCAACCGTGAGGTAAAACGCATTCTTGAGAAAACGGTAAATCCTAACCGAAAGGATTGGTCTTTAAGATTGACCGATGCGCTTTGGGCATATCGTACTACATACAAGACGGTTTTGGGTGCTTCGCCCTATCGGCTTGTGTAGGGGATGAAAACAGTTGGCGCTCTGAACGGACCAGACTGTAATCGGCCTCACGTGCCTCTACACCGGATCTCTAGTTCTTCGTCGGAACCCTAATCTGCAAGACAGACAAGGGGTGAGTGCACCTTTGCCTCTCGTGGCAAAGGCCCTCCGATGGCTAAGTTAGTATCACGTACCGATCAATAAACCCTAATTATCAATAGGAAAGCAATAAGAGATAGCCCAATATTGCATACCTTTTGCCTCCAGGATTACCTCGTATTTATAGATTCGCGGATGCTTGCTGCCCAAGCATCCCAGTTGCCCTAGGATTCCTGCCTCGTATAGGAAACCTCTTTTCTTATGGATTCTCGTTCCCTTATCTTTATAATATCTTAATCTTTATAGGACTCTCAGTCCTTTTGGGACTCTTCCCCATAATTATCCGAACACCCCACTCACGTTGGGTCTCTAGCCTCGATCCTATATACTCGGGATCTTACCCTTTTACGGAATATTACCATTCTGGAATATTCTTGCCACATCACGACTTAAGGCAACTCTTTGGACTGTTCGGCTTCCTCTTTACCGAACAATCCTTCTGGACCAATGACCTTACATGCAACTGGTCCACATTGTTATATCTGGTCAAATGACTTCACATGTCTTTTGACCTTATCAGCCGAACAGATTGTCTAGACCAATGACTTCGCGTGTCACTGGTCCATATTGCTGCTCATCGCACTGCCCGGCGATGAACTTATCATTCCTGTCACGTGTCCCTAACACATCACGTGCTCGATGACTAATCATACCTGTTCGGGGATACCTCCCTACAATTGCTCCCCAGCTTTATCCGTTTGCCACTACTCGGGGGCAATGGGTAAAGCTTTTAGCTACAACGGGTCTGGACCATCCTTGTCCAGGCCCGAACAGCCATTTCGTTAATACTCTTTAAGATCCTTGGCGGCTTAGTCATTATACCATCTCGGGGCAATAGCTCCACGTGGCATGTTTCATATGCCTTGCATTTAATTTTGATTGACGTCTCAGTGAAGACGGCGTCAGAATAGCGTCTGTTGAAGCCCTCTCTCCGTTACCTTTCTTGTAACGGCGTAAGGAGCGGCGTTTCATTTCTGTCATTACGCCCTAACCCCAAAAGAGGGTTACTTTTGGTTTTCAAAAAAGAAAACGAAAGCGTAACTTTCTCTCTCTACAACCAGGCGAAAACTTAGTCCTTTCTCTTTCCGCCATTGCCGCCGTCTGCTATCTGATTGCATCTCGGGTCACCACTGCGATTGCTCCGTAAGATTCTCGCTCTCGCCTTCCTCTCCGTGTTTTTCTGAGATTCACTTCAGATTTCTCCCTTTCACTTAGGGTTTCTTTATCTGTTTTGTTCCTCCATACTCATGGCGGAAAATGACGAAAATCTCCCAAAACCCAGCAAGTTCAGGAAATTGTGTGAAACTCCTAGTGCCATGGCGGCGTTCAGGGCTGAGTACAATATTCCTGATAACGTAGGAATTGAACTTGCCCCATTAGGTGCTGACAGGGATGGCGGTACTTGGGACAGAATGTGCATCCCAATAGTAGCCATCGTGGAGGGTGGGGTCCGTTTCCCCCTCCACCCACTACTCCGTCAGGTTTTGAACTGTTATCGCGTCACCCTCATGCAAGTCTCGACAAATGTATTTAGGTTAGTGATGGGGATAGTGGCTCTGAATAGGATATTAGGGACCCAGTTGGGCTTATGGGATATCCAGTGGTGGTATAGCATTGTGCTAAACCCCGAGTATAACACTTTCTATTTCAAAGTTAGGAGAGCAGAAAAGCGTCTTGTGCTCAACTTACCAGACTCTGCTCGTGACCACGAAATTGACTTCCTCTATGTAACAGGAGCATTCGAGCCAATAGGGGAAGACGGCCAAGTGGTGGGTTTGCATTGCCCCCACATATGGGGTTACCCACGTACGCTTCTAATTTCACTTTGTACATTCCTGTCGACTATGTCACCCCTGTTTTGTTTTCTTTTTGTATCTCTAACTTCTGCTCTGGATTATTATTATGCAGCTGAAAACGCCAATAGGCGCCCCAGACGCGAACCGAGTTACATCCGAACAGAGGAGATAAACAGAATCTTGAAATACACAGGAGAGCCGGGCACCCGAACTGCCGGATGTGGTCGTGACGCGCACGTCCTGCTGGGCTACGATCCTGCATACAGGGGATTTATTGACAGGAGATTAGCCCACCCGAGCACTAGTGGTGCGTCAACGTCTACGGCCCCTCAATCAACAAGTGTGAGGACCAACGTGGGAGTTACGGTTGCCGGGGAGCCAGGCGAATTCCCAATATCAGAAGGTGTTCCCCTACCGCGACTGGTACTCAGGAGATCTCGAAGACAGACTGTTTCTCAACAACAGTCTGAACGGCCAATCCACACCAGTGACACCAGCCAATCATCTTCGTACGGATATTCACCCTCTCCTCCAATTTCAGACAACATGACTCTCCAGCCTTTGAATCTCAGCTCTCTCCTCACCGTCCAAACGCGAGGACGCGGTGGTGCCAATAGGGTGGCATCAACTGGAGCCGCCCCCCCTCCATCTCGTAGCAGAAGGGGGAGGTCGACACGATCATCCTCGTCTCCTCGCTACAGCTCCCTTGAGGTTGGAGATGCTTATCAGGATAAGCGTGCAAGGACTGAGGACCCAGCGTCTTCAGATGTCCCAGCTGACACAGAAATCAGCCAGCCCCAATCACCCCCTCAACAAGTGCTTCCCCAGTCATGGGTTCCCTCACTCATCAGGGGTGATCGTCCCGTTCACATCGGGGATAGTGCCAGCTCAACTGAGACTGCACTAGCTCTCGCACAGGCTCTATCCCTCCCTGTAGATATGCAGAAGGAGTCCTCATCTCCTGCAGATAGGCTCGTTTCCACTGGTCTCGTCAGTGGGATCAAGGTAACAAACTCATTTTCTTGTTAGATATGCCTTTCTTATGATAGTTAAGAATTCCTTGGACTCACTTGTGGTACTCGTTTAGTTTATTCAAAAGATGATGACGTTAGGTCAGAAGTTTCAAGAGGCTGATGCTGAGAGGATTAGACTTCTGAACGACAATACGAGGCTGCTTCGCACAGTCTCGAGGCTGGAGAGAGAAAGAGACAAGGCCAAAGCTGAGGCTAATGAAACGAAAAACAAACTCGAGGCGGCCGAAGACAGTCTCAGTCAGGCTTTGAGGGAGATGGATGGTGCCAAGAAGGCTGCTTTTGACGAGGGTTATCAGAAGGGATACGATGTCACCACGGCCAGCTACGTGGAGCAGGTACCAATCCTTCAAGACCAAGTCTGGACTGCATGCTGGGAGACCTGCCTGACTAAGGTCGGTGTTGCTGACGATTCCCCCCTATGGACGGAGATGGAACTTCCCAGTAGCCGGGCAGCAGCTCCTCAAGAAGATGAGGAACCCCTAGTTGACGATGTTGACCGTCAAGTGGACGAATACGCAGATGCAGATGAGGAAATAGAGATGGAGACTCAAGATGCTTCTTTGGAGCACGGGTCCGGCCAGGAGGCAGCCACTGAAGCCAGTGTTGCCGTGGAAGATGCTGCTGGCAATGGGGACGTGCTTCAAAGGGCTGCAACCAATGCTGCACCAGAGATCCAGGAGTTAGACTGAATTTGCTTCCCTGCAGTACCTGACTGCATAGTATCAGTAATTTCATGTTTTGGTTAACAGTATTAGGCCCTTTGCGGCATGACGTTTATTTTGCTCGGTCCTTTGTGGCCGTGGCTTTGGCATCTCGTACGTTCTATGATTTTAAACATTTCGTGCTTAAATATCGAAATATGTTGGGTTATAGCTTTATCCAAGTATTTCGTACTTCGTGCTTTTCGTATTATGCCTGTCGCCCGGGTATTTCGTACCTGGATTTTACTAAGTATGTTCGTACTTAGAGCTGTACAAGTATTTCGTACTAGTATGTTACTAAGTATATTCGTACTTAGAGTTGTACAAGTATTTCGTACCTGGGGTATCGCATACCTAAATCTGATTAAAATTCCTCGAATTTAAATCAAAAGTTAAATGTAAGTTTCTCAGACTTATAGTATCTCAAACTTCTTAGCACAATCACTTGCTAAAATGATTGTATCCGAACAGCTGCATGTTCGTGCGCAGTTTATTAAACCTATCAAATATAGATGTATTCGTATATGGCATTTGTGCCAATCCCATGCTCCCCAATATGAATAAGGAAACGAAAATCGGTATTCCATATTTCATATTTCAAAAAGCTGAATATACTGTGAGGAAAAAGGATATCTTTATTCATAGACTGAACTCAAGGGGGCGTTATTCGTACTCCTTGCAATTAAAACATAATAATCATAAGTAAGATAAGAAAACAAGGGAATTTTATTCGTAATTCTCACACAATCACGTAGTGTAATCTAAAAGAAAACTTAACTCTTCTAAACAAAGAATTTTCTCAGGTTATGGACATTCCACAGCTGCGGAATCGGGTTACCGTCCAGATCAGCCAATCTGTAGGCCCCTATGCCCACAATTTCGGTTACTCGATACGGGCCTTCCCAATTGGCACCTAGTTTGCCTTCGTTGGCCACCTTGGTATTGCCGAGCACCTTTCGCAGTACAAGGTCCCCAACACCAAACTCTCGAGGGTGGACGTGCTTGTTATAGTCCTTCATCAGCTGTTCATGATAAGAAGCTAGATGAATCAGTGCTTTCTCCCTCCTTTCCTCGGCGAGATCAAGCTCAATTTCGAGGGCCCTGTCATTGCCCCCACTCTCAACCAATACTGTCCTGTTGGTTGGGAGGCCCACTTCTAAAGGTATGACTGCCTCTGTGCCATATGCCAACGAGTAGGGGGTCTCTCCCGTAGACCTCCTAGGAGTTGTCCTGTGCGCCCATAGAACAAGAGGTAATTCATCGGGCCATTTCCCCTTAGCCTTATCCAACCTCTTCTTGATCCCGTCAAGAATGGTTTTGTTAGATGCTTCTGCCTGCCCATTGCTCTGCGGGTAGGCTGGAGTCGAATAGTAATTCCGTATCCCAAACTGGGCACAAAAAGCCTTAAATTTCTTCTGAAATTGGGACCCATTATCTGTGATCAAGGAATAAGGAACCCCAAATCGAGTAATGATACTCTTCCACACGAACTTTTCTACCATAGACTCGGTGATTTTGGCCAATGGTTCTGCCTCAATCCATTTAGTAAAGTAGTCTGTTGCAACTAACAGGAATTTTCGGTTCCCAGTTGCTTTGTGGAGGGGACCCACGATGTCCATTCCCCACTGGGCAAATGGCCAGGGGCTCGTCAAAGGTACCAGGTCTTCGGCCGGTGTTCGAATCATTGGTGAGAATTTCTGACATTTCTCACAAATTTTCACATACATCTTTGCATCCTCCTGCATATGTGGCCACCAGTAGCCTTGAGTAATTGCTCGGTGGGCAATGGATCTTCCCCCAGCATGACTTCCACAAGTTCCTTCATGTATTTCGTGAAGAAATTTCTGCACCATCTCGGGGTGTACGCACAGCAAGTATGGACCTGTGAAGGACTTTCTGTAAAGCTTTCCTTCTGGGGATAGCCAAAACCTTGCAGACTTGGTTTTGATCTTATGAGCCTCCTTTTTATCATTGGGAAGTGCTTCATCCCGTAAAAATTCCACGATAGGGTCCATCCAACTTGGACCTTGGTTCACTTCCAAAACTAACTCCCGGCTTTTCCCAATGCTCGGCTCTGAGAGATACTCAACTGCAACTCTTCGCTTGAGTTCGGTCGAGACCGCTGCAGCCAGCCATGCCAGTGAATCGGCATGTGCATTCTGTCCAGAACTTATCTGTTCAATGTGGACCCTCTCAAAGGTATCAAGTAAATCTTTGGCGGCTTCCACATATGCCGCCATTTTCTCATTCCGGGCCAGATATTCACTGGACAGCTGATTCACCACAAGCTGTGAATCACAATGCACCCTCACTCTTTTTGCCTTCAGAATTTTCGCACTTCTCAATCCAGCTAGGAGTGCCTCATACTCCGCCACATTATTTGATGCGTTGAATCCCAGCCGGACAGACAGCTCTATCATAACTCCTCCGGGAGGGAAAAGAACAACACCAATTCCAGAACCAGTGTTACAAGCTGATCCGTCAACGAATAAATTCCATTCCGTATCATCCTGTTCGGCTGAGACTTTATCCGTCTTAGACAATGTTTTACTCTTCCGTTCCTTTTTCGTAGGAGGCAGGGGAGCTACCGTGGGAGAAAACTCTGCCACAAAATCAGCCAATACTTGGCCTTTGATTGCTGTTCATGGTTGATAATCAATATCGTACTGACTCAACTCGACGGACCACGTCGAGATTCTTCCTGAAAAATCTGCCTTTCGTAGCAGGGACTTTAGTGGAAATTCGGTGTATACCACAATCCTATGGCTTTGGAAATAGTGTGGCAGTTTTCTCGTTGCTGTCCTAAGCGCCAGGACAAGTTTCTCTAAAGGCAGATATCTCGTTTCTGCGTCTAGCAATGTCTTGCTTACATAATATATTGGGATTTGTTCGATTCCCAAATCCCTTAACAGGACTGCACTTACAGCATGCTCAGAAACAGATAAGTACAAAATCAAGGACTCACCTGGCTGTGGGGTTGACAGAAGAGGAGGCTCAGCCAGATACTTCTTCAGGTCCTGAAAAGCTTGCTCACATTCTGCTCTCCATTCAAACCCTTCCCTTTTTTTAAAAAACTGGAAAAAGGGCCTACATTTATCACTTGATCTACTGATAAACCTATTAAGTGCTGCAGCCATCCCAGTTAGCCTTTGAACCTCCTTCGTTGTTTTGGGGCTTTGCAGCCTTTGCAAGGCTGCAATCTGATCTGGGTTAGCCTCAATTCCCCTTATAGTGACCAAGTGCCCTAGGAACTTCCCAGAACCAACCCCAAACGCACATTTCGAGGCGTTGAGTTTCAACTTGTACTTTCTCAAAATCTCAAAGACTTCTCTCAAATCTGTAATGTGCCCTCGTTTGTCTCGGCTTTTTACCACCATATCGTCTATGTAAACCTCCATAGTTTTCCCGAGTAGTTCCCTGAACATGATAGTCGCGAGCCTTTGGTACGTCGCCCCTGCGTTTCTCAGCCCAAACGGCATGACACTATAGCAGTACAGGCCCCGTGGGGTGATGAAAGATGCTTTCTCCTGATCGGGCCCAAACATAGCAATTTGATGGTATCCTCGATACGCATCAAGAAAACTCATTCGCTCGTAGCCAGCTGTTGCGTCAACCAACTGGTCTATCCTTGGGAGGGGAAAACTATCCTTAGGGCAGGCCTTGTTTAAGTCTGTAAAATCCACACAGACACGCCACTTTCCATTCTTCTTCTTTACGACCACGGTGTTAGACAGCCACTCAGGGTAATAAACTTCACGTATTGCTTTTGCCTCAAGCAAACGATTAACTTCTTCAATAACAGCATCCACGTGCTGTACGGCCGCCCTACGTTTTTTCTGAATAACTGGTTTATGTTGAGGGTCGACATTCAAATGGTGGCAGATTACGTTAGCATCCACGCCGGGCATCTCCTCTGGTACCCATGCAAACACATCGACATATTCCTTCAGAAACTGTATTAACTCAGCCTTTTCCTCTGCCGATAACGATTCCCCAATTAAAAAATATCTTTCAGGATCAACTTTGTCGATCTGAATCTTTTCCAAGCCCTCGATTACTTTATCGGCCGGACATCTTCCGACATCCTCGATAGTCGGTTGATCCGGCACCTCCAGTGCATGAACATGGTGGGCCTTTGGGGCCTTTTTAACGATGGAAATCAGACATTGTTGAGCCACTTTCTGGTTGCCCCTGATTGCTTCGACCCCATTGGATCCTGGGAATTTCACCATCTGGTGATAAGTTGAGGAGACTGCCCTCATTTTGTGTAACCAGGTTCTTCCTATAATCGCGTTATAGGAAGAAGGGACGTCTACAACCAGAAAATCCGTCCTCAAAACAACTGATCCTGCCCGAACAGGCAGTGTTACCTTTCCAAGCGGCCAGACTGCCCCTGCGCCAAACCCAATCAAAGGCATTATAGACTGCTCCAGATCTATCTGGGCCAGCCCCAGCTTCCTGAACGCGTCGTAGTACATCACCTCTGTACAACTTCCTGAATCCACGAGGATCCTTTCAACGTCATATTCCCCAACTCGTAGGGTTATGACCAAAGCATCGTTATGGGGAACTTGGACTTCCCCCAAATCTTCATCCGTGAATGCTATGCTTTCATGGCATACGCCACTCCCTCGGCCTCTTTTATTCCCCAACCGCATCACATGCTAGTCGTGCTTAACCTGCCTTTGCAGTAGCCTCACCTCATTTCTCGTATAAGGTGCGGCTAATCCGTGTATCATGTGGATTACCCCTTTAGGATTTTGCTCGTAATCCATCTTTATAGCTTTCCCTTTTTCCTTCGGGTCCTCTTGGATAAACTCCTTGAGATATCCACGAGAAACTAAATCGTCGAGATGCCTTTTATACATTTCACAATCCTCGGTCATATGGCCCCAATCTTTGTGGTAACTGCAGTGCTGATTCGTGGCACGTTTTGCATCTTTATCTCCGCCTAAACTTGGGGGCCATTTAAAATACGGCTGATTCTTAATTCGATAAAGAATCCTGTAGATTGGTTCCTTCCAAACTGTTGTAATGGAGAAGAAGGACTTTGGATCAGGGGCTTGCTTCTCTTTGTACGGCTCTTTCTTAGCCTGCCCGTATTCCTTTCTCTCCTTGTATGTCTTGGGTTCCGGCTTATCCACCTTTTTGGCAGACGCTTTGGACTGTTCGGTAACAGTCCTGCCGTCCTCACGAAGTATGTCATCCTCCATTCTGGCGTGTTGCTCTATACGTTCCATCAGCTTGGCCAACGTTGCTACCGGGTGTTTGTTCAATGAGCGGCGCAATTCACCCCGAACAGGTAAACCAGTTTTGAACGTTGCGATGGCGTATTCCTCACTGCAACTTTCAATCTCGTTGAAAGTTTCCCAGTACTTTTTTGCATAATCCCTGATCGGCTCGTCGTCTACTTGCTTCATCGTAGAAAGGCTTTCAAACGTCTTTGGAGCCTTTCTACTTGTTAAGAACCGAGCAGTGAATTCTTCTGCCAGCTGTCTCCATCCTCGTATGGAGCGCGGGGCCAATTTGTGAAACCAGGATAAAGCTACCTTGCCAAGGCTTGATGGGAACATTTTGCACAAAATGGCATCATCGCCATCATGCATGAACATGGCCTGCTGGTAGTGCTGTATGTGAGCCACAGGATCCGTGTTTGTCTCGTAAAGCACGAATGCTCCATGCTTCACTCTACTCGGCAACCTAGCCTCTTGTAACCTTCTTGAGAAGGGGGAAGTCGCTATGTTGCTCAGGGCCTTTCTTGCTGCTTTTCGTGCAGTTACTGTACCATCCTCGAATTCTCTCGTCTTGTGAGCCGTGGCATTGGCCCAATCAGCATCAGGTCTCTCGTACCTGTCCCGGTGATGTTTCCTTTTGCCCTCTTCTTCAGAGGTGGAACTCCGGTCCTTACTCCTCCTTTTTCGTGAGAACGCCCTCTGTCTTTCCGGTGTTAGGCTTCTGCTTCTGTCACTCCTTTTTCGTGGAGAAACCTGATTTCGCCTCATAGTAGGACTTCTGCTCCTTCTTCCTCGCGAACGTGCCTGCCTATGGACTACTACAGTCCGTCTATCTCTTTCAGGACTCCTCCTCGAGAGTCCAGAATCTTCTGGGTATTCCCGTATCCGTTGCAACTCTTGTATTTCGTACTCTCGTTTCTTAATCAAACGAGCGTACTCCTCGATTTCTTTCCTCTTTCGGTCGAGGACATCCTCACTATTGTGTATACTTCTTGACTGTTCCACCGACGCTTCTCTTTGGTGAGACTTGCTCCTTCTCGTGGAGGCCGTGGGTGTCTTGCCCTGCCTTCCGGTGGGCTTTTTTGGAGCAGCTGGTGGAGATTTATCTCCTCCACCACTTAACTGGTCCTTTGGATTAAACGGCGTGACTGGATCTTCTTCCATCGTGATTGTTTTTCAAAAGAATGGGTTCGTTTCCCACAGACGGCGCCAATTGTAGGGGGATGAAAACAGTTGGCGCTCTGAATGGATCAGACTGTAATCGGCCTCACGTGCCTCAACACCGGATCCCTAGTTCTTCGTCGGAACCCTAATCTGCAAGACAGACAAGGGGTGAGTGCACCTTTGCCTCTCGTGGCAAAGGCCCTCCGATGGCTAAGTTAGTATCACGTACCGATCAATAAACCCTAATTATCAATAGGAAAGCAATAAGAGATAGCCCAATATTGCATACCTTTTGCCTCCAGGATTACCTCGTATTTATAGATTCGCGGATGCTTGCTGCCCAAGCATCCCAGTTGCCCTAGGATTCCTGCCTCGTATAGGAAACCTCTTTTCTTATGGATTCTCGTTCCCTTATCTGTATAATATCTTAATCTTTATAGGACTCTCAGTCCTTTTGGGACTCTTCCCCATAATTATCCGAACACCCCACTCACGTTGGGTCTCTAGCCTCGATCCTATATACTCGGGATCTTACCCTTTTACGGAATATTACCATTCTGGAATATTCTTGCCACATCACGACTTAAGGCAACTCTTTGGACTATTCGGCTTCCTCTTTACCGAACAATCCTTCTGGACCAATGACCTCACATGCAACTGGTCCACATTGTTATATCTGGTCAAATGACTTCACATGTCTTTTGACCTTATCAGCCGAACAGATTGTCTAGACTAATGACTTCGCGTGTCACTGGTCCATATTGCTGCTCATCGCACTGCCCGGCGATGAACTTATCATTCCTGTCACGTGTCCCTAACACATCACGTGCTCGATGACTAATCATACCTGTTCGGGGATACCTCCCTACAGCTTGTATATGGTAAGGCATGCCACCTTCCAGTGGAAGTAGAGCATAAGGCATATTGGGCTATTAAACAATTGAACTATCGTCTGCCCGATGCTGGAGTTCACCGCAAACTCCAGTTGAATGAGCTTGAAGAAATCCGTAGAGATGCATATGATAATACCAATATTTACAAGTCTAAAGTTAAGGATTTTCATGATAAGCACATTCAAAGGAAAATTTTTGAAGTTGGCCAAAAAGTTCTTCTTTATAACTCAAAACTTCATCTTTTTCCGGGCAAGCTGCGTTCTCGGTGGATTGGCCCCTATATTGTGCATCAAGTTTTTCCTCATGGGGCCATTGAAGTGGCTAATCCGGTAAATGGACATATTTTTAAAGTCAATGGGCAAAGGCTTAAGCCATTTTTGGAAAATTTCCCGAAAGAGGAAAGTGACGAAGAATTGGTCGCTCCGGTGTACCCGGTCGACCTTGTTGTTTGAGTTGTTTCCTTTTACCTATTTTTGCACAGGGAGCGTAAGCGTAATCGTTGAACTTAACTGTTTGTCAGACCCGGCCCCCAGGTCGGGCGTACCCACCATTGACTTGGGTTTGTAGCTCCGCACGCCGCTACTAAAATAAGGATCGTGTGCCCAGCTCCGGTTAGTAAGGGCAATGTCTCGTGCTTGTATATATTTGTGTGTTTCATTCATGTTGGGTTTTTCAAATTATAAGATTCCACCAAAGCATCATTGTATCGGACTTTAATTAGTCTCTCTTTGTAGTAGTTTACCGTTAATGATCCATGCTCACCAGATATGTCCCTATCGGGGGCAGCTTAGGTCTTTGGGTGAGACTTGATATTCCCGTGCTTTGGCGCTAGGCTCTGTCTTGTCTCACTTGGTTTCGATCATAGGGAACGCTGGGCTTAATTGCTTGGCGAGGTCAAGCAGTGAATTTTACTTCGGGCATGATGTAGCAAACTTGACGGTCTAGTATAGCCACCCGTGTCTTTACCTACTTGGTGGGACACGGGAAAAAAAGTATGACTCGTAAGATTGCGTGAAAATCGGGTGGTGTTCTTTATTGTTTCCCTTGTATATATCTGTTGTTGGCGCCCGGATTACATGAGCCGGGCGGTTCTAATGTCATTTGGCTTTTAGTAGGTAGTTCGAGCTTAAGTCTTTTACAGGGTGTACGTGCTACCACACCAGCCTTGGTGGATTGGATCTAAAGTCGAAGTGATTGCGGCATTCAAGAGCCCTAAGCATGGGTGCGATTACGTGTCGCGGTTGTTAGTCCAACAAAACTTTGGCCATGATCCTGTGTTACTAGCTATGGTTCCGTTGGAAGAACCGAAGGAGTCGACCTTGGAAGCCGTTCGGATGACGAACACCGCCAGTGACTCAAAAGCCTCCAACTTGGTCGAGGTATACGGGGGTTGACATTCCCCCATTGGTACGTCTTTTCTCCCTTCTTCCCTTACTGTTGTTCTCCATGCTATGAGGGCATAGCATATTTTAAGTTGGGGGGAGGGTTATATTTATGCTATAAATATATTTTGTTTGTTTATAAGTTTGGGGTAAAATTTCAATTTAGGGTAAAAATTTCAATTTTAGTCTTGCAATCCTTCCGTTATTACAAAGTTAGTGGATTAAAACAACTAAGGCACATGCTCATTAAGTGTTATTTGGCAAGAGTTCGTTTTTCGCAAATTTTGTACTTTGCAACTTGCATGAATGGACTAGGGTTGGATGCGCGGAGTTCGAGTATGTTCTTGATCAAGTTTTGTCCATATCCCATCTCCATTCCTTGCATTCTTAGCTTAGGTAAATAATCTCATGTTCATGCCTAAATGTCTTTTGACGTCTTTATTGAATCGGTAAGGAATATATGGCGTACTTAGGAAGTGATACAAGGCATTCTTTGTATGATTATACCTCTTACATGTTCCCTCGCCCTATTTTTGTATCCTAGTCCGTGTCGTCCCTTTTTGTTCATTAACTTAGGGAACTGGATGCTTGGAGGGGTGTTGGGAGCTTTACTGCTGTGTTGAGAGATGCTCTGGAGAGTATGGGGCTGTGCTAAATGTTGTGGGAATGGAAAACAGGTGAAGAACTGCAATTTCCCAGGAAACTACAAAATGTTATCGATAACATTGTCAGAGTTATCGATAACTCTGTGTTCAGTGGGTTCCCAGGATAAATGTTATCGATAACTTAAGCTGAGTTATCGATACCTGTGCGTTACGGGCGGTTTAAAATTTGAAAAGGCACGTCTGATCCCAAATTATAAATGCACCCACTCTCTCTCTATTCCTCCATAACCGTCCCTCTCCTCACCCTTTTCACTCCCAACTCTCCTCACCTCCCTAAATTCGTCCATATTCCCCCAATTTCTTCACCAAATCCTCCATCTCCACGCCTCTCTCACCACATTCACCCCATTATTCCAAGGAGTCTAAAAAATTTCGAAGTTCTCAAGTCCTGAATTCGTCCAGAGCAAGGTAAACCCGAAATTTACTGTTTTTCTTTCTCTCTCTCTCATTTTCTTCCAATTTCCTCCACCATACCCCTCCATGCATCACCATTTTGAACCATTTTACCAGTTAACTCAACCCCAATCTGATTTTGGTTATCCTGGGGTCTGATGTTGCAACTTTGCATCTTCCCTATTGTGTTGCATCCTGGTTACTAAAGTTGTGTTTTACAGATCCTCTGTTCAGTTATTTCTGGGGGTTGTGGTTTCAATGGCAAGAACAAAACAGGTGGGTGAGGGCAGTAAGGGCAAACAAGTTGCTTCCTCCTCTCGACAGGAGAGTGAGGATGATATTGTGGAGGAGAGTGATCACGACTCGATGGAGGAGGACAGTGAGGAAGAGGCTGCCCCTCTGGAAAGCAGAACGGGCCAGCGAGAGAAGCGTCGCAAGCGTAGAACGCCCGAGCAGATGGAGGCGGATGCTAAGTTAGACTGGGTGGAATCAATACCACTCAAGGGTTTCAAGTGTGAGCGGAGTGTGAATCGGAGGAGCTTCGCAAACAACAATGATATCCTCAACTTGCTCCATAATCAAGGTTTGAAATTCTGGACTAGAGCTCTTCTTGGTTACAATGCGGCTGGTGTGATTGAATTTTATCAGAATTTAGATATAAGTGAGGCATTGACCAATGGAATAGTTAAGTCGAAGGTTCATAATAGGAGGATTGTGGTGGATGCTGGGGAAATTGCAAAGTACTTGAAGTACGAGAGGCCGCCGGGGGATTTGGTAAATTATCCGCGTTCCGAGCCCTTAGACACGGATATGATCATTCATGATTTGTACTCCGCTGTTCCAAAAGTTGGGGTTCCTCCACACATACCGGGGAAGTTTAAGGATATCTATAGGGTTTTGAACCAAATTGTGCATTACAATCTTTATCCCCGAGGAGCGGAGAATAAGCCGTCAAAGAAAAGTGCGGAGATTATGTATGTGTTCATGAACGAGGGTGAGTATAAAGCAGATTGGGCAAGGTTTATTTTTGAGCAGATTGTGGATTTCAAAGGAGATACTTTTGGCACAGCCCGATGCCCCTATCCTTGCATGATTACAGCATTCTTGAGGGATAAAGGCATTTCAAAGGGACCTTATGAGAAACTTGATCCACCATCTCCCGGAGCGATCACCAAGGCAGTGCTTGTAAAAAGCAAGTCTCAATCCAAGGCAGTTTCAGCAGCAACATCAGCGGGGCCGTCGGCTTCCGCTCCGCCCGAGCCATCTCTATGGTCGATCCCTGATCCTAAGGCATCAAAGGAAAGTATTTGGCGGAAGCTTTGCTGTCAGAACATTGCCATTTGGAATTGCATTCAGAAGGAGAAGAAAGAGAGGAAGAAGTTAGCAAGAGAGGTTGGGGAACTCAAGCACGAGCTGAATTGGCACACGCGTTACATTGAGAGTACTACCGATGAGAAGTACGAGGCTCCGCCTAGGGCTGAAGAGGAAGAAAGTGAGGAGGATGTGTTGTTTGGACCGGGGGCTGTTCCCCGGGGGGCAGTGAAGAGCTTGTTTAGGGTCGGTGGTAGTAGTAATAAGCATAAATCCCTCTATTTGGTCGGGGTGCTTGGTGGTTGACAGCCCACCTATCTATCTTTGTTTATCGTTTTTAGTTAGTGATCTTTGAGTTAGGAGTTGGTAAGTTTTTGTTTAGGCCTTGTTGAGGCTTTGACTTGGTAGTTCGAGTTGGTGGCAGCCGTTGAACCATGCTAGTATATGGCTGCCACCCCGTTTTGCTAACCTTTCTTTCATTAAACCAAGGTCATTACATGCTTTAAAAGTCCTTTGTTGATTCGTAGTACGCCTTTATTCCGTTTTGATTCAGTTGTGGTGTTGGGCATATTTAGTTCATGGCATGTTTTCTCTTGGTAATTTAGATCTTGGCGTTGTAATTTTTGATACTCTTGCGAGGTGCTCTCTGCTTAGAAGGCATGGTATTTTTGTCCCCCATTGCCCTTTTTTTTTTAGCACCTCTTTTGTGGGATATGTTGCTTAGCGTGCGTTTACATTGGTGAAGACCGTACCCTCTCTTTTGACTTCGGATACGATCTTTTATAACTTGCTCTGAGTATGCTCGGTACTTGGTGATATATCCTGGTTTTCAGCTGTTAGTTGCAAGTTTGGATAAATTTGCTTTTGGAACTCTTGCTAGCTGTTAAGTTATGGAGTATGTACCTTAGCTGTTTTGTCGGAAGGATTGCTAGTTTTTAGTAATAGTTGTTTATGTTGCTCGGGGCATAGCAACGTTCAAGTTGGGGGGTGTGATAAGCACCTAAGATTGCAAATACTTGGGTGCTTAAATCCTCCTAAATTGACGGTTCTATGTCTTTTTGTTCATTAATTTCAACTGTTTGCACGTAAGGTGCTCTGTCGAGTGTTTCAGGTCATTCGTGCTAATAAGGCGGTTTTGTACGCCAATGGTTACGTCAGAACCTATCCAAGACCTCAAGGTCCGCCGGCACGCACTTTAACAATGGACGGTCTTTGAAGTAAAAGAATGAAAGCGCCTTGAGTCCCTTGGTGGTCGAGTTGGCTAGAATTGAGCCAAAGCACGCCAAGCGAGCCAAACGCTCAACGATGATCATCAAAATCGAAGGGCACTCAAGGGTTCATGGAGAGAGTTCCCCGTCAAGTTTAGAGCCATGAGACGAGGTGCTACTTGAAGTCCAAGAGGCGACGAGGAATTCAAGGCAGCCCAAAAGGCTGGTTCATGATTTCTGCAGAAGAAGTTATCGATAACTTAACATATGTTATCGATAACATTTCCTTTCCGTTCCTTCAAACCTACCAGAAACCCTTTTGTTATCGATAACTTTGGTGAAGTAATCGATACCCTTGCGCTATTTTTGGCCAGAATTTGTCCAGAGGCAAGGAGAGCGATAACATTTGGTCAAGGTTATCGATAACGTTTTGTACTGGGTGGCCATTTTAGCATTGTTATCGATAACAATTTCAATGTTATCGATAACATTTTGTCCGGGAAGATATTTTTCTTGCTTTTTCAGACTTTCCACTTTTGGAAACTTTCTTTTAATAGGCTACTTTATGGGGTTTTTCCTGGCTTTTGAGGAGAGAGAAAGTCCCTTTTGTATATATAGGTCCTTCTCTATCCCTCTTTTGGGACCTAGCCCATTACGTAATTAGGTTTTTCCCCATTAAAGCTCTTTAAGCTTTTGCAAGTGTAATTTCCATTTAACTTAAGTAAGTTCTTTGTGTTGTTCATTTTCTCGTTTATTAAAGTTGATCGTGTGGTTTGGATCTTTATTAATCTCAAGTTTATTTCTGTTTCCTTCGGTCAAAAATGTTGGTTAAATTTAGCACTTCTTCTAGTCGTCCAAATATGCGTGAGTAGTCGATTAGGCTTGGCTTCGGGGTGATTAATGCTCCGAAATTTACGTTTATCTTGTCTTTCTCAACTCTCGACTTAAAGTTTGATAAGGAAAATGAGCATTGTTCGGCCTTTATGTAACAAAACTAATCGATGTTAATCTCCAGTGATCATGTGATCGCTCACATGGTTCCGTAAGCGATGTCTCGGTTTGTGTTTGCCAAAAGAATGAAAGAACTCACTCATTTTCCATGTCACACTTCAAGTCTAACTATTTTCACCGCTAAATCTTTCGGTTGATAGCCTAAGCCGTGCGATTCAACCGAGTTTTCCTTGAGAAAGTTGGATAGCTTAAGTCCCGGGCGTTAGTCATTCCAACGCCTTGCCGCTTGTCTTAATCTAGTAAAAACTCATTTTCTAGTCATTTTCATAAGAGCATTTTCCACCTTTCAAAGGAAAACCAAAAGTTGGCCGTCTTAACGCCGCAAACCTTTACACCTAAAAATCCTGGCAAGCTATAAGGAATTATCTCTGTGGGTACGATCCCGGACTTTCCGGTATTTATGCTGACAACGGCCTAGCCCTACGCTCGGGGTAAAACGACCCGTTTCAACGGTTAGGTTTTGGACGAAGCAACTACCCGCCAGGTTTTATCAAAACATCACTGGGCTAACTTTGCCAGGTTTTATATCATCACTGGACTCCCGCCAGTTTCAATTCATTACTGGGCTTACTTTGCCAGTTTCAAATTATCACATCCAACTCATCACATCTCAACATCCTGTCTGCAGGCAGATCCAAAAATAAACTTTCCAATTTATCCATTACTTAGCACCGTCTAAGTGAACTCTATTTGCATACCACCCCATGTCTCTAAATTCCAATCTAACATATAATCACAAATCGGAGCAGTATACAAATAATCACAATGATAATTGAAATAAATAATAAGCGTAGAAATCACGTAACTTTTTATGAATGGGCTGTTGCCCTTAATCTTGTATGGCCAATAAGTTAATAATAACGCAAGAAACTTTTATCAAATAAAAGTTTTTATAAAAAGAATAAATCTAGGCTTGTATAAATTTTATTTAAGAAATTAGATTGATTAAAAACTAATTAAATTAGGTAAAAATATTAGAATAATTATCATGACCTTCATAAGAGTCTTAAAGGTCTTATACAACATGTTTGAATGTCAAAAGTTGGGTTCGGAAGGTCTCGGGATCATTTTTAAATGAAGACATTAAATAAAGTGGCCGAAAGGTAAGTAAATAGATAGTAAATAATTTACTAATTAAAATATGCTGAGGTTAACAAGGTTTCATCTTTAAAGTGTAAGGAGTCTAAATAAAATTACTCGGGCATTAATAATAAGGTTTATAAAGTCGTAAGGTAATTTTGATTGGAAACACCATAAAAATAAAAATAAATAGTAAATTAAATAAAAAATATTAAATTAACAAGTTATCATATTTGTGATGCAAGGAGACTGGAAAAAAATAGTTTGGGTGTTAAAACGTTGCTTGGAAGGTCGCAAAGATTTTTCATTTGTAAAATCTTGAATGATAACGAATAAATAAATAATAAATAGATAAATAAATAAATAAAATATGATATTAACAAGGTATGAACTTTGAGGTGTGAAAAGTCTAGGAAAAATAGTTCGGGGGTCAAAAACGGTGTTCGGGATGTCGAAAAGTCGTTTCAAACCAAAACAGGTCAAACCGCAAGGTCTGACCGGTTGACCTTGCGGTGGAGCGCCCAGACGCAAGATCGCGTCTGGTTCTTGCGGCCCGAACCTTACGGCCGCAAGGTTCAACGCAGGTTCGGATTTTTTTGGTTTTCTCCACGGTTTTCGATGCATGGGTCCATTTAGGCTATTGGGTTAAGTATAAAAACACTAAATATACTTAGAGAAGTGTTTGGGAGAGATAATACTACCTCGAATTGGATCGAATTGATTTTTAATCGAAACTTGAAATTTGGAGAAGACAACTTTGGGTTTTTCGATTGGGGAACCTTGGGATCAAATTGGTCGACGTTTGGTGATGTTAGGAGTTGTATGAAGGGATTAGAATGATCAATTCGGGTTTTGGTTGATTCTTGATCACAAACCCACTTTTCTCCCTCTTTCTTTCTCTCTCTAAAACTCCGTGGATTGGAGTCTCGTTTCCTCCTGTTTTTCTCTCTTTTCTGGTCTGGTGGGGCATGAGGAATTTCGTGGTGTGCCCTAGGGTCGACGTACTAGGGTATATATAGGAGAATTTTGAAGAGTTTTGATTAAAATTGAATTTAAAGAAGTTGTATTCTAAAGGGCTTCGTAATGGACGAATTTAGGACGAGATACGGAAAGAAGTAGAAATTGAGTAGGAGAGTGAGAGGTAAGAGTTTGCATTGCATGCATGCATGTAATTTTAAAAAAAAAAAAAAATCATAATAATGAAGTAAGATAATAAATTTGTATATATCCATTAGGGAAATAATTTTTATTATTACGAATAATACTTTTTTTTAAAGATATTATTAATGCTATTAATAATATTAACTCTATTATAAAAAAAAAAATAGGGTCAAAAATCCGGGTTGTTACAGATGTTAATGAAACTAGAATCGCATGAAATTAGAAATTTATCTTACCGCGTACTCTAGCAAGCTTTGAAAGAATAATGTGAAGGCGCGAAAATGATGCATGTGTACGAAACACGAGAAACAAGAAATGGAATACGAAAAGAAATGAAATGAGAAAATGAAATGTAAAAGTTGATGATTTTGTGAGCATGAGAACCCGGTAGGTCCATTGAAGATGGTCAGAGGAATCATGACTCAAGTGTGCGTGAGTGAGCATGAGAACCCAGTAGGCCCTGAGAGAATGGTCGGCGGAATCATGACTCGGGTGTGCGTGTGTGGCCTAGGAGCCCGGTAGGTCCTGAAAGGATGGTCAGCGGAACTAGTGCCGTGTATGCATTATGAAATGGAAAATGATTAAAGACTGAGAGCCCGGTAGGTCCTGAAAGAGACGGTCAGCGGAATCGATGCTTTTGGGTGGCAAAATCTGAACTTAGCCTGGTAGCCCGGTAGGTACTGAAAGATGGTCAGCGGAACCAGTGCTCGAGAAAATAATGGAAAGTGGAATCGATTCTTGAAAAGTGATGACACAGTTTAAGATACGCTGCGATAACTCTGAAAGAAACCGACACCTTTGATTATTGTTGTGATGCTCAAGTTTGTTTTTCTTGATAAATTATTATATGCTATTTTTGTTAGTATATGGGACATAGGGGTAAGAGTTAGCTATTGGACTTAATTGCTCACGGTGTTACTTTTATGACCATGACATCTTATGCCAGAGTTTAGAGACGTACAGGGGGAATTTTATAATTTGGGAGAGTTCGGTGCTGAGCAGAATAACGCAGAAGATGACGGACGTCCAAAAGAGAAGAAGTTACCCTAATACCCCTCCCTTATTTATTTAAATAAGTGTAATACAACTTTGAGGATAACTTGGCTTGTAATGACTTTATGTTTCTTTGTAATTAATAAACGTGGAAATTTTATAAAATTAACTTTCCCAAAAATCGGAGCGTTACAGTATATCTTTGATAGATTCGTGATTTTTTTATATCGAGTTGGTGAAACAATCACGTCTTTTAATTTTATGTCACTTGATGTCATTGTCATTTTGGCTATATGGAGAAAAGTAAGCTAAGATGTTACTTGAGATTGAAAAGATTTTACATAACAGGGCCAGCAAGTCTTTGGGCTTAGCAACCCCTTGAGCTAGGGCAACTCAAAAGTTTATTTTGTGACCAAAAAAAAAAAAAAAATTTGTGATCCGAAAGGTGCTTCAATTATATTAAATGGCCTTGATTAGTGCTTTTAGAAAGTATATCATTATCATACTCCTTATAAAACCATAAGTAGTATTTGAACCCACATCGCTATTTGCAAGAATTGATGTAAACTTGGAACTTTTCACATGCGACGTACAACTCCTCTATCTCGGTTTTCTTTTGGGCACACTTTATATATTAGCGGGGATTAAAAGGGAGTTAATAAGTTAGTCCACAGAAAATTTAGAGGCTCCACAAACGTCCGTGACGAGGCTCAAATCCTGATCTTTCACAAAATTAAGGAGAACCAGGTGTTACTATTGAGCTACAAGCCCGTTGGTAAAACTCTATCACAGTGTTTGATTTTTGGTTGAAATTAGACGGCTAAAACATTGGAGAAGATAAAAGCAACATTTGGTAGAATTTAACCTATCTATTGTTACTTTATTTCGTTGAATCAAATTCTTCATTCTCACAAATAAGGCCTCGTTGTTGCTCAAAAAAGGATGGAAAATGACGAAAAAAATCAATTTTCCTGTAACTTTCTGTGTAAACACTTTTCCACAACATAGATCTTGCCAAAATGAAGAAATTTTAGTTTTTCTGCAAGATTCTCTTCAAGGGAACACAAGCAGAAAAATAAATTTTTTTTTCCATTACTTCACTCCACTCTACTTTTTCTCAGAATATATTTTTCACACAACATTCCCGACAACTGAATAGAGCCTAAAGATTTGAGGTTTCAAGTGATTATTCTGTACGTATCACGAGACTTTGCTATATAGTCGTATCATTTGATATGCTTTTGGAAAATATGTGTGCAATGGAAAAGGGTTCTGATGCAGTGTTCAAATTTTCTTGTTATTTTTAGCATAATTACCTTTATAACATAACAATAGTTTTATCAGCCATAGCAGTAGATCACTGATGATATACGTTTCGTTGTGGCTAATGTTTCTCCGATGAGGTCCAATAAATGAATGGTTCCCGATTATCAAATTGACTTCAGAATAGTCCCACAAAATGAGCTAGACTACACGATACATCTTCTTTGAGAGATTGAAGAGGATCCAATGCCATTGAACGCAAAATGGGTGGAGGAGTTGCAAGGACGAACCGAGGGGCAGATAGACTTGGGCGACCGCCCTACTCAAGTTACTACAAGTTTAATTTATATCTATCCTCATATTTTGTGACAAGTTTAAAGTTATATAGGTTCGCCGACCCATATATTATTTCTTTTAAAATCGAACACCCGGTCAACCAAATTCTAGTAAGGAGCGTCGAATTTTACCAAATTCTATTAGTAAAATTGAATCCTGATTTTACTAATAGGGATGTAATATTTAGCTTCTATTATTTTTGTATTAAATTAAAATATGCACGTGCCATATGGTATCCATATGTGGGCCAAGGGCAAAAGTATCGGGAAGGCAAGGACTCCAAAAAGAAGTCAAGCGTGACGTCAAGGACCGGAAACTGAACATAGGAACCAAAGCAGGCAAAATCTAAGCCAAATAATGCGTGTGTGGGCGCGGATGTAAAAGTGCGAGCGCAAAAAAGTATGTCTTTCAAAAATTTTCCAAAGAACTTGAATTCTTGAGTGCGAGAATTGAGAGCACTAGCGCATAGCGAGAGCAAATTCTTAAGCACCCTACGAATTTTGAAACAGCCCTTAGTGATATCAGATTATGCTAATTTTGTTCAGGAACCCATAAAAAAATACTATAAAAATAATTTGCGATTTGAATCATATTTGTAAAACCTGAAATAGGATCCACAAAAATAAAAAATAAAAAATGATTAATTTTTTGCCGATACCAAACATGGGATAAAAACATAAAAGAGTGGACACCAAAACTATGCCGTTCGTTTTGGGTCACTACACCTCTGTGGTGACTTGGATCACATCAGTCCCTACTTCCTGTTATGACTCCAAAATGAATTTCATCTCAGACTTGTTCAATAGAAGAAATTGGTTTGGAAAAGGAAAATGATTTGCCACTCCCTTTTTTTTTTTGTTAACGTCACTCCTCTGCAAGAGTATTTTTGCAGGAAAGTGGTGTTAACAAAAAATAGAGTGGCAAAATCAACAATCTTGTAAAAACATCCTTGTAAAAAATTTAGTCGATTGTCTCTGACTCCATGTATAAATTCATTTTGAAGGTACAATACCAAAATCAGATTTGTTCGTTCATTTTTTGCAAAAGTACTCATTTGCTTCGGTCATTGAGTTATCGATAACTGACTAATTTAATTTTTTGCATGAATGTTTCATTCATCAAGCGCTACAAAGTGAATGATTCGGAATTAACTTTTAAACTTGGGTTAAAATTCATTTTAATTCACACTACACAACTTGTTATGTTTCGGGTGCAATGAAAGCTCTAGCTCCGTGCAGGGATTTGTGGTGATGCGGATTTCAGGTTGGTGCTGTATTGTGAGGTGCACAGCACCGTACTACCAACGATCGAGAGCTATTCATTACTGAGATGAGATTCGAGCCGTCAGATGCACGATCCGACGGCTCCGAAATGCATAGTACGATTCTACGTGCACCACTGTTCAACACCAGCCCCAATTCGTGGTGATGCATAGCTGATGTTTGATAATTCAACATTTGGATCCTAACCCAGAAAGACCGCAATGTCAGTAGAATAAACTAGACGGCAATATGTAAAAGTCATTAGTCATCTATCTAGAATTGTACTAGTATTTGGTAAAAGAGTTGATTAAAACAAAGTAAATGGTCAAGGACATATGCACCTAGGCTAATGATTTCTGTGCTCACTTTTTTAAATTTTTTATGAATGCACTGTAATTTTTTGTTTTTTAGTAAAAATAACACATGAAAATCTCAATTGGCAATGGGCAGAAAAAATATACTTCATATTTCGATATATGCAGTGTATCATGATCATGTGTTTCCAACCTTTAAAAAGTAGGAGTACCTTTTCTGTCCACTTCTACTATTTTGGACATTCCGAGAAAGATTTAGTATATTTTTAAATGTATAATCTTTTTCTTTCTTTTTTTTTGCGATATGGGTCTTATTCGATATATGTTAATTATTTCTATTATAAAAGATGATATTTATTGAAAAATATAAGTAATATACTTATGGCACATATGCCAAAAATAGACCAAAAAAATTGGGAAGGAGAGCTGGGGCGGCTCCACCATCTATTGAGCGGGTTCAAGTGAATCTCCTAAGTTCGAATAATTAACTGAAAATTTGTAATTTTTTTTACATATAATCAAAATTTTCATTAATATTGTCAGAACTGAACAATTCTTCTACAGTCGAAGTAAATGAAAAGTTTCTTAAATTTGTTTGTAAATAGATAATATAGCTCAACAAAATAAAATAAACTAGGCCTAATAAATTATTAATCAAAATAAATAAGCTTATCTTATATAGAGCTTTATATACAAAAATTTTCCCCAACATTTTTGTCACTGCTGAACCAAAATCCTGAAGCCGCACCTGACGGAGAGAGTATATTATTACACTCTACCCGTTCCGGCTGGAGTCTGGACCAGGGTGGAGCACATGTGTGATAGTAAACCTACCATGGACTGGTTTTGGGCTTGGCTTATCAGGAGTTTGTTTGGTTTTGAGCTTGGCACATTTGGGTGTAAGGGTTTTGCCCTCTTAGGAGTTTAGACCTTGGCCAGGGGTTTTTAGACTTTGTCCCATCACGTGTATTTTTTTTTCCATCCAACCTTTGCCTCGATCTCTCTCCTCGGTCCTCCAATTTGATGTACCCATTATCAAATTTTCCTCATTAAATTTGTTGTCGATCAAAAATAAACCTACCATGGACTAGGTCCTCTCTCAATCACACATCTTGGGTACTATCGAAACTCATCCCCAAACTTATGTACCCTTGTTTGTAACTCTTTCATCTATTTAATAATGGATGGACACGCACATTTTTTTCTATTTCCGATGATCTAATTCAGATTAAAGTTTTTGATTCATTGGTAAATGGTTTTGCCAATCAAACACAAATTCTTTTTTTTTTTTTTTACCTGAAAAGATAAGATATTATCATTCCAATGAGCCATACCGGATAATTTTTGGGTGGAATTTTGAATTGCAATAGAGGAGGAGGCGGGGCTCCTTACTTGGTTCGGATGCCAGTGCCACATCGGCAATGTACAAAACCTGTGTACCCATAGCACTTTTGTTGGAATAAATATGCATGTGGTATCCATATATGGGCCAAGGGCGAAAGAATCGGAAGAGGGTTTTGCGGGGACCTCTACCTGTTTGGGCTGAATTAACTCAAATCAATTGGCAAATAATTGTGTGCGGGCGTGCCAGAAAAGAAATAACTTCAAAGAAGAAATTACTCTTTTCAAAATGATTTGAAACCACTAATTTCAATCAGGCAATTGTGTTATCCGTTCGATTACCTCAACTAAGAGGATTTTTCCTTAAGGTATCAACCAAATAAAAGATTGACGCGCTTCGAAATCAGAAAAGATGATTGAACACAAACAAACCTGAATCTAATCAAAGGTAAGTTTGTATACAAACACTCTTAAGATTCTATCAAGAATAATAAAGAAATGCAAGCACACTGAATTTAATCAAAAGCGAACTTGCAAACAACTATTCTTTGGTAAGAAAAGAGCTTAAAGGAAATAAGAAAACTTGAATTTAATCGAAAGTAGTCTTACATGCAAATAAGCCTTCAACTTACAAAAAAGATCCTACTCTAAACTAAAACTAATCTAAGATAGATCTCTGAGCAATCATTTTGTATGAATTGTCAGATGATATGGATTTTTTGTTCGTCCCTTTCTCTTTAATTGCTTCTTCTATTTATAGACGCTGAGCTTGCCTTCGAACCCCCACGTCTTCGATTGATATCCATGTTGGCCACATAAAACGGTTGAGGGGGGTCTTCGAACGGTTATCCTGATATTTCCAGAATCCCTTCTTCTCCTGCTTGCTTCGATCGTGGTGTTCGTGGCTCCATGCTTAAATAACGGTTCCCACTTCCAAGCAACGTGGGTTAGTGTTTGGTTCAGAATAATCCCCTACAATCATGTCCACCATTCATTATAAACCAAACAGTAATGGTACCGTTCGATGTTTCCAAAGATCAATCAACGGTTTAAATCAGACTGCTTTTAAAACCATCCTTAATTATAGTCTAAACGCTGTCGGTTCCAATCAAAACGATACCGTATAGTACTAAAACAACATCACCATTTAACCCCGCAATCCTCTGTATCTCGGGTTCAACCAGGATGTGTTCTGATTGGTCAACACACTATTTGGTGCCACGTGTAACTTTCCTATTGGGTGGCATATTTTAGGATGTAAACACACCCCCCGCATTAACATTTTATTTATGCTAAATAAATGTTAATGGCACACGTTCTCTGCCCATATCCCTTCAACTTCGGATGCACGAAGCTTGACAGGGCTTCATTCCCATGCACGTCTATTGAGCTTCCCAAAGATAGCTACAATAATTTCCCTATAAATGGCAGTTAATGATAGGGTTTAACGAATTACATTACCTCTCATAAACCCCTTCGAATTTGAGTTTTCCCCTTATTAAGGAATCTTAAGTTTATGGACTCTCTTCCAGAAATCAATCTTATCTTGGACAACCTCGATTGCCAAACTCCTTCTCCTCACATGTCTCCTCCAAACTCTCCTCGAATGTTAGCAAGCAAAATCCTTTCGGATCGAACATTCCATACTCCCAACCCATCTACCACAGGTTGGGACTCCTCTTTAACCCGTTCGAATTCGTTCGATGGGTCCAACTGGGGCTCATGGGAAGAAAACCCTACCAATACCAATACTGGCACCATTCTGGTCCGGTTCGATCAACCTGATCCCACACCTCATAAATTCCATCACTTTCGAACCCTTTTTGCGAGTCAATTCCTACCCCTGAGTGGTAACGATACCGTTCACATGGGCATGCTCGAATCCATTTATTCCTCTCTCAAATTTTCTCCTTTCCTCAAACAGGAAGAAAACTATCTTGGGCCGGCCCCTTATTGCGACTTCAAACGCATGGCCCAAGCCCAAAAAACCCTCTGGCTCACAGAGGTGCAAACCCCACACTTCCCAGCTGACTTCGAAGAGACCAACAAGTTAATTCCTCTTCCTGAAGAGCCCGACTGGTTCAATGAGGTGAATAACCTTGCCATTAACACCCCTCATTTCCAATGGCAATATGGTTATTCCATCTACTCTGCTGACAAGAGCAAAGCTTTGCAGCTTCTTGCAGCTTTCTCCTTTCTGGACATCCATATCCTGGAGGAACAAGTCCCACTCACCAATTTCAAATGGGCTTGTGAAACACTGGTGCTATGTTCCATCCCTTCTGCGGTTTCCTATCAAATCCACTGCTTCCTGGACTTCTTACCAGTGATCAAGTCATGGCTCGAAGCCAATACTGCTGCGTATTGCTTCGATCAATCCCTTCAAGACTATGCTCTTACTAAGGAAAGGATTGAAAAACTGCACGACCAAATCCATAACTTCACTACTGAGTCCTTCGAAGTGGTGCCTGGCCATGCTGACAAAAAGCTTCGAAGGCGCTTCAAAAGGCAACAAATGAAGCGTCCAACAAAAGAGGCTCGGCTTCGAAGGAAAGCCAAAGCTTTGGTGCTCCGCTTCAGGCCTTTGCTGGAGAAGAAATTGGAGTCAGACTCCAAAGAAGACATGAGGAAAATGGAGCTGAAATTCCTCCAGTTTGCATGGAACAAGTTCCATAGCCTTGTTACTTGGTCCTTTCCTCATTACTTTGAGAATAAAAAAGCAACCGCTCAGCACCCAAGCCCTTCGAAGGCCTAATTTGTGCTTCTTTCATAGGAACTAGAATTTCCCTTGTTTTGCTTTTTTCCTTTTGTAAATACGTAAATTTCAATTTTGTAATCCAGTAGGTTTGTTCAATGAAATTTCCTTTTTTTCAACACGCTGGACTTGGGTTTATTGTTAAAATAGAAATTCTAATAATAAGAAACTCTACTAAAGAGAAAAAACCAACCCCAGCGGACCCCGGAGTACGGGCCCACTACAGGCCTGGCCCACCTGCAGGAGTATAAAAGCGGAATTGATTCAAAACCACCCCTTACACTCTATTCGTTCAAGCTTTCTCAAACTCAAAACTCCCAAGAACAGAAACCCTCTCTCTTTTCCTCGTCATCAACGCTAAACCCAAACTGAATCAATGGCTTCTTCCAGCAATCCAGCAGCCCGAGAACATGTTACTCCCTCTTTGGCCTTGAGACGGTTCGTTCAGGACAAACACCAGGACCGACTAAAGAGCCCTATCTCGATTCCAGGGTCTTCATTCCAAACCCTAGCGAAGAAGGTACTTACATTTTAGGCCCTCAACTCATAGGAGAAATCCCTGCTAGCCTTTCTCTCTACTATCCTCGATTGGGGGATACTGAAATCCGGGCTTGTTCGAACCAGGATTGGCAAAATTTTCCAAAGAAATCCTTCCCCTGTTGGCCCACATTGGACAAGGATTGGAAGATATGGACCACCCGTATGTTGGCTGCGAAGTCGGACGACTTAGAGAAGGTGGGTTTAAAAAGAATTATCACCCTCCTTCGAAGGGGGGTCCCACAAAATCCTCCTCTGATTCAGGCCGCCTTGGCCTTTTGGGACCCATCTTTCAACTTTTTTCGCTTTAACTGTGGCATGATGGCACCCACAGTTCTGGATGTTACCCAAATGTTGGGGCTTATTCCGTATGGCCCCCAATTCGACCCTACCAAGGAGTTCCATCCTCCCGAGGGGTTTACTCGTTTGACTGCCACCAACGGGGCTTTTTCCCAGTTCTACCACAGAGAAAGGAAATTGGTAGGAGAAGTGACCGAGACAGAGTTTTTTGCCTACATTCTTTACACCCTCTGCAAACACATCTTCTGTCACTCCGGGAAAAGAGTGATGAATGAATTTGTCCCATTTTCACTGGCACTTGCTAGAGGGGAAGAGTTTGACTTCGCCTCCTGCTTCTTGGGCCATGTCTACAAAGCTGGGTTCGACTTCTACCAGAAGGGTTTGAACCATTCACAGGGAGGGCCCCAATGGTTTATCCAACTTTGGCTTCATGCTTACTTTCCTGAGCTGGGTCCCTTCAAAACACCCACATCCCTTACTGGTGCCGTCGAGGCGCCCAATGTTCATGGTGACAACTACGTCCACCCAGAGGATAGCACAACACAGACTTTGGTATACTACCTCTGCTTTTTTGCTGGTCTAGCCTCAGATAGGGAGTGGCCCAATCCATACCCTACTCTTGTTGGGCCAACATGGTTGTTCGACATCCTGGCAGACAAACGGGGAAGATCCTCTCGAGCTCTCCAAGCATGGGGCAACATTCTTACAAGCAGAGAGATCTTCATTTCCTCGTCGAATACCCTCAAGTCCATAGCACATGCAGAGGTATATTGCCCTGCACAATTTGCTAGGCAACTGGACTTTGTTCAAGGCATACCCACTCCTTATTGTGGCCTCGCCAACATCTGTATGTCTGAACGATCACCGATCATGGCTGACCAATTTCTGACGGGGTTTGCCCAAGCCAGACATGCATTGAGGAGAACAGTGACTCAGGAGTTCAGGGAACCTGAAGTGCGCACCACCCCTGCATTTGACAACTGGTGGCACTCTAACTGCTCCTTCCTCTCAGGGATTAAACCCTTCAAACGGTTTCTAGCCCACATTGGGTTCGAGAAGTCTGAGTTTGGGCATGGAGGAAAAAATAACTCGTCATCTTTCTCCTCTGACAAGAATTTGGTTTGGCTGGAGGGATCGAAGACATTCTGGAGGCGAAGTTGAACAAAGATTGACTCCAGTCGAAGCCTCCCCAATAGCAATGGTCGTTCCCCCTTCTCCATCAAGAAGACAATCTACGAGGGTAACACAAAAAAGAGGTAATTATCTTTGAACATCTCTTCTCTTTTGCTGAAACCAAATCTAATTGCATTCCATCCTACAGGTGCCACTTCTTTTCCAGAAAGTGCTTCGAAGAAGAGAAAGATTACTTCTCAGCCTACAGAAGTAATTCCTACTAAGCACTATCTTGAGTCCTCAGCTGCACCTCCAGGTTGGTTTTCCCCAATTAATCTTTTTTAAACCCCCATACCATTTATCCGAGCCACCCTCTTACCCCTTTCCTTTCAGCTTCGAAGAGGACAAGGACCACCAGGAAGGTGGTCCTCAGGTTTCTTCTAGTGATGAAGAGACAGAGAGTGACACAGAGATGCTGGCCTCAAGGGGTAAATTCCTTCCTTATTTACGATTCAGTAAAGGATTTTACTGTAATTCTAATTCTTGAGTTCGAATCAGGTGAAACAAGACAGATGAAGGAGACCCTCCGCTATGTGAGGAAAACAACTCCTCCCAAGAGACCTGTTTCTCCAAAGAAGTCTTCCTCCCCACAAGAGGTAAGTTAGTTTAAACTGCATACATTCTCATGTGTCTCCTGTGCTCGTGATTTGCTGCTAACTTCTTTGTAGGCTCAGGTTGTGTCCCCTGTTAAGGCGGTGGACCTAGCTCTTGTTCCCTGCCCTCAACAAGAAGTGATAGAGCCCTTAATCCCAATGCCAGCAGATGCCCCTTACAAGGTATCTTCTGAATACTTGCCTTTCGAATTACAAAAGGATTTATTCTAACTTTCTTTTTGTTTTTTACAGGCACCCCCTGTTCAAGCTCTTTCTATACAGAAAGACGTTGCTGCAAAGGATATTGACATGCACGCCTTGCTGTCATTCCTTACTGAGCCAACCTTTGCACAGGTAGTGGCTAGTTTGGCTCCTTCGAAGACTCTGGGGCCACTTCCCATTCTTCAGGGAGACTTCCCCTTTACTTCCTTATCGGTTTCAGGGGAGGGACCCTTAAGGATGGACCCTACTTTGGCTTCGAAGAGCCATATTCTTAGAAATGCTGAGGATCAAGGCTCCAGTTTGACCTCCTCCTCAGATCAGGTATTCTTGACACTTAATCATACCTTTCTTTTCTTGTTTTACATTCTATTTAACCTTAACTTATAATTCTTATGCAGGGAATAGGCATGGCCCTTTTTCCTGAAGATCATCCCACATCTTCCTCTGCTACAATTGACTTGCCCTTAGTGGTTTTCAATGTATCCCTCTTTAAGAGTCAATTGGAAAAATTTTGTAATCAGATTGCTGATCCCATTCTTCCTTCCTCTTCGAATTCTCTCGAAAGCCTTCAACAACTTTTGAGCCCTTCCATGCCCTCTGACTTACCTTCCTTTAAGATTAAACATGTTCCTTCAAAGGAAGAAGTTCTAACACTAAAAAGTTTTCTAAAATCTTTAAATCATTTAGGACTTCCTACTTTGATTGATCATAGTTTAACTTACCACTTCGAGGTATGCTATCAGGCCTTGTCCCTTTCCCAAGGACTCCCTTCTTCAATCAACTTCACTCTTCAAAAGCACCTCAAACAATTTAGTGAATTGATTGCTTATAATCACTTCTTGTCTGAAAGCATTGGCACAACTATTGAGAAAACCAACAAATTGGAGGCCAAAGCACTTGAGACTGCTTCTCGTCTGTCTCTTTATCAAGCCCGAAGGGACAAACTTTCAGAACTTGACAAGAAAATGAAGTGGTTACAAGAAGAAATGAAGAAGGTCAGGGAAGAGATAGCTGAAGTTTCGAATGGCTTTCCAGAGCTTGAAGACGAAGCATTACGGGATGAATCAACGCTTCCACAGCTTATTCCTTTTCTTCGAAAGGAACAGAGAAGAAAAGCTATCCATACCTCACTTTTGGATGCTAACTCTAATTCTCTTCGAGAGCTACTAACCACTATTCGTGATGTAATAAGCCCCTTTTTGTAACTTCACACAGCTTGTACGTTTTTTTTATTATTCAATTCAATTCTGGGATAAGTACAACTGTAATTAAGACTGACACTAGTTCCTATTTTCTTTTGCTTAAAAGCTTACTGTGTCAACTTCTCACCTACCGTATCTTAAAGAATCATAAATGACTATCTACTAGTATAAATAGAGGTCTCTGGAAAAGAAAAAACTTACAGATCATCTTCTCCACTTCTCCTTCCTGTGGTATCATTCAAACCAAGCTTTCAAGTAAGGCTACAAGAAGGATAGCTATCATGAAGCCTCATCTTGTATTTGTGAAGAAAAGCTTCGAAACATAGCCACATCAACCCTCATGATATTTCCCTTGAACTCTAAAGCCCTTAGGTATAGACACATCAACACTCATGATGTGCCTGTACTGGGCTGTTGCTTCGAAGACAAGAATGGGCTTTGAGCTCTATATCCCTACCAATGGAGCTTTGTAGGGAGAATAGAATCAAGTCCCAATGAAGCTAGGTTCAAGTCTTTGGATCTCAGTTGGTTGATCCTTAGAGATCCTCCTCCATGATACTATTATGCTCTAGATAGGTTCTCCAATGTAACCTTCTGTGTAACTGTTATGAGCAAAGAAATTATTTACCATATGTTTAATGGCTTTGACCAATAAACTGGTGTTCTTAGCCATCCCTTTCTATTTAATGTTATTAATGAAAAAATACAAAAAAAAGAAATCCTCCTTCCAATCTGTTTCCTTTATTCCATGTCTATTTATTACTTTTGCTTCGAAATGTGTTGATACTTCGAAAACTAATCTAGTGTAATTCCAATCGTTTCAACCAACTTATTTAATTCCAGTAGTTTCTTAGCCGTCTCCTCGTAAGTTGTAAAAGATCATATACTTCTGACGTATGACGCCTAACGCTCTCAAACCCTTCACCTTCCGGGCTTCATGCGTCTGCAACCCATTTAATAATGGTAATAAATGAGGCGGACTCCCCGTATTTCTTTGGGCTATAAATACACCTAGACGTCGATAGATCACAGCATCTCTTTCAAACAAACAACATGGCTGAAAACCATCCAAATCTTGATGATCTCACTAGTCAATTGGCCAACCTGACTACCATGATCATGGAGCTGAAGAGAGACGTCCATGCTGAGTCCCAGGCCCTTCGAAGTGAGATCGCTCAGCTTCGAAGCCAGCTGGTGTGTGTGGAAACAGCTTCACGCCTCTGTTTGGCTAGGACCTGGGATGATCTTTCGACCGTCCTCTCGGCTCATGAGGCAAAAAGTCCCCCAGAGGGAGGATCCTCTTGAAGATTCTCCTTTGGGACTATGAAGATCATCAATGGTCTTCATTTTTGCTTTTTGGACCAGAGTTGGTCTTTTTGTTGTTCAGACCTACTTGGGTCTGTTTTTTTTTTTTTTTTTTTTTTTGTTCAGACCTATTTGGGTCTGTTTTGTACTTAGACCTGCTTGGGTCTTTTTTTTTTTTTACTAATGAAATGAAACTCTTGCTTGGCTATTCTCGATTCTTTATAGCTTCGATTAGTAGTATGGGGGCTCGTTTGTGTCTTCGAATGCTAATAGAGTAATTTTTTTTTGTAAAAAAAAAAAAACTTTTAGCATCAAATCACTCAACACTAAATCAGCCAGTCAGAACCATCGATGTGTGTAACCAAATTATTTCCACTACCTCTTGTGGAAGGACTCC
The DNA here is from genome assembly GCA_014282245.1 of Rhododendron simsii. Lineage (NCBI taxonomy): Eukaryota > Viridiplantae > Streptophyta > Magnoliopsida > Ericales > Ericaceae > Rhododendron > Rhododendron simsii. The sequence goes on along the minus strand of CM024957.1, from coordinate 11,096,267 downwards.
CATATGGAAGGAATATAAACTTTCAGATGTCTTCCGTTTATTTTCCTTCGATGAACATAACCATTCAAATTTCTCAAATGATAAGCTCCCCCTTTCAAAACCCTATGGATTTGAAAAGGCCCTTTCCATGTTGGTGCCCATTTTCCTAATCCATCTTTTTTAACTCTCCTATCCCTAATAGGGAGGATAACTTTCCATACGAGATCTCCTTCATCGAAGCTTCGAAGAGCCACTCTTTTGTTATAGCTTCTGGCTATTCTTGCTTTTTGTAGCATAATCTGGTTTAAGGCTTTTATTCTAGCCTCATCAATATCTTCCAATTCCATATGCATGGCCTGGTGATAAGATCCTGTGTCTAAATCATTCTGACATGCTACTCTCTGGGATCTTACAGTGATCTCCATGGGTAACACAGCGTCATGCCCATATGTTAATGCAAATGGTGTGGTACCTGTACTAGTCCTTTTTGTATTCCTATATGCCCATAACACATCAAGTAACAGATCATGCCAAATTTCTGGGTTTTGATCCACCATTTTTTGGATCCCCTTCTTGATAATTTTATTAGTTGATTCTGCCTGACCATTGGACTGAGCATAATAAGTACTAGTATATATTAATGAAATTCCATGGTTCGTGGCAAAATCCTTTACCAATCGTCCTTCGAATATGGAACCATTGTCCACTGTTATTGTTTGAGGACTCCCAAACCTGTATATGATTCCCCTTTATGAAATCTATTACGTGGGTTTTTTGACCTCCTGATAAGGCTTGGGCTTCTACCCATTTTGTGAAATAATCAGTAGCTACTAGGATAAATTTATGCTTTTCCAATGAAGGAGGATAAATCATCCCAATCATGTCCATAGCCCATCCCCTAAAGGGCCACGGTTTTATTACATATTGCAAATCTGTGACTGGTAAATGCTTGAGTGGACCTGTTTTTTGACAGGCTTGACACCCCTTTGCATAATCTATACAATCTTTGAGGATGGTGGGCCAATAATACCCGTATCTCCTTATTAACCATCTCATTTTTATGCCAGCTTGATGTGCTCCACAGATTCCCTCATGCACTTCAGCCATTACTTTAAATGCATTTACCTTGCTCAAGCATTTCAAAAGAAGACCATCCATTCCTCTCTTGAATAGCTCATTATTATACATTATATAGTTCATTGCTTTTAATTTGGTTGCCTTGTCTGCAACGCTGTCTGGCTTGGTTAAATATTCAATCAATGCTTGCCTCCAATCAGCATTTCGATGGGTTAAAGCATTGACGTTTAATACTTCGAAGTCCGTCAACCTATTGTGTAACATAGGCAGGGATTTCCTCAAAGTTAATTGACAAAATTCCTTTTCAACTTCTGATAAAACTTTGTAGCCGGACGCTCTTTGAGCTATTTCGTCAGCCTCTTCATTAAAGAACCTAGGAATATAAGTTAAAGTAAGCATATGAAATTGATCCATCAGCTCTTTAGCATGCTGATAATAAATTATCAGCGCTGGACTAGTACATTTAAACTGTCCATTTAGTTGGTTAATCACTAACTGAGAATCTCCAAAGATTTCAGCAACACTAACCCTTAATTGAAGCAAAATTTCTAGTCCAATAATCAATGCTTCATATTCTGCCTGGTTATTGGAACATTGTCCCTCACTGAGTCTAAAACCATATTTGGTTTTCAAGCCTTGGGGGGATTCCAAAATTATGCCCACTCCAGCCATCTGAATAGTTCTTGATCCATCGAACCATAATTTCCATGGCCTGATTTCAACTGTACTAGCCTCCAATGTTGTTGGTGCTTTGTATTCATTTGGATGATCGGCCAAAAAATTGGCCAATGCTTGGCCTTTTATTGACTTTTGAGGCACATACTCAAGACAAAATTCGATTAAAGACACTATCCATTTCCCAATCTTCCCACTAAGCACTGGCTTAGAAAGCATGTGCTTAATTACATCAGTTTGAGAAATAACATAAGTTATTCTAGGCAACATATAATGCCTGAGTTTCTTAGAAGCGTAAAATAAAGCTAAACATAGTTTTTCTACTGCAGCATACTTGCATTCACAAGAGTTTTAAAACCTACTAAGATAATAAACTACTCTTTCCTTGCCATCCTCATTGTCTTGAGCCAACAGAACACCTATTGAATCTTGTGTTGCAGCTAAATACAACTTTACTGGCTTTCCTTCAATGGGAGGCGCCAATACAGGAGGGTTGGCTAAGTATCTTTTAATGGCTTCGAAGGCTTCATCATGCTCCTTTGACCACTTGAATTCCTCCCCTTCCTTCAGTTTCAACAAAGAAGAGAAGATTTTAGTTTTTCCTGCAGTATTAGATATAAATCTTCGAAGGAAATTTAATTGACCAAGAAACCTTTGCAACTCCTTCTTAGAAGAAGGTGGTTTAGCCTCAATGATGGCCTTAGCTTTGTTCTTGTCAACCTGTATTCCTTTACTGTGAACTAGATACCCTAAAAACTTCCCAGCTGATACTCCAAAAGCACATTTTTCTGGATTTAACTTCAGCTGATAGCGTTTCATTTGTTGGAATGTCTTTTCCAAGTGTTGTAGATGATCCTCATCAGAGTTTGACTTCACAATGATATCATCTATGTAACATTCCAGAAAAGTTCCCACTAAATCATGAAAAATAGTATTCATTGCTCTTTGATATGTGGCCCCAGCATTCTTTAGCCCAAATGGCATTTTGACCCATTCGAAGATGCCAATGTTACCTGGGCAGGCAAATGCTGTTTTATGCACATCTCCTTCTGCTATGCAGATTTGATTGTATCCTGAATGCCCATCTAAAATGGATAATATCTTGTGGCCAGCAGAACTGTCCACAAGTGTATCCACATTAGGCATTGGGTATTCGTCCTTAGGAGTCGCAGTATTTAGGTTTCGAAAATCAACACAGATTCTGATAGTTCCATTCTTTTTAGGGACTGGAACTATATTAGATAGCCATTCAACATACCTGGCTGTTCTAATGAAACCTGCGTCTAGAAGTCTCTGCATTTCCTTTTTAACACCTGCAACAGTTTCTGGACTCATCTTCCTGGTTGGTTGTTTCACAGGTTTGAATTGTGGCTTGATAGGTAACCTATGCTCCACCAATCCCCTGTCCAAGCCAGGTAGTTCCTTGTAACTCCATGCAAAGCATTCCTTGTTGGCTTTCAATAGTGCCACCAATTCAGCTTTCATACCAGGCTCAAGCTGTTTATTAATAAGCACTGGATTGGGGTTTTGTGCATCTCCCAACCTTACTTCTTCCAACAGATCTTGTGATTCAACCCGTTCCTCAGAAGTGAGTTGGATTTCTTGCACATGAGGGTTATTGTTCTGCATAACCTCTTCCCATATGTTCTCTTCTTGGATCTTCTGTTCGACCCCCAGAGCAACATACTTTACTAAAGCCAATGAGTTGGCTTTTTCTTCAGCCTCTTTCTTGGATTCACATCCAAGCAGCATCATCTTTTGGGGTGTCTGATTCATAGTCAACAGCTTGTTTCAGCTTCGATTTTAGCTCTGCCAATTCCCCCAGTTCCATCTCGTTGGTTGGATGGGTGGCTGCTTGAAGTAGTTCACTCAGAGGAACTACATCCGATTTGTACATTTCTGCTTCAGCAAAATTTGCCGTGGCAGCAAATGGATGTGGATCAGCTTTGACTCCTTCGACACCCACTTCCTTGCCTTTGTCATACTTAACAATCATTAATTCCTGATGCATAGAGGAAGGAATACATCCGTTAACATGAATCCAGTCTCTTCCCAATAAAGCATTATATTTAGCATATGTGTCAACTACAAAGAAAACGGTATCAGTTTCTATTCCACCTACTGCCAATCTAATGGAAATGATTCCCCTGGCATGTTGGCTTTCCCCAGTAAATCCTGCAATGGATGTGCTGGTTGGGATTAATTTTGCTTTTCCTTTTCCTAACTTTTTTAAAGTTTGGAAAGGCAAAATGTTCACCGCAGCCCCATTATCCACCAAGATTCTATTAAGTGGGACTCCATCAAAGTGTGCAGTGATATACAATGGACGCAAATGTTGTCTCATTGCATTAGTAGGTAATTTAAATGGATATGAAATTTCCACATAATTTAAATCTATTACCAGGGGGTATTCGACGTCGGACATGGAATCTGACACGAAACAAGCACTTTCTTTTGAGCTTACCTCTAAACTTTCTTGATTCTGCTCAATTTCACGTACCAAGTTCTTACCCATCTCGATCTGAGATACTTCTTTTAAGTCACAGTCGTTGCATATGATATTTAACTCCTTATCACTCAGAGTTTCTTCAGAATTCTCTGGCTCGCTCAAGCTCGACCAAGCAGATCTTGATCTTTGAACGTCTGACCATTTGAGAAGAAATTCATAGACTTGGATAAACCATATTAACTTGTACTTCTGGCTGATCTCCAAATTGGATCGAAGCCACTTCTTTGATTGGTTTAACTGCTTCGGTCTCCACAGCACCCTTCTTTTCGAATTCTTGTGTGGATACCTCCATAGGGGAAAAGGTTTCTTCCATCCCCTGTTGTTCCACCACCATGGCCTCGAGCAAACCAGACTGATAACTAGCCAGCGAGTTAGGAGAAGGTGGATCCAGATCCTCTTCGAGCATAGCAGAGGCAACCTTTTCCAAAGTCTCCCTCTCGTGATACTGGGTTCGAAATTCCTCTGGTCCCTTTCAATCCTGTCGAACCTTGGATTAGGTTTTGCTCGTCTATCTGATTCTTCTCCCGTTGAAGATTCTCCTGACTGGAAGAGCGTATACTTCCTTTGGAGCTTTCTCTTTTGAGTTCTTGAGAGCAATGGAACCATCTGTGGTAATGAGACTTGGGATCCCTAATCAACACCCAGTTTCCAGAGTTCGAAATTGGTGGCTTGAAAGTTCTGCTCGCATTCCTGTTTGAACCTTTGTATCCTTGAAACAAGTCAGGCTTAACTTGCTTCAGAAACCAGTCAGGAACCCCTTTCACCAAGGTGAATTCTTCTTGTTTGGCCTCTTCTTGCGCCTTCGATGTCTGGCCAACATTAGCCTTCTTCGAAGGTGGCAGCTCCCTTCTGTGAATAGCTGGAACAGGGCTAGTAGGCATGTCCCTTTTTGGTGCCAACCAAGACTTGCTGTCACTTGGCTTTGCTTGAACTGGGGCCATTCTTTTCATCCCCATTTCTTTTGGGAAAAAACTTACGCCCTTTCTATCCAAGTCCTTGAAGACCAAATAGTTGGCCCTGCACCTACACACAGGCACTCCAAAAATGAGGCTTCTAGCATAGGCAGGTGATTATTACCTGAGAATTTCTGCAAAGAAAAACCATCATTGGCTCGCCTATAGGAACTTGGCCTCGCTCCCATGCCTCGAGGGTGGCCAGCATATGGCTTGCCCCTTCCATATTGAACAGTATTCATGTTCACTGGTACTTCTTTGTCCTGCCAATATTTCTTGACAGTTCGAGCCAGGAGGAGGGCACACTGGTGTTGACCTCTTCTACCTTTGGAAAGGGCACTGCATCTATCCCCATAGTCTTTTCAGGGAATTTGATTCTTCCTTTCTTGATTTGTTCCTGAATCCTGTCACGAAAAACATTACAAGATTTAGTTGAATGAGACCAAGAATCATGCCATTTGCAATAGGTCTTTCCATTCCTTTCTTCCGCTGTGGGCAGTTTCACATCCAAAGGCAGCTTAATGATTTTCTTTCTTAACAAGAAGTCAAAGATCTCATCAGCTTTAGATATATCAAAAGAATATACTTTAGTAATTTCCTTTTGTTTGAACTTCTGCCCAAGAGAGACATTCTTTTGAATTAAGGGCTCACAAACACAAGGTTCGTGCTCTATAATTTCAGCAGCATCTATTTCATAATTAGGATCCCTATAGTATGTTGGATAAGAGGAATTATGCCTATCCATATCTTCCTCTAGCAATGATTCATATCTAGCAACTTTATAGGTTAGATCTGCAAAGTCCCTGAACTCTGTAGAATCAAACCTCTTTCGAAGCTCTCTTTCTAAACCATCCTGTGCTAATCTCACAAACTCTGCCTCTGGCAGATGGAGTTTACACTTGGTCTTAGCCCTTTTGAACCTAGATATGAAATCTGCTACCTTTTCATCTGGTTTCTGCTTTAGCCTGGCCAAATCTGCCATAGAGACTTCAGGCTCAGCATTAAAGAATTGTGCATGAAATGCCTCTTCCATTTGAAACCAACTTGTTATCGATTCTGCAGGCAAGTTTGTGTACCATGCAAAAGCTGGCCCAGACAAAGAATTTGGGAACAATTTCAACTTCATGAAACCATTCTGAGCCAAGTTCTTACATTGGGCAGAAAACCTAGCAATATGTTCTATAGAAGATTGTCTCCCATCCCCATAAAACAAAGTAAAGTCTGGGATCTTAAATTCTCTAGGGATCTGAAATGTTGTGTCAATCCATTCTGGATATGGTTTTCTATAGATTTGAGGTTGTACCCCCCGAGTTCGAGGCCCACAAATTCTTGTATGAGATCCATAACCTGGTCTCTTAGTATTGGGTTGCCAACAAGGAAATTTTGTTCTTGATTTCCTACCGGTGGATTTGGTTCTACCAAGTCATCTCTATGCTTTTCCCTTATAGTGCTAAAATCCCCTTGGTTTTCTCTGGGAAGTCTCTCATACCAAGGTTGCTGCATTGGGTCAGCCGTAGTATTCACCCGAGCAGGCCTATGGCTTCCATAAACCGCTGTGGTGGGATTTTTGGTATTTGGGAGACTTTGACGGGAAGGCTGTGCGTTATCCCTCGTTTTCTCAGGTCTATAACCTCGTTCTATCTCTACATCATCCTCCCATCCCCCGAGTGTGGGTTCGAAAAGAGGATTAACGCTTTGCCTGTCTCTGGCATTTCTTGGAATCCCAATAGGAATTCCATGAGATTGATCTGGGATTTCGAAGACAGGCTTTGTAGGCTTTAAAGGCTCATACCAAGATTGTGGTATTTCCTCTGGATACATTTTTTCCTTACCCTTTCTAGACCTTATCTTACCCTGACCAACATCCTCTCCAAGCCTTCCTTCGAAGGGACTTTGGTGAGTAGTTGAATTAGCATGATCATCTAGCCCAATATTCCCTGGACTGTTTCTTGTTACCTCTAAGTTGGGCAACCTACTTCTTATGCTTTTGATCATGGCTCTTTGGGTTTGAGCCATCTCTCGAAAAGCTATCATCATTTCTCTGAACATTTCCTCCTTATCATGGTCTTTACCACTGGCTTGTCCCTTTTGGGAATTTGGAGGCCCTTCATAAGGAGGTACTTCATAAGAAGGCCCCTCATAAGAAAGCTCTCCCATTTCGGAAGCCAATTGGGGAAACTCATGATTCATAGGCGTTCCCTGTTCTGCGGCCTGTTCTAGCACAGCTTGTTCCTCTGGCACTTGACCACCAACAGGTGTCCCTATTTGCTTTCGAAGCCTTGGCATTCTGGTACCTTCGAGGTCCCACCGGGCGTGCCAAAAATTGTTTGGGCTGAATTAACTCAAATCAATTGGCAAATAATTGTGTGCGGGCGTGCCAGAAAAGAAATAACTTCAAAGAAGAAATTACTCTTTTCAAAATGATTTGAAACCACTAATTTCAATCAGGCAATTGTGTTATCCGTTCGATTACCTCAACTAAGAGGATTTTTCCTTAAGGTATCAACCAAATAAAAGATTGACGCGCTTCGAAATCAGAAAAGATGATTGAACACAAACAAACCTGAATCTAATCAAAGGTAAGTTTGTATACAAACACTCTTAAGATTCTATCAAGAATAATAAAGAAATGCAAGCACACTGAATTTAATCAAAAGCGAACTTGCAAACAACTATTCTTTGGTAAGAAAAGAGCTTAAAGGAAATAAGAAAACTTGAATTTAATCGAAAGTAGTCTTACATGCAAATAAGCCTTCAACTTACAAAAAAGATCCTACTCTAAACTAAAACTAATCTAAGATAGATCTCTGAGTAATCATTTTGTATGAATTGTCAGATGATATGGATTTTTTGTCGTCCCTTTCTCTTTAATTGCTTCTTCTATTTATAGACGCTGAGCTTGCCTTCGAACCCCCACGTCTTCGATTGATATCCATGTTGGCCACATAAAACGGTTGAGGGGGGTCTTCGAACGGTTATCCTGATATTTCCAGAATCCCTTCTTCTCCTGCTTGCTTCGATCGTGGTGTTCGTGGCTCCATGCTTAAATAACGGTTCCCACTTCCAAGCAACGTGGGTTAGTGTTTGGTTCAGAATAATCCCCTACAATCATGTCCACCATTCATTATAAACCAAACAGTAATGGTACCGTTCGATGTTTCCAAAGATCAATCAACGGTTTAAATCAGACTGCTTTTAAAACCATCCTTAATTATAGTCTAAACGCTGTCGGTTCCAATCAAAACGATACCGTATAGTACTAAAACAACATCACCATTTAACCCCGCAATCCTCTGTATCTCGGGTTCAACCAGGATGTGTTCTGATTGGTCAACACACTATTTGGTGCCACGTGTAACTTTCCTATTGGGTGGCATATTTTAGGATGTAAACACTACCACGGAAAGGAATGTTAGAACAGGAAGCACGTATGTTCACGGCTTGGTTTGGAGGAGGCAGCAACCACGGCTTGGATTGGAACAGAACAAGATGAGTATAAGAGGTTCTTGTGAGATTTTATTTTTATTTATGTTAGGCTAAACTTCTAAATTAGGGTTGAGGATGAAACCTCATGAATATTATTGATTGATTTAATGCATTTGATTTTCCTTACGTGCTTTCATATATAGTTTATTATTCTAATATCATTAATTAATTTAGTTGAAACTCGGATATGGATTCATCTGGGATGGGTTTTTAATTTTCATGATTTGATATCACCCTATTAATCGAATTGCTTGGTTTGTCAGAGTTAGTTTTTAAGTACGGGGTATCTACTATGATTTGCTAATACGGATATAGTTGATGATTTTGGCTTAAACCTTGGAGCAAAGGAGGAACATATTTTTTATATAAATAAAAAGGGCTTAACGATATATTATCCATGGTGTTAAGATTAGCTTCTAAATCACTGTGTAAAAATTATAGAAAATATCGTTGCATAAGATTAGTTGATAAATATTTGTGGGTGTGGATTCCAAAACCATAGCTACTTTTCTCAACCGTAATCTCCACTACCTTGTCGTGATAGTTTAATTATTTTCTCGTCATTAATTATTTAATCTTTAGTTCAAAAATCCACGACAAGTTTTGTCAACTAGGTTAGGGTTCAATCAGTTTAAGTTTTGTAAGTTTTCCTAGAAAAATCACTAAGTCTCTGTGAGTTCGACCTCGCACTTGCATAACTATACTTCGATACGATTTCTGCGTTTGCGAGTACATTAAAATTTCACCAACATCGGGTGCAACGAAAACTCTAGCTCCGTACAGGGATTTGTGGTGATGCAGCGGTGGTTTGATACTCTAATTCAACGTTTGGATCCTAACGCAGAAAGACCGCAATGTCGGTAGACTAACTAGACGGCAGGCACTGTGTTAGAGTAATTTATCTAGACTTCGATTATTTGGTGAAGGAGTTGATTAAAACAAAGTATTTGGTCAAGGACGTATATTATGCACCAAGGCTAATGACTTCTGTGCCTTTTTCTTTTTCTTTTTTCGAATGCACTCTATTTGTTGTCTTTTAGTAAAAATAACGCATGAAATCACAATCGGCAATGGGCAGAAAAAAAACTATTTCGATATATGCAATGTATCATGTGTTTCCAACCTTTAAAAAGTACTACCTTTTATACCCCAAATTTTCTGTCCACTTCTACTATTTTGGACATCCTGAAAATTTGTTTATAGGTTTAAATCTATAATCTTTTTTATATTTGAACGTAAAATTTTTTGCCCATAAAATTTGGGCGATTTTTTTTTATATTATATAAGATGTTATATATTGAAAAATATAAGTAATATACATATGGCACATATGCCAAAAAACGGATAGTTGGGGCGGCTCTACCATCTATTGTGCAGGTTCAAGTGAACCCTGTAAGTTCAAATAATGCTTCTTCTTCTTTTTTCTTTTTTACATATAATCAATTTTTTCTTTAATATTGTCAACACTGAATAATTCTTGGGAGAATTTTGCATAAGTCCACTATAACTATATTAGTGGACTAGAGGGGTTATGAAATTTAGAAGTGGACTTAGTGGGTTACAAACATGCTATAGTGGACTTCCCACCAATTTTTTAATTCTTCTGCGGCCAAAGTAAATGAAAAGTTTCTTAAATTTGTACGTAAATAGATAATATAGCTCAACCAAAACAAAATAAACTAGGCTCAATAAATTATTAATCAAAATAAATATGCTTATTTTATATAAAGCTTTATATACAAAAATTTTTCTTTTTTTTTTTTCACCGTTGAACCAAAATCTTGGAGCCGCACCTAACGGAGAGAGTACATTATTACATTCCACCCATTCTGGCCGGACAAGGGCGGAGAATGTGTGTGATCGTAAACCTACCATGGGTGGAGGAGTTGCAAGGACGGACTGAGGGGCGGATGGACTTTGGGCGACCGCCCTACTCAAGTTACTAGAAGTTTAATTTATAGCTATCCTAGTATTTTGTGACAAGTTTAAAGTTATATACGTTCGCCGACCCATATAATATTTCTTTTAAAATCTAATAACACCCGGTCATCCAAATTCTAGTAAGGAGCATCGAACTTAATTAAAATTGAATCCTGATTTTACATAGGGTTGTAATATTAATTAGCTTCTAATATTTTTGTATTAGATTAAATATGCATGCAGGTGCCATATGGTATCCATATATCAGAAAGTCTTTGTGCACAGCAAGCTGTGCACAGCAGCCTAAATTCTGAAGTGATTTTGGGTGTTTTGTTAACGCCTCTAACGGTATCAAACGAAGCTCATTTTTTACAGAGACCTTAAACGATATATTTTGAACAAAATGAGCGGCTCCGATCATCTTTGTGCGACCCGAGGCGGGAGAAAACGGCTGCTGTGCACATAGCACAGCTTGCTGTGCAATGTGCTCTCCATATATGGGCCAAGGGCAAAAGTATCGGAAAGGCAAGGACTCCAAAAAGAAGTCAAGCCTGATGCCAAGAACCGCGAGCAGCGAGCTCAACATAGGAACCAAAGCAGGAAAAATCTAAGTCAAATAATGCGCGTGTGGCCACGGGTGCAAAAGCGCGAGCGCGAAAGAATATGTCTTTCAAAAACCTCCCAAACAATTTGAATTCGTGAGTGCGAAGATTGAGAGCACTAGCGCATAGGGAGGATTGAGAGCGGGAGCGAATTCTTAAACACCTTACGAATTTTGAAACAGTCCTTACCGATAGTAGATTGTGCTAATTTTGTTCAGGAACCCATAAAAAAAATACTTCAAAAATAATTTGCGGTGCCGTTCGTTTTGGGTCACTACAACTCACAGGTCCCTGCTTCCTGCTACGACTCCAAAATGAATTTCATCTCAGAACTGTTCAATCGAAGAAATTGGTTTGGAAAAACATCCTTGTAAAAATTTTAGTCGATTGTCTCTGACTCCATGTATAAATTCATTATGAAGGTACAATCCCAAAATAAGATTTGTTCGTTCATTTGTAATTTGCTTCGGTCATTGAGTTATCAATAACTGACTATTTTCACTTTTTGCATGAATGTTCCATTCATCAAAAGCTACAACGTGAATGGTTCAGAATTTAACTTTTGAATTCGGGTTGAAATTCATTTTAAATTCACACTACACAACTTGTTATGTTTCGGGCGCAACGAAAGCTCTAGCTCCGTGTAGGGATTTGTGGTGATGTGGACTTCGGGTTGGTGCTGTGCAGTGCCGAGATGAGATCCGAGCTGTCAGATGCACGTTCCGACGGCTCCGAAGTACGTAACACAGTGCTGCGCGCACCACTGTACAACACCATTCCCCAATTCGCGCGTGGTGATGCATAGCAGATGTTTGATAATTCGACATTTGGATCCTAACCCAGAAAGACCGCAATGTCAGTAGAATATGTTAAAGTCATTAGTCATTTATCTAGACTTCTACTGGTATTTGGTGAAAGAGTTGATTAAAACAAAGTATTTGGTCAAGGACGTATGTGCACCAAGGCTAATGACTTCTGTGCCTTTTTCTTTTTCTTTTTTCAAATGCACTCTATTTGTTGTCTTTTAGTAAAAATAACACCTGAACACGATACTCAAAAGATCGTATCAAGTTTATCTTGAGTGTACTATAGTTTGTATCGCTATATTACACGTCATTGATTTACTACTTGATTTTGTAAATGTTAATCTAATCAACCGGGCTAGATGTGAATTGGTTATCCTTAAAACAAATTATAATGAAAATAAACTGCGCACGCGTCACCTAATTTCCAAACTCCGTACAAGATGTTGGAATTGGTCACACAAAAGTAAGTAGTACAAGAAAGCCGGTTCGCCAAATTGGCATTTTAATTGGCGGATAAAAAAATAAAAATTACGAGAGAGTATAGTACAATAAAGCTGGTCACCGAATAGACATTTTAATTGGCGGATAAAAAAAAAAGGCATTTAAATTCCAACAACTACCATACAAGAAGTCCAGCATTATTTTTTCATAATTAAAAGTCCACAACCTATCATTTTCAAAAAAAAAAATCGTAATAAAAATCCACTTGGCACGTTTCGGATTTAGACACCTTATGTGGTTGATTGACTGGTGAATGTGGAAATACAAGGAGGGAAGAGTATCAAAAACACCAATATGTATTTTACGTTTTTCTTAATTCGCTACGAAAATCGGTTTCCATGTAATAGTGTTAATCGTGAATCTTTTTCTTAAAAATCTTTTCCGTTTTCAGCGAAAGTTTTCAAGTTTTTTTTTTTTTTTTTTACTTTTTAAATTTATATAAGTTTAGAAGCGTAGTAGTGTACTTTTGTCATATTGGGGTAATTTTTTTGAAAACCAAGGAAAATAAAAAAAAAAATCTGACTAAATTAAGATAAGTGCAGAAAAAATTACTCCTAAAAGAAAAGGTCCAGAAAATTTAATTGGTTTCGAGCAGGCCAAAAATTTCGTTAATTTTACTCGTTCTATTAACCAAAAATATAGTACTAAAGCTAATATATATAAGTATGAATGGTACGATAACGTAGGAGTCCTCAACGAATTTTCATATTTTGAAACTAAGCAAGACTAAACTGGCACATTAAACTTGAATACTCTTTTGAGTGTAATTGTGGCAAATAGATTGGTACAAATCGTTGTCAAGATACGTTCTTCTATTTTGTCTCTATCATTACGACTACAACAAGATTTTTTTGTATAATCCCCGACTACAAAGTAAGATTGTCAAAGATTTTCGCTTAGAATAACATTGAGTGAGGCTAATTCGAAAACACTTTCGTGAAAGATTAATTTTGCAACCTAGTTGAATTTCTTTTAAATAAGTTACCTAATATACTCAACAAATAACAGTAGTCATGTAATTAGCACGCATACACCTAGGTTTTTTCCTTTTTATTCATGAGGCAAATTGAGTAGTAGGACATACTATAAGAGTTTTTGCTATAATAAGGACATAAATATTTCACCCTAAAGTCTAAAGGACATTCTGTCCATGATTTACAAAAGAACCCTTGCAAGGTTGACCAGCGTTGACCAAGGTTGACTGGCGTTGAAAGTGTTTAAAATCTTAGGGTACCTTATGAAAACGCCTAAAACTCTAGGGTACCTTATGAAAGTGCCTAAAACTCTAGGGTACCCTATAAAAGTTCCTAAACCGCTAAAACCCTATAATAGAAAAGTGCACCATAAAATCTTATGGTACCCTATGAAAGTGTCTAAAAGCCTAGAGTACCCTATGAATGTGCAGCAAGATCCGAAAATAAGAAAAAAGACATTTTGTATTAGCCAAATAAGACTCTTGTCTCATTTAAGACAATTTAAATGAAAAAAGATATTTTTGTATTAGTCAAACAAAGCTCTAATATGTTGTTATTGATAGGGCAAAATAGTGGTATGAACTTCTCAAAAAGATAGTGGTATGAATGCTAAGTTTTAGTACAGATACACCCTAGGCGATGGGCATAGAATCGACAGTCAATGAGACAGAAGGCACTAGGCAGGACCAACAACAGTAGTACGTGCACAAGAAGTAAAAGATCTTTAATTTCTTTCCTTTTCCCTCTTTTTTTAGTTTGACGTGGTGACTGTTGACTTTGTTTGGAATATTATATTGAGAATAAATTTTTTACACTGTTAGTGTAAATATTTGTTTCCTTCAAATCAATTTCATTGCGATACCTGTCAAAATAGTGGTTCCAATTAATAAAACATGACGACGTGGTGCAATGCAATTAATTTGAAAGAAATAAATGTTTATACCGGCGGTATGAAGAATTTATTGCCACATAGGCTAACCAGTGTTTATAATATGTATTGGTTGATTTTTAAATAAATTAGTAATAAAACTTTAAAGTTTTCTTTTTTCTGAAGTTACAGTTTACGCCTTACTTTTTATATATTGTCACATTAATGTAAAATTATTTTAAAAAAATTCATAACAATTAGTAAAAGAAGAAATTCAATAGGCTTCCTACTAGAAAAAAATTGTTTTTATTTATTTTTGGGTAAACTACGTTGGGGTCTAGAGTTTGGGAGAGTACCTAGGATAGGATAAATCCTCTTCTCTTATTCATGGTTTTGAAATAAAAATCCAATCTTAATCTGTATCTCACGATTTTTTAAACTTTTAAATTCTTGTCTGAACCATTAATTCACAGACAAAATTCAAAAGATAAAGATATTTGAACCGATTTCACGATTCACAATTTTTTTGAACAACCCTAATCTCACTGGTACCGGATACGTATCATACCAGTAGACAATGGTATTCTAGCTGTTATTACAGCTATTCAGAACCTTTCTTCCATCCAATCTATCGTTGTATTTTAACCCAAAAAAGAAAATCTATCCTTGTAATAAAGGGCGGCATTTTTTCCTTATCTTTCTCTCTCTCTAAAAGGGCGGCATTTGAACTAATCAACGTAGACACGTCACGGGAGCTAATGAACCAAACGACGCCGTTTACCGCATTCAACTGGCTTCAACTTTCCTATTTTGATTCGGCCATTCGGATCGCACCATGCTCTATACTATACTGGATTGACAGAGAGAGAGAGAGAGAGAGAGAGAGAGAGAGGTGTAAATCTCGAAGAAAGAGCATACACGGCATGCAACGGCCGACGCATATCATTGTTATCGCTGTTTTTGTGCTTATAGATTGATGTACACATCGCATGTATATCACGGAGAAACTGATGCATAAAGCTAGGAGGGAAAGGGGAAAGGAAATAGAGGCGAATCTGAGCTGCCAAATGCCATTCCTATCTCTTCCCTTTTGAGCCAAGAAGAAGAATAAGCAAATGGCTGAAGATCTTTGTATCATCATCAAGGTGCGTTTGGATGTCATTAATATGCAGGCCTTCGAGTATTTACGCTTGGATAAAGGGATTCTCTTATATATATTTTTTTATGGATTTGTGTGATTTCTGATCTGGGTATTTGATAATTAATGGCTTTTCGCCTAAATTTTGGGTTTTGTTGCAATGTATCAGCAAACCCAGGTTCCATTTTTGCTGATTAGTATTCTGCAACGTTTGTTCCTTTGCTATTTTTATGGCTTTTCTCTGTATTTATTGAATTCAGGCCAAAAAATTTGTAAGTAGTTGCATTTTGCAGCTTTATTTTAGCATATGTATGAACAAGGATTAATTTGACTTCTGCACCTAGCTACTGTCGGGTAGGGGTATGTCCTAGTGAAGAACTTTCCATACTTTGTATATGGAGTACCTCACTTAATTTCCTATGCAGTGTTGGCCTTTGGCGGGCATTTATCATGTACTTCTGGGACCGGAGACCCTTGAAGAATCTTTTCCTTTCTTCGGTTATATATGGAAAGTTAGAAATAAATGATCACTTTTTGTATTTATTAGTGTTATTTAGCTTTTGCTTCTTGTTAAAATCTGAGTGAACTTTGATAAGCACATGCACCTTCGCAGGAATCCGGTAGCATTTACTAATGATAGCTGTCTTGAACAACTGAGCAAATTTTGTTCTTACTAGGATTGAATTTACTCCTAATATGAAAACACGTTGGTTATCATGTGATTTATCTGTTTAATGTTTCAAATTCCAGGATACCAGAATATTAAATGCTTCAAAGAAATCTCCTTCAGTGTTGAGAATGATTGTATTGACACTTGCGATGGTCTGCGGTATTTACATATGCTCAATCTGTATGAAGCAAATCAGTACCCGCACCAACGTTGGATTCACAGACGTCGAAGTGATTAAGAAGCCATGTGAGGAACCTAATTTAGAATCATGGGAAAAACGCTATGTGCATTACCCAAATCCCATAACATTTAGGAGGTAAGACATTGACTTTTTCTTTATGCTTATGGGGTCCATGCTAGATGTACTCATATTCGGTGATGTGCAATATCAGGGCTGAATGTGCATGCAATCCTGTGAGATATTTTGCAATATTATCGACACAGAGATCCGGGAGTGGATGGTTTGAGACATTATTAAATAGTCATCCAAACATAAGTTCCAATGGAGAAATCTTTTCTGTAAAGGTTCGGCGGAGTAATATCTCAACAATCGTGGAGACATTGGATAACGTATATAATCTAGATTTGCTGACTAGTGCTTCCAAGAACGAGTGCACAGCTGCTGTGGGCTTGAAGTGGATGCTTAATCAGGTTAGTGTTGTTTCGAGATAACTCAACCTTTTCGTCCAATAGTGTATTGTGTATCACAAAAGTCACTTCTCTCCTCTTTCTAGTGGTATGTAGCAAATTTTGTCACAACTCTTTTTGGACTTGTGATTCTTGATGTTACAGTTGTGGCCTTGTGGCTACTATTTCAAGTCTCAAGACTCTAGACCATTGGTCGTGCTTTCATGTGTTACCAGGCCCTCTGCTGTAATCTTCTGACAATAGAAATAACAATAACATCACGGTCATTATAAATCTCAAATAATCTAGTGACTGACTACTTCTGCTCTGCAAAGGCATGTGTGTGTTTGTAGAATCATTCAAATCACGGAGAAGTATTCCATTTTTTCCCTAAGATCTTAGGCCTGAAAGATTGCCGTAGTAGTGTTTGGATAAAGCCTAAGAAACGGCCAATCAAGACAGTATGGTAGATTTCAAAATAAAGGATTATCAATTTTATTGCTTATTGAGTGTTAAATAGTGCAGGAGGAGTTCGAGGGGAGACAAGGAGATTTTTCAGTCACTGTAGGTTACCCTAAAGTACCGTCATTCCTTCTCTTTTCAAGAGAACATCTTTATTGTTTTCTCGGACATATTAGAAGGGCGTTTTTCTATGGGTCATATTGTTGACATTTATAACTTCAGTTGATGAAACTAGAATATCTTACATATGGTGGAATTCTTTGGAAGTATTGTTTATTTCAGAACTTCTGTAACAAGAATGCCCAAGACAGCAGATATGAAATGGAGTTGAAGTAACATAATTGGATTTGGAAATTGAAAGATCTCATCAGCTGGTAGTTATGATGATGGAATTTGCAAACTTGTTGTAATTAGCATGAGTACATTTCCATCGGGGACACAGATGAATTTCCAGCACTGGAGTTTTTACATCAGGGACTGGCATTGAGTTCACCACATTTCAAACCGTATTAAAGAGGAGGTTTTATGGTTCTGTTGTTATTGATGTGTAGTTTTAGTTACAAACTAGAGCAGAGTCTTGGTTTTACTCAGATGGTATTTTAGTTGGTGAACTCAATCCTCACAATTAGTTCATTCCTTGAACTTTTAGACTGGTCGCACTTTTGCACGGGTTTTATAGGTGAACTTTTGGATTTTCACAAACACTTTCGACACTTGGATTGCTCAGCTCAATCTTGTAGAACAGTCATGTCCGCTAATTCCACTGCAGATATGTTGGTTTTATGCTCCGAGCAAACTTGAAGTTGAGACCCTTGTGGATCAGGTTGCTCATTTACTGCACATGAGGCCCATGTCTTGTTCAAACATAACAACGAAGACATTGCACTGTTTTCTTCGCTCATTCTCTGTTAAAAGAAAGACATTTCTACTAAATTATCTGGTATTTTGTTGTGGACAACTCTATATCTATATGTTCAACTCTATATCTATATATCTACAGTGGTTATACTTGGATATCCTTAGCAATTTCAGGTCATAATGTGTGTATCGTAAGTGTTTGATGCAGGGTGAATTCCAAGAAAGTCATATTTTATTTTAATTAATTTAGGCTTAGTATTATAATTCATTATATTTTAATTTAGTCAAATTATTTTAAAAGTATCTACTTTCTTAGTTTATTTTGATTGAGGTTTCCTATTCTGTAGGTTACTTGATCAAGAAAATTAGGGTTGATTTTGTTTCCTTATGTCTTATGTTCCTTTTTGGTATTTTAGGAATGTTGGCTATGTTTAGGAGTTCTACTATTATAAATAAGGATGTAAGCCTTAGGGCAAGGGAGTTGTTTATGAATTAATGAAAATTGAGAGTTTTCTCTCCATTTGTGTTTGTGTTTTAAGGGAGAACTTTTAACATAAACAAGTTCGGGATCTCTTCTTGCAACTAATTTCATAAAAGGAGGCTGTGCTGTATCAATTGAATAAAATATGACTTTCTTGGAATTCACCTTGCATCAGTGTTCCATGAGTAGTTCACTTTAACAATAAATTTTCATGCAGGGTTTAATGCAGAATCACAAAGAAATCGTCGAATATTTCAACGCCAACGGTGTTTCGACGATTTTTCTTTTCAGAAGAAATCTTCTTCGCAGAATGATTTCAATACTCGCAAACTCTTATGATCAAAATGCTAAGCCGCTGAATGGAACACACAAATCTCACGTGCATTCACCCCATGAGGTCTCTCTCTCTCTCTCTCTCAAGTGAAACTTTCCCTTTATATGCTGAACAAAAGGATGCTGTTTCAGGCAGCAATTCTTGCAAGATACAAACCGACGATAAATGCAAAATTGCTCATCCCCAATCTGAGAGAAGTAGAGGAGATGGTTACTAAATCATTAGAATACTTCAATAGCACTCGGCACATTATCCTTTACTATGAGGACATAATCAAAAATCACACGGTAAGACAAAGCCAATCTATGATAACTGCTTTGAAAAAACACATGCACATTCATTCTGTTTCCACACACACATAAGTTACTGTTTTCCTTTGGTTTTCCAGAAACTGACAGAAGTCCAAGATTTTCTCAAGGTTCCACGCATAGATCTAAATAGCCGTCAGGTGAAAATACACAAAGGTTCCTTGTCTCGACAGGTTGAGAATTGGGCTGATATCAAGAAGACACTGAAGGGAACCTCTTATGAAAGCTTCCTGCATGCAGATTACACATTGTAGATTGCCCTCTGTAAGTAGGAAATTCTTTGAAACATTCTTTGTAATTTATCAGTGGGTGCCAAAATTTCACCCACCTTGCTGAAATTTTGGCTTCCGAGTTTTGTTTGCTCCCTCCATGTTTCATTTGCTTGATGGCTTTGAGTTGTAGATCCATTTTTCACCCATAAAAACATTGGTGTAGTTGAGGTGATATAGAAAGAAATCAATTTCACGTAGCAGTCTTTGTTTCATGTTGTTTAAATTGTGTGTTAAGTTTGGCCAGTCTTTTACAATCTTACAATGCCTCAACAACAGGTCAATCGACACATCTCTTGTCCAACTTCTACGTTTTGCAATGCATTACCTCTGGAAACTTGAACTCTGGATACACCTAACCTCTTCCAGACATGAACACTTCCACTATGTGCTTCAATGCCTCTTGAATAAGATGAAACCCATCCCAATGTATGTACTCTGTAGGATTCAAGCACACTTTAATGCCTTGATTTCCACACATCATTGCCGGATGAAAATTGTAGGGACCCCCGAATCCACAGCAAGCCTTCATCTGTGTTTCCTTCCTGAACCCCAAAAGCACAGGATTCCGAAGTAGAGCCATGAACGCCTTGTAGTAGTCACCATAAACGATTTGAACGTGAGGAAACTCCAGCCTTAGCTCCATCAGTGCTTGTTGGAGATGATTGTTGTGGAGCATTGTGAAGGTGTTGAGTCCTCTTTGGCAATTGTTTGAATCATAATGCATCTGGTCTTTGTTTCGGAACAATGTCAAGTAGCCAGGGAGACACCCCATCGGTGAAACTCTGGTGATGAACAAATGAGTTGCTCCGCCATTGATCAGCTTTCTTATGATCTCTAAACCCTCAACAACCATTGGTACATTAACTGGAATTTCCCTTGTAAGAATGCAAGTTTGTAGTCATTAGCCCCGACGTGATCCAGGAACAAATGAGTTGCTCCGCCATTGATCAGCTTTCTTATGATCTCTAAACCCTCAACAACCTTTTGTACATTAACTGGATACCTCCTTCATGAATTTCCCTTGTAAGAATGCAAGTTTGTAGCCTGATGAAGGTCCTGTTTGGTTCCTCAAAGATTTTTGAAAAATGATTCAATCTGTGCGTCTAGGGATTGCTTCAGAGGATGGATCGGGAACGGAATGTCTCTCTCTACAAAAAAGGCAGCCCTCATGACTGTGGCAAAGGATGCGCCATTGAGGAACTCGGCACCAGGAGATTCAGTTGTGTAGGGTTTGGGAGATGGTAGGTGGAACCGTGGAAAGAGGAAGCAAAGTGGGTCGGACATGGTTGAGCCGTCAGAAGTTGAGTCGTTTCTGTCGCCAAAGGTGTATATGGTAGTGAAACGACAGCCTTTTACTTTAGCGGTGGATGGAACGGAGCAGGAAGACAGAACTAGGGTTGCAACTAGGAGAAAACGGAGGAGGCGATGGGTGGTGGCAGCGGTGGTGGAAGACATGGAATTTGAAGCAGAAACCAAAGAACAATGACCACAACGGCAGAGAATGAGACTGGAATGGAGAGGAGGGAAAGCCAGCTTTAACCGACAGTTTCAATCCTAAGCGAAGTGTACTTTCGTGTTGTGGCGCTTCTTTTACGTATGGAGTTCTACTCAAGGGTTTGAATATCGTAGGGAACTGATGGTACGTACGAGTATTAGCGAAATCCGGTTCTCTACACTTCTAATTTTGTTTTGGTTCAAATACCGGTTGATATGAGAAATCCGTCATTGTGAAGTTGGTTGTCTTACCCTCTCTTTCACAATGGAGGTGGAGGTTCAAGCCCCACAGGAGGCGAATTTGGGGTTCAGGGCTATAGATAGCCTCTAGACCCCTTGTTGACTAACGTATTAACACCTCGCTAACCCCCGTTGATGAATACAATATTGGCAAAAATAAAAAATAAAAATTACTGGTTGGTACGGTTGATACTGAACAATACCGCAATACTGGTCAATACCAGATAGACCAAACTACTCCAAAATTTCTTTTTCTCTTCCAGTACCGAACAATACTGGTCAAGGACAATAGTCAGCATCGGTAAATACCGAACTATTTTTCAATTTGTTCTCTTTTTAATAAATGTATATGTTATACTGAATTTTTTGATGGGGGAAAATAATACTAAAAGCGATAAATCTGAAACGGTATCCGGTATCTCACCGGGACCGGTATGTACATTCAGAACCTTAGAACCTTGATCCTACTACTCTTTTTTTCATTTTTTTTTTGTTCGAAAAGAAGATATTTAGTACATGAAAATAAGAAGAGGAGATTTTTTTATGAGAAAACTCTTATGAGGAATATATACATTTAGTAAGAGAATATAACAAGCCGAGTTGAGTCATCTGCTAAACGAGCCTCTTTAATCGAACCAAGTTATCCTTAATGAGCCGAACTTTTGTCAAACGAGCAGAGCTTGGGTCATTTACTAAATGAACCGAAAACTCAAGCTCGAGCTCAGCTCGTTTACTAAATTAGCCGAGTCGAATTTTAATGAGCCGAACCGAGCTCGCGAGCTGCTCGGATCATTTACAACCCTACTTACAAGCCAAATTAATGGACGGATCGCGCTTCAACTCCCTATGCCCAAGCCCAACAGGTCACTGAGGTCTAGGCGAACCCACCCGACATATGGGCTTGGGTTGGACTAAAGCCCGGTGGGCTAGACGGGTTTCAGGGCCGTGGGGTAGGATATGATCTTACTGGAGCTTGGCCCCTTCTGTCTATTTCTGTCTATGTGCTCCACTACTTCAATGCAGGATAAAAAGGGCAAGCGAGGCTCCCGCCATTGTGCGGTCTGGGGAAAGGTTGATATACGCAACTTTACTCCTGCGAGTAGAGAGGTTGTTTTTGTGACTCGAACCTGTGACATCCAGGTCACAATGGAGCAACTTCTATGCACGATAAGGCTTTCGTAAATTATCTCTACTAAAAAAAGACAATCTGATGCAATTCAAAGATCCAAATACGAGCCAGAGTTCCCATAGTGCAGGGATCCACTACAGGGGATGTAGGGCACAATCCGAGTCATGAGGAGTCGAGATGGAGTCTGGACCATTGATTGCTGCCGGTGCACTAAAACCCTTTCTTTATTGTAACAAGTAATTTATCTGATTGCCACTAGAAGATACATTGCCAAAATGTTAGAGCACTAATTTCCCATTACAAAATTCTTAAACAAAGCGAAAGCTCTACACGGCTGACATTGAGGAACTTGATGACCAGCTCCTCGAACTGTGGTGAACGTTATTCCTTCATAAACCACTGTGTAACCAGATACCTGCAAAACAAAAAACCAAATAAATGACAAGGATCGCCATTTTGGAGAGAGATTGGATAAATGCACTCCAAATAAAGTGAGTTACGTTTTAAGTAGAATTGACTTACTTCATCTGCATCATCTGACCAAGGATGCCAAGGTTTGGTGACTGTAAGGTTTAATGCATCAACGGCGTATCGAGTGCCCGACACTGGAACAACTGCATCTGTATCTCCACTGTTCAGAACAATTTTTGTCACTATACATTGAAGCAGAATAAGATGAGAGCAAATAACTGCGAAGTTTATGAACCTTTTGGCTGTTAATTGGAAACTTAACTAGGAAATGCAATATTGGAGCTGATGATTTATAGCTATATAGAAGACAAGTTACTTTACCTGTAAAGAAGTATCCGAAGACCAGCTGCAATGAGCCTTCTGTATATGGGGAACATGGTTGATGGGCTATCCTTCCAAGAACGGATTACCTCACTGAGTGTGTGTGAATGAGAGAGAGAGAGAGAGAGAGAGAGAGAGAGAGAGAGCTGTTTAGAATTGCTAGATTAGAGGGAAGAAACTATGCCAAAGCAAGTGGAGGGTAACGACTATACGGTGGGAATGGACGCTCAGGGATCAAAAAAAGGTGTGGGTAAGCTAATCCGAACACCCTAAGTTATCACAGAGAAAGAAACCTAAACCAAAGCAAGTGTGTAGAACTTGAAATTATCCAATGAGAAGCAAGATTGTCTTCTCTTGCCATGAGTACATGCATATTTAAGGGCAGTATCGACAAATACCAGTGGTCATAAGTCCATCTCTTTTTTGGCTCTCCAACAGCTAGGGGCTCCTTTGGTCACACCAAAAGAAGGTTGCCACATATTCGGTTTTTTTTTTTTGGATAGGCGTTGCCGCATATTCGTTGCACTGAGCGAACTGACGCACACCTTGACTAATGTCGAGACCTAAAGTTAACAATCAACTGGGTGAGCCTCTAGTGTCCCCGAAGATTATTTTTCTGGCAGTTAGAAAAATCCCCATTTTTTTTTTGTTGAACCCCACTTGTTTCATCTACGAAATTGAAATCGAAATTCACAGAAGAAATTCCAAACCTGCAAAGCTCCCAACTATAAGACAACTTGGTGATATTGGCATGGAAAGCATGTTGCACTTGAGGGAGATTGAGATACATATGAACATAGTCTCCTTCACAAGGATCATACCCTCCAAACCCTATTGCCTTCTTTCTTGCTGATGAATTTGAGGAATTATGTGAACACACTGCACTATATATGTTGTAGAAATCGATGTTTCCTACCTCCATCTCAACTCTTCCTTCGTAATCTTCGCAAATTTTAGTGTTCTTGGATTTCCAGCAGTGATCTAAAAGTCCTCGATAAGTTTCATCCGAAATCAATGCGTGGTTCCAGAGATAATCGATACTTCCTTTCTCATCGGTAGGATCGTTCATTATCCCATTTCCTATCTGTGTATGGTTTCAGCAGAGGAAAATGAATACCCGAAAACCGTTCTATGCAAAATCAAAGAAGCTGAAGAGCTTTTACCATAATTCCTTTTAGTTGGATTTTTGAGGTGGAGTCTGGCTCTCTGCTTCTGTTGATAATGATATCTGCCAGCTCTGGAATGTAAAATCCTGGAAAAGTGAATCCTTAACAAAATTAGTTATTTTATTAGGTGGGAAAGAGAAATAGTTAGTCTTAATGGGATCCACTTCTCGGCCTTGTATCCCACATCGACTAAGTATGGGCTTGGCCTTGTATATATAAGTTCATGGGTAGCCTCCCCTTGTAAGTTGGTTTTCAAGCGTGAGTTATACCTAGCGGTTTGTAGCACCTACTACCAGTGCCAGCCATCACCTCAGATTCACTTAGATACTCTTACTGGTAAGAGTTACTGTTACATCAGTGGGGGGGTTAGCGGGAAATTAGTAGGTTAACAACTAAAGAGGGTTCGACATCTCTCCATAGACTCGAATTCCAAACCCTCCCCTTGGAAGCCAAGGGATACAACCAAATGGGCTAGAAGCCCACATCTCAATTCATTGTTACCGGTATGTAAGATATCTGAGCAAATCCAAACTATTAATTGCAGCAATGGAAGATCCAGATTTGGACCGTTCCAACCAGTCAAAATCAAGGACCAGACAGAATCTGATTCCAAGTTGATTCTCATTTTTCATGTTTAGAACATACCTGCATAGCTTTCTCCTGCTATGTAGAACTCTGAAGCCTTATAATGTGGAAATCTTCTGAACCAGTTGATCAGAAAGTTGTATGTGTCTATAGCTGCACAATGAGCATTAACAACATAATTAAAACTGTGTATGGCATTGAAAAGGCAATGCTGATCAGAAGTACCATGAATTTAAGCATGAAAAAATACGTGAAGA
The DNA here is from genome assembly GCA_014282245.1 of Rhododendron simsii. NCBI lineage: Eukaryota > Viridiplantae > Streptophyta > Magnoliopsida > Ericales > Ericaceae > Rhododendron > Rhododendron simsii. The sequence goes on along the minus strand of CM024957.1, from coordinate 11,071,104 downwards.
ATCTAGCATAATTTGGAAGGTTGAACCGTAAGGCTGTGTTTGGATAGGGACCTAATTAATTAATTACCAGTCCTTTTGTCCCCCGAGGTGCTGTAATCAGAGGAAGTGTTGGAGTAGGAGAATCCAACTCCTGCTGGTGACTCCAGAAACAGCACGTTTGCAACTGCACCATGTATAACATTGGATCAGTTTTCTGAAATAGAAAGGTTACTCCTGTAAGTCCTGTCTGAAGAGTAATTTTTGTACGGAATCTTTCGTTACAACATCATTGTAGCTTACATTCTTGAAAATGTCACCGCCACGTCATTTTGAATGGGTAAAAATTTGTTGTATGAAAGTTCTTCACCGGCGTCATTTTCAGGGACGGAGGCAAGGCCTAAGGGTGGCGCGCTGTGTTCCGGCACCCCCATCTTTTGAACTAACTCCGTTGGATACGCATATAAATATATGCATCTTTCCATAAAATTCAGATAAAACATATACATTTGTTACCCCAAAATTTATAGAACTTATCTTAAACTCCTCATTTAATATAATAATAGCTACAATATATAGTTTTATACTGGTTCAGATTCAGAGGTCATATAATTGTAGTAGTTCTAATTCCGAAACCCCGAAAGCAAAATACCGACTCCATCCCTGATCATTTCCGAATTAGCAAAAGATGGATCAATGAGGACTAAAGACGCATTGAGTTAGTCTTCTGCATGTCTAGACTCATTGAGTCTAATATTGTTTTGATAGAAGAAGCAATCTTGAGGAAGCTAGGATTTTTTTCCTAATCAGTGAAACAGAAAAATACTAGTACTGTAACAAATTTACCAACCTCTGTTCCAAGCATGTCGTCGCGAATAAAGCGATTTCCCATCTGGGTTTACACCGAAAGGTCCAATCTCTACCATAGCACCCATTCCAAGTGATGAACAACCTGGTCCTGGAATATGCATGCAATCTCAAAATATTACTAGTAACAGAAAACTATCACCCTGTTTCAATGTGGTGTTGGTGAATACTCTCTCCATTTCAATTTAATAGTCTATTTTGGAAGTTTGTGTCACTTTTTAATTGATTATATTTTATAATTTATAACGTTTTACGTGATTTTAAAAATATTGTATAGTAGAATTAATCAAGATCTATTAAACAAGATCCGTATTGAATATAAAGTTAATTGTCATTTTAAAGATATAAATAATTTTTTATCCGGTTACGAGGAACTATTAAATTGGGACGGATGGGGTATATATTAAGTCCATAAAGAAATTTTAGTGTTATCGTTTATTTCGCGCACTTCCCATGTGGGCGAACCGGGTCGAGGCCACTCTTATTTGATGCACGGAAAACCTGGTACACATAGGCCTCATTTGCTATATCTCAAAATCTAACTTTTTTGAGTGGTAGCAATTGAGGTATATGTGTACTCAAAATCGACCTTATTTACTAGCTTATTTTGTTTAAAAAGTTGATGAATTGTATTTTATACTCCCTCCATCCCTTTTTAAGTGTTCTGTTTTGTAACTCTAACTTATTAAAAAGATATCATCATTATACATTTCACATCAACTTTTTCCTCCACTTTTCCTATTTACCCTCATCATTACACTTTTATTCACTAACTTTTCAAAATGAAATCTACTTTTGGGGACAAAATAGATAATGTACTAACTTTTATCCACTAACTTTACAAAATGGACGCTTATTAAGGGACAGCTCAAAATGAAATACTGGATTCTAAATAAGGGACAGAGGGAGTATCAATTATGTGCAATACCCTAATTAGCTTTTTTAATTTAGCCAAAAAAAAAAGTGAGATTATTTTAAAATCCTCTACTCCCTCTTTCGTGTATCTCGATAATTTAAGATTTTTAAAAAGTCGTTTGTAACTTGTGGTCGTACTCTCACTCATGCACTCGCATTATGTAAGTTAGCGGAAAACACATCGCTTGAACTATGGCAATTTTCGCGAAATGCCATCGTTTAGGCATTCGAAAGAAAGGTTGTTATAGATATTTATTATCCCTTTCATGGTCAAAGTAATTCCATTTGGGTCTAGATTTTTGTTTTCCCAAATACTTCTCCATCTGAGTGTTTTGATTTTGGAACTTAACTCATATCCATTTAGTATTGGTAAATTTTTTTTTTAGCACATTTATCTTGGAAAACTAAATATTGGAATACATGATAGAATTTATAAACAATTCTGATGAGGTAACTAGACAGGATTCCAGTGTCTTTAGCAGGATTTCGAGCCATTCTCTATTACTAATTGCGATTAAATTCTTTTCGCCTGTAGTGAAAATGGTGGATTTTTCACTGCCATCTATTGTGGACCCTACCATGTTTTAATTGTTATAATCTGAACCGTTGATTTTATAGAGCCTATAGTGTAATAAATTTACGCAAAAAATCAACTTGATTGGACATAGATAGATCAATCAAAAAGTTGTATTTTTGTTTAAAAAAAATGGATGGTCAAGTTAAACTGTCCATAACCATCTATATTACAAAACCAAAATTCAAATTTTGATACACATATCGATATCTGGTGAAACTAATTTTTTGATTGAGAATACTATTCTACGGGCTCTACAAGATGAATGGTTGATATGCAATTAACGAGATCGGATCCCCTGTCCGAATCCCTTGTCCGACTTCCCTGTTCCACTCATCTCAACCGTTGATCTGCGAGATCAACGGCCGAGAGAGACTCGGATGGGCGCCTGTCCGAATGTCAGTCGGACATGGGATCCGAAGTGGCAATTAACGCACCGCGATGCTCAAAATGATGGTGGTGAAAAACCCATAATTTCTGCCGCTGGCGGAAGGAATTTAATGTCTAATTGAAAAGTGGAAACTTGTATCTTTTTAATACATCTTACAACATGTCATACACATGACGCCATTGTAATATCAAAACACATATGAAAATTTCAAGACATGAAAATGAAGCCTCAATTTGAATGGATAATGTTTCAATCAAATCTCAGAATGAGAGAGAGAGAGAGAGAGAGAGAGAGAGAGAGAGAGAGAGACCTCCATTGAGCCAGAGAACCAGGGGCTTAGAAGAAGGATCTTTGACAGCCTCAGCAAAATAATAGAAAAGGCTACGCCCATTTGATTCATCCACATCCACATACCCTCCATACTGCTTGAACCTCACCCCTGATGGCTGCCCTGGAAGCCCACCTGCAGTTTTCGCAAAACCCGAATCCGAACCCGGTGGTCGAGATTTTAATTTTAAAACCAAAAACTGCCCCTGTGGATAAACTGGAGAAAACGGCAAATGTTCATTCTTACCTGCAATGAGATCATCTTCCATTTTTCCACCATCAAAAGAAAGCTGTTCACCACCATCCAAATTCGACATCGTCCATTCTTGGTCGTCGTTGGAGAAACTCCTCCGAGCGTGCCTTTTAGCACGCCGCACGGCTCTCAGTCGACCTTCTTGGTCGACACGAGAGCCGTGGCTAAATCCATAGAACATCATCATCATTAAGAGAGTAAAAAGAATGGGCAGGTTTGTGAGTTTAGTGAAGAGGACGCCATGTTTTTTCTCCATTGTTCCAATGGTGGGAGTTACAGTCAGTTTTTGAGAGCATTTCGAGTGACTAATATACTAGCAGTTAGCATACGGGATGCTTCGAGGGTAGTTATGTACTTTTGTCATTTCGGCCGGCTTTCATATCGAGTGATTATTCAATGCTCTAAAGCACCGCTATATGGTGCTCTATGAACATTCACCGTCACACATTCACGTGGAGCTCATACACTTAGCTCTGGGCTTGCGTGAACGTGTGATGGTGAAGATGCGTGAACGTGCGATGGTGGAGGCATTTGGAGTAGCACGTGACAGTATTTGAAGAGTAATTAATAAGTTCTCGTTTCCCATCAAAACAAACTCCTATCTGTTAATTTGTTAACAGGTTTAGGATAGGGAAAATTCAACGTAATTATACTGAGGTTTTTTATAATTCCATTGGCCTCCAGACAAATTTACAAAACTACATTATACTCCCTTGCTCGCTTTTCCTCACTCAATATGTATGGAAGGGACCTAAACAATCGACACCACGCCTAATGAAATATTAATGAAATATTGTGCCCAATCAATTAGGAATGGATAGATAAATCCATTTTCGCGACTCAGGTTGTCGAGGCCATAATATGGTAGGTACTCTCTTTTTAGGTGACCCGTAACAAATTATTTTACAAGAAATAATTTTGAATCATGAGCTGAATATTCATTTAAACTCTTATGCTGTTTGTTTCAAGGTTAAGACAACTCATCATAAAGGATAATGGTCAACATTATAAGTTTCATATTGTCGTGACGTCCATCAACTAATTAACAATAAGGATGAGTAAGCAGATCAACGAAAAAAAAAAGATGAGTAAAGCAAGTGAAAACAAAAGGTAAAAAAGATATCTGGGCAATTAAGGACAATATTAGGAGAATAAGTGCAATTATCCAATATGATCATTGCAGAGGGGAAATGACAAGGAAGTCCAAATCCTCTATCCGGCTTGTGTGTTCACATTCATTCAACCTATTGGTAATATCATGCTTATTGATGACATATTAACAGGATATCTGTGATTTTGTGATCATTACGGGTAGTTTAGTCACTCAAGCAATTTCCTTAACCAACTTGCAAACTGAAATTAACTTCAACCCCGAAACCATCCATGGAGTGGTGTGGAATGGTCATATTTCAATCAAACACCTCAAAGTTACCCACATTGACGTGTGGTTGGCTACTTGGATCAACACAAGAAACTTTAAATAAGCAAATATCAAGGGCTTCTTTTATTTTGGCACCCATTATAAAAGGGAAATGATATTGCCACACCCTTTTTTGATAATGCCACACCCTGCAAGTGTATTTTTGCACCAAAAAATACACTTGCAGGGTGTGGCATTATCAAAAAAGGGTGTGGCAAAATCACTACCCTTATAAAATTCTAAAGATGATTACACATACGAGATACATGCCATGCACTATTTTGTTCTTGTTTTTATTATGTGTGCAGGAGGTGAATGTTTGAAGATATATTGTGACTAGTTAGAAAATGATTTCAAACATGAAGGGGCTTTCGATAAATTCATTGAACATTCATGGTTAGTACTTTTGCTGCTAAATTATATACTAGTAAAAAGAGTCATAGTTACGGGATGATTTGAAATCTTGTATTGTTCCATTATTTGGCAAGGATTAGTGAAATTCAAGTTTTGCTTATGCTTTTGAAATCTTGTACGGAGTATTGTCCGGTTATTGTTTGAGATTTTTCCGTTGTTGATAAATACTTTATTTGTTCGTCAAAATTCGTAAAGGGCCTCATCTTTAATTTTCAGTTGCGCCCCCAAAAAGTCTGACTAGGACATGGTTGGTTACAGAGATGGCAATACCTTGGCATTAAGAATGGGTTCAACTTCTTTGCAATTCGAGTTTCAACTTCAAGCAGTAGTCGCATACTGATCGTTCATCTCAACAATCAACAGTCTAGATTTGCGATAGATTTCTACTGGTAAAAATCCGGTAGCAAATCTGTTGGCTCCTTAAAACCACTCTTGGACTGCTACAATTATACAAATTGCCTTGTGCAGTCCAACAACAGACCGCAGAGAAGTTGAATTTATTGAAAAAAACAACCGCCACAAAAGGTGGAAAATGGGGGAGCTTGCAAAGCATTGTGGCGGTGCTCAAAATACAGGCATCATTCTGAACCTAAAAACATGATCTGAAACATTCAGTATATAGAGCTTAAAGCACAAAATAAGATTTAAGAAAAATCAAGTCGATCGTGTATCGATAACTCAGTGAACAAACCATATTTTCCCACAGTATATTGTTTCGGCCATTTATAACCATCCAAAAACGTGGTTCATTCTTGAGTTACCAACATCACCGAGTAACAATTCAAATCATATTTTTAGGCTCGGAATGATGCCCATTTTTTAGGCACCACCACCCAGCCTATGGTGAACCATAAGCAGATCACATGTCACCTTGGATTTAATCGGACTCAAGGGGGCTGCTCTCCCCTTTTTGGAGCCCATCCCGGTCTCGCTCCGATGATCCGAATCGTTCACTTTGTAGAGCTCGTCGAGTAGAACAACTATGCAAAAAATCAGCTTAATTGGATATCATTAAGTACTTGATCGGAGCCTTTTTACTTTGAAAAGAATGGATCCGAAACACTGGATCAAATCCATTATTCCCAATGGACCAAGAGTTATATAGGCTTCGATCAGGCACTTAATGATATCCAATTAAGCTGATTTTTTGCATAGTTGTTCTACTCGACGAGCTCTACAAAGTGAACGATTCGGATCATCGGAGCGAGACCGGGATGGGCCCCAAAAAGGGGGCAGCAGCACGCTGCTCTCCCCCTTGGGGAGAGCAGCCCCCCCAAGTCCGATTTAATCAGCAGAAGCAGTTTTTTAATTCTTGGGAAATCCACAATTTTATGGGCAATTGGAGAGAGATATGGGCACAATCTGGGGAAATCAGTTTGCATATGCCATATATGCCGTTATGGGGGGTGATGACACAGTGCGGCGCTTGCTCAGCTTTTGGCCTTTTTAGGATCTGGCATTGGCCAGCAGCAAGATAGCTGACAACGTAGAAATCATTTAAGTTAACAAATTTATTTTCACTGTCACCTTTTATTATTGGAGTCACCATGGTCACATAATCCGCATGGGTGAGGATAACGTTAGGGTGTCTAAGGAACGGGAGTGTAAGCGCGAGCATGAAGATATCTTTCGAGAACATTTCGAATTGTCTCTATTGGCATCCTACTATATTTCTCGAAATATTTATTTGACGGGTCGTGTAGAATTCAGGTCAAAAAGTGAGACTCGCGTTGACAGCATCAAGAAGCCTTCTCTCCTTTTCTCGTTAAGCGTCTTTGCTTAGTGAGTTTCCCACTCGATATACCCCTTTCGAGTCAATAAATCTTCGTTTTGCCGAGCCAAAAAGAAGCCTTCTCTCCTAAAATTTATTGAAGTAGACCCCGTTTCGGTACGAAATAAGTTTGCACTTTGCACATACTCAGGCTATCTTCTTGTAAACTTTTTCTACTTCATCTTGTATGTTTTGTGTTCGTTTTTCCTAAACTTTTTTTAGATTTTTCTATTTTTTTTTGGATTAATCATTCGTCACGACAAGAGTAGTCTAAAAATAAAAAATTATGACCAAGAACGAAAAAAATATCAAACAGCAATATTTTTTTAATGAAGCAATTGGTAGATGGCTACAACTAAAGCTACCTACCCAGCTCTTCAGATGTTAAATAAAGAAAGCCATCAATATCAATCCATAAAGTGTTGGCTTATATGACATTTTTGCAATATCGGTCCACATTTGAACAGTACATTTTTTCGATTTCTCTTGTCGGGACAAATGATTAATCCAAAAATTACGACGAAAAGCTCAACAAAAAGTAAAAAAAAAAAAACAATAACGATTGTTTCTATTCACTATGGAGTTTTTCCTTTTAAGTAGGTGCAAAATCGAAGCCACTAGAGCAAAAGTAGCAGCCCCCCCTGACCAACTCTCTCACATCTCCCAACTTTAAGAATTCCACAGTTTTAATCAACCCAATCACTCCCTCCCATGAAAAAATGTGGAACCAAACAAACTCTGGCTTTTACTCAGGATGTCTAAACCTCAAACTAACATGCGTTACGGGAGCGCAACATGCGTCCATCCTACATTTGCTCGCCGCAAATCTTCCACGACAGCCCAAATAATCAAGATTTTCAACTGGTTGATACAGATGTAAACATGCAAGTCTATAAAGCTCACTCACCTATTACATTACAGGCTTGGTAAAGTCCAGGAAAGAGAAAACAGGAAGCTGTCCATTACAACAAATCAACGGTCCAAAACTCTTCCCTGGGAAGAGTTTCTTTAAACCTGGACCATTCATTCGTTTTCCTGGAGGGTTTCATGGTCCGGTTGTCCTGGTTTCTATCTTTTCTGATTACATTAACCTTGTTGGTTGACCCTCTGCTCCACAAAAAATAAGTTCGGACAAAGTCCTAGAAAAAAATCTCCAGTACGAATTCAATCCAGCTGTAAAGTAAACAAAAACCAACACAGAAAAGCAACTAAATCCGTAAAGCTTTCGTCGTGTCTTTGATGATTCAAAAGGGCCAGTTCACTAAATTCAGCTGACTGACTGCTGGTGATTGCCGTATCCATTGGAAGATCCCCCATAAGCTCCAGCATACATGTTTGGATCCTGATTCTGTGGCACAGCATATCCATAACCTTGCCTTCCGTAATAAGCCCCATTCTGTTGATTATTGAAATCCATTTTCAGCAGCAGAACACATGCAAATTTTAAACGACGACGAAAAATGGAAAAGGGCAAAAAAAAAACTGCATATGATGGACCTTATTTATCAATCTAAAAACCGGAACTCAACTATAGAGCTAAGAACTTTTTGAGAAAATTATAAGCAATTAGCGACACAAACTCATTCAACAACTAAGATGGATATGAATTGCAGTAATGGCATTGTCTATCTGTTTGTATTAAGCCCAACCAACAAGGCAGCATTTTACGGATGCTAATACTGAATCATACAGATAACTTGACAGCGGTAAAATGCATATTTTACCCTTCTCCAATAATCTCGATCTTGTCATGCATTGACACGAATCGGATAGCCAGAGCTATGGTTGTCAGTACAAGACCATATGTATGCTTCTCCCAAAAGAAAAAAGAGAAAAAAGACCACAAGTTAAGCTACAAACATCACCGGGACACTTAACACACCACCCATTTAACCCGCATGCATGCGTTGCGGAAAAAAGACAAATACTTCAGTTCTTGAAATTTCAAAGAAATAGATCGCAAATATTTTTACCACTAAACAGGCCCTATAATCTTGTTTCAATAGAACCTTTTATTGAAGTTGAACTTTTAGTTTAGCTTCCTTCCACTTCCCCTTCGAAATAAATCTACGACACCTTTGTAACTGCAATTTGAAGTCATTTACAATACTTCCCCAACAGAAGGAACAGAATACTCTAATCCATGTGTATGACATGTATTTGAAGGCCTATATAATTTTGCCATTATAGTCAAGGGTAAAGCTTGTAAGTTTAACTGAGGAAGATGCTTGGCCTCCACAGACCCGCTCTAGGGGGAGCCTAGTGCATTAGGCCACCCTTTGGGCACGCAAATGTTCACTATTTACTATATCACCAAATTTGTTTAAATGCTAGCTTTAGAAATCTGTAGGCAACACATGTCATGATACTACAACTCCACCCAAAGTACGATTATTACTCATAGGCAGCGGACTTTGCACTACGTTGAGAAAATTTACCTGCTTGTTCCCTGGACTTCGACCCCAAGAAAGGCGAACCTTCTGACTGCCGATTACAACCCCGGTCAGCCTCTGTATTGCATCCTCTGCGCTATTTCTGTAAACACAAAACCACAAAATGGGGGACATACAGCAGTTAAGCAGTGAAATTTTCAAACGCAAGCAGCCACCATTTCAGCAACAACAGCAATTACAACATTCAGTGCTTCATTTATGGGGAACATCTTGAGAAAATGGGTACAGCTTTTAAAAGAGATTTTTCTTCTTTGCACTGATCGAAACAAACAAAATTACTTCTTGGTCCTAGTAGAGATTAGAGATCAATACTTTCACTACTTATATCCTATCAAGACATACATTCAAAATATTATAATGGTGTTTCACAAAGTTGCACCTGTTAGCAAATTGAACAAAACCACATCCTTTCCCAGCAGGTATTTTCACAGAGACAACTTCGCCACACTGAGAAAAGGTCTGCCTGAGCAATTCATCAGTGACATCAGAGTCAAGGCCTCCCACAAATAACTGCAACAGAACATGGTTAAATAAGAAACTATAGTTTCTTCAACAAATTGAGCAAGTAAAGCCCGCCCCACTTACTGTTGTGTTCGATAAATCACCATCAGATTGGGCATTTTGGGGCATAGCACCATTCGCTGCATATCCACCAGTTAATACCAGAGCTATCAAATAAGGTAAAAATCAGTTTCCAGTTTTTACTTCGGCGATCGAGAAGAAGAAAAATCAGTTTCCAGTTTTTACTTTGTAGATGAAATTGACAGCATTGAAATGATAATACCGGTAACCAGCAAAAGATTACCTACTCACCAGTTAAACAATAAAGATATAGTTTTGAAAAACTCTCTCAATTTTTAGTATGTCAATACTCAAAAGTTATTCATACATATCAAAGGAAGCTCAATCCATTATATACAAGATGAAATACAAAATAATGCTATGCACGTGAATCAAATCCTCAAAAATTATGTGCGGAATGATGCTTACAAAACATAAATTGCTATTTTCTTGACTGAAAAAACCAAATGACGTAAAACAGCAGAACCAACAAATTTGGAATAACAATTGGTAATTTTTGCTAGGAAGAGACCAAAGCCAAACACCAGTAGATATCAACTCCCAAATAGAACTTGGAAGGAAGTAGTGAAAACAAGGCAGATTGATGCAAAAAAAAGGACACTATACTACACCTTGAGAAGAATACTGTTGCTGCCCTGATTGCTTCTTAGGGGTTGCAATGCTTATGCGCATCGGCCTAGTAGAACAATACATGCCATTCATTTCAGTGATAGCCCTTGACCTCTCATTTTCGTCGCCAAACCTAACAAAACCATAACCTTTTGAACGGCTAGTATTTAAGTCAACAACAACTTTGGCACCTTTAACCGATGGGTATCTAGTAGCAAAAGTATCATGCAATGCTGCATCAGTAACATCTGCAGCCAAATCTCCAACAAATATAGAGAAGTCCGAACTAACATCCACATGCCTATCACCCGTGCTGAAGGTCGCCCAATTTAGGCGGAAAGGTTGGTCTGTATTTGGCATCACAGTACCATTAAAACTCTGCAGAACTTTCTCTGCTGCTGCATGAGAAAGGAACTCAACAAACCCGTACTTCTCTGACTGACCAGTCTGCTTATTGCGAATAATCTTTACTGAGGTAACCTGTACACTTGAAGACCTTGAAGTAAGAAACAAAGGGAATACAAACCAAAACGAAAAGCAAGATGAAGCGTCTAGTTAATCATCTCTATGACCATGAAAAAGCTGTCAGATTGAAATGCCACACTCCACAAAATAAACTAGAAGCCAAAAGGGAACTCATTCCCACAACATGAAGAAGGAAAAATGAAAGATGCAAATTGGGAATTAAACATGACAGACTTCGGCTGCACGTACTGGTTAACAAGATTACCGCAGAATCGCAGATAAGCATCTAGGTGTAATATTTAGCAAATCTGATTTTTTTACCTAAAATTTGGCCAACTTTTCTATAAATCTACTTTTTTTTACCTTCTTCGAGATGGTCGGGTAGACAGGTACTTTAAGCATCTAACTCTAGTACAAGAGAAAATAACGCGCCTGACGAAGAATTATATTGAGGAATATAAAATAGTACCAAATAAGAAAATCCGGATTGTCTTGCATTAAAACATACTCACTAATCCTTTTTCAGTGAAATTACATCACCATTATCCCATGAGAAAATAATAGCAATCTGAATTCATTTAATGAGATTAACACTGCGACATTTTCCTCGAGTCCTCATGCAAAAGCAAGAGCTCAAACTCAGCTCAAGAAGAGTTTGTTCACTTAGAAGAAAGGAAATTAATTTGTCATATTTCGTCACAGTCCCCATTCCCCAAAGGTTAAAGCACATGACCTCTCTCGTTTCCTAGACCTGGGCCATTTGGAATATTGGCCAGCTCTAAAGCATCTGGGATAAGAGAGGGGTATATGGGGTATAGTGGGAGCTGTCTAAAATGGCGAAAAGGCCTACCTATCAGTAAAACAAAGCTGCTTAGAGTTACAAACCCAAAAGGTTGTAATGGCTTGATCTCACATTTTCAATGGCTCAACACTGCAAATAAGAGGTTAATGACTTGGTTATAAGTCTTTTAGCAAACTGAGTTCCAACTATATTCCAACGAACTGTGGCACCGAAGAATGGGTAATGTTCCAAAGTTAAGTAGATTAAGGCTCCATGTTGACAGATGGATTTCAAACGAAAGAATCGACATGATTATACAAATACATTGACTTAACCAAACGGACTTCCATATTGATAGTTTAGGCTATTAATCATGATGGATTTGACGTACCAATTTACAGGAGCTACAATGAGTAAGACTCTTTAATTTTAAGTAGTTAGGTAAATGCTAGGTAGCTTGTGAATGTAAATCTTTCCTCTCAAGGATTGTGGTTATACATGGAACTAAATGAAGCACATCTCTTTAACCTCATCTATCTTACACTGTAGTTCCACAAACCACCTAGAGCTAAATACACCTTTAAATTTATGTGACATTAAATGTTAAGTCTATCCATACGGAGCGCTAGTCTCTTTAGACTCTAACATGAGGATCTCGATCCTCATAGGGCCAGTTATATGAACCTCTAGACGTTTCCCGGCCTTTTCAATAGTGTTAAATGGACTCTTATACTTTCCTTAACGGTTCTCGTGTCATATGATGGGCAAGATTGTGAGATACACTATGGCTTAACTAGGAAAAAACATTATAGTCTTTCACATGGATGGGGGACAGAAATTCCATAATTTTTTTCAATACCATCTGACTTTAAGTACATTTCTAAACAACTTTCGACATAACCTACAATAAACAATACAAAATCACTTCACATTAAGACTGTCACACCTCATGGATGCAAATGTCCAGCAACTTCTAATTCAAAAGATACTTCCATACTCAAATAATAAATCCTCAATTCAAATCCATGACTGCTTCTCTTCAAACAGCTTTTACAACAGTGATTAACCAATCAAAAGGTGCTCCACATCATTACATTACGCTTCAATACTACAAACACTACACATCATTAAGCTGAACTTCGATACTAAGATAAACAACAAAATATCCAAACAGAAAAGACTCGGCTTTCAACAAGTATTGGAAAGAAGATCCACAATGCACATATATCTTTGCATACATCTACGCAACAACGTATATAAAGATGTCCTCCACAACGGGAAATTTTGTCGGGTTTATGAAGCTTGATTCGGTCTAATTCACGCTTCGCTGACTACTCGGGATATTACGCTGCTAATTGAAATTGATGATACAAACCCTAGGTTATAAATACTTGTCATACGCAGCCTACTTAACTCGTACTACATTCTTCATTCATACATAGAGGAACCTGAATGGGTACACAGTTGGCGAACCACGTAAAAGTTTCTTTCTTGATTGTTCTTCGCACTTTGTGAGTGTGTTGATTCGTTCGATTTCTCACCAATGAGCTTAAAAATTACAAGTACACATCAACTAATCCAAACAGAAAAACGATTCAGCATCGATCCACAACGCACATATATCTTTCTACGAATCTAATCAACAATGAATTACAATTAACGGAAGAAAAAGACAAAAAAAATAACCTCGCCGGAGGGAGCGAAGCAGCTGTTGAGATAAGTCTCGTCCATCCAGTTCTGGAGGTCGCCAATCCAGATCGTCCGGTTCTCGTCGCTCGATCCTTGAATCTGAGCCTGCTGTTGCTGCTGCTGCTGTAATTGTTGTTGTTGATAGGGCTGGTGGTGGTGGTAAGGCGATAAGTAATGCTGCTGATGCTGTTGCTGGTACATCATCTGCTGCTGCTGCTGCATCATCGCGGCCGCGGCCGCGGCGGGGTACTGCTGCATCGCCAACCATTGCTGCTGCTGCTGGTACTGCATCCACAGCTGCTGCTGCTGTTGAAGTTGCTGCTGTTGTTGCTGCTGCTGTTGTTGTTGGGTCAGATCTGCAGCGGTGGTTGTGGACGGCATCATCTTGGCAGCTACTCTCTCTCTAGACTGGTTTTCCGCCCTCGCTGTCTCTCTCTCTCTTTCTCCTCGTTGGAAATCGAAGTGTGGGTTGCGGAGGGATCGGTGGAGAGAGAAAGAGCGAGGGGGCGGGGGACCTGACCTGGTCTAAACCAAGGCTAGAGAGAGAGAGAGGAGAAAGAGAGAGAGGAGTTGAAAGTCGGCTTGGATGATTATAGGAGACTGGGAGGGAGGGATCTGGTACGAGCTACCCTTCATAACCCTATCTCTTTTTAGTTACCCCACAAATGATTGGGGTCCGACCCGACCCTATAAAAATGATGTAAATGGAGTAGTAGTACTATTTTACCCCCTCCTCCGTTTTAAGAGTCTCACTTCGTAAATCTAATTTTTTTGGAATTACTATTATTAACGCTACTCTCTTGTAAATGTATTTTTTGTACAAAAATACACTTGCAGTAGAGTGACGTTAACAAAAAAGAGAGTGGCAAAATCATTTCCCTCTAAAAGTTATAATTTTTCCTATTAATCCTCTATGAAGATATTATTATTGCACTTTTAATTTTTAACTTTTCAAAATTAAATCTACTTTTATGGAGGAAAATGAAAAATATATCAATTTTTACCCACTAATTTTACAAAATAGACACTTATTGAAGAACAACTCCAAATAGATTACTGAACTCTAAAAAATGAATGAAAGGAGTATCTCACAATGGGTCTACCACCATGTACAACTTATATAAATATTCAAATTTTTTGTAGTCACACAAAATTAATGAATTTGTGAATACATATGTAACGAGTTCGAGATCTATCAAACAAGATCCATATTCAATATAAAATTCGTTACGGATTTAAAAATATAACAAATTTTTAGCTGGTCAGAATAGAACGAGGGACAATCAAATTGAGACGAATGGAGTATACGGTAATTACTCCCTCCATTCAGATTTCATTGTTCGTAATTTTATTCTAATCAGTTAAAAAACGGGTTATATTTTTAAATTTGTAATGAATTTCATATCAAATATGGATCTTGTTTTGATAAATTTCGATTAGTTTTATAATTCAATGTTTTCAAAATCATGTAAAACATTATAAATTAGAAGATATAATCGATTAAAAAAATAATACGAACTCCAAAAAAAAAACTATTAAATCCGAACGGAGGGAGTACTTATGATTCATTATATTCCAACTTCATTTCCATTTGATAGCCGAAGTGGGATCAATGCAGATTTCACGACGTAGATTTTTCCTTTACCTCGTAAACTCTGCGAGAGGAAAAAAAATCTGTGCAAAAAATTGATTTGATTTGATCAGACAGCAACCGACTTTAAGCGAATTACATATCAATTGATAAAATAAACGGTTTACAATTAAAAATTGAGCAAATTGAGTAGCAGTACATATTATAAAGATTTTTACTATAATAATGACATAAATAGTTGGCAAAAGTACACAAGCACCCCTTAACTATCACTTTTTTCATAGAGACCCCCTCATGTTCAAAAACGCCCATACAGACCCCCTCAACTATTGCAAATGAAAAAAATGCTAACTCCTTTAACAGAATGAAGGAAATGACTAAGATACCCTTTTTTTATAAAGCAAAAGTACATAAACATCCCCTCAACTATCACTTTGTTCCACGGAGACCCCCCAACATTTATATTATACCCTCATTCTAGAAATTTTTTTTCGTTTTATACAATTTCTTTTTTCCTTACATCAATCATTTTAAAGAGAACCTTCT
Source organism: Rhododendron simsii (assembly GCA_014282245.1). Taxonomy (NCBI): domain Eukaryota; kingdom Viridiplantae; phylum Streptophyta; class Magnoliopsida; order Ericales; family Ericaceae; genus Rhododendron; species Rhododendron simsii. The sequence continues at coordinate 11,055,480 of CM024957.1, read as the reverse complement.
ATATATAACAATAAAAAATAGCGTGAAAATCGTGGCGCGACGACGGCAAGTGCCGCAGGTTCTTTTACTGATAAGAAATGAGAAGGGAAGAAGACAAGGGAAAGGAGAGAGATGTGGGAGAAGAGAAGTCGAGGAGAATGGTGGTGGTAGTCGACGGCAGCTGCTACGTTGCTTTTTCCATCTCTATTTTTTTTACTTTTCTTTAGAGAAAGAGTGTGCATGTATTGGAGGAGAGAGAGAAAAAGGTCACCGGAACTTGTGGTTAGTCGGTTAGGGTATAGAGAGAGAATAGCTTAGATGGAGAGGAAGAGATTACCTATGATTGAGGGGGGAGGAGAATACAGTTCTTTTAAGTTTTAATCCAACCACTGATTTTAATGGTTGAGATGAAATGTTTTTTTTGTTTAAATTGTGTGGGTGGAACCGGATATATATACACACACACACACACACACCAAAGTTTCAAATCTATTTGTTGATTTTAGATTTTGATTAGAGGCTATTTGTAGAGGAAAGAAAGAGAAACGTTAGAGGGGGTGTATGTTTGTAATGCAACAAGGGTATTTTTGTCCGATTTATTAATGAGGGGGTTCATCACAAACGGTTTAGAGACGGAAGGGTGTTACTTGGGTAACGGAGATTAGTTGAGAGGATCTGTATAAGCGCTTTTAAATGTGAAGGGGTCTTCATGAGAAAAAGTGATAGTTGAGGGGGTGTTTACAAAAAACCCCTCCCAAGGCTGATCGGCGTTGACCAAGGTTGACCGGCGTTAAAAGTGCCTAAAACCCTAGGGTATCTCATATATGAAAGTGTTTAAAACCTTAGGGTACCTTATAAAAGTGTCTAAACCGCTAAAATCCTAAGAAAATGCCTAAAACCCTACGGTACCCTATGAAAGTACATAAAATCTTAGGGTATCCTATATATGAAAGTGCCTAAAACCCTAGAGTATCCTATGAAAATGCAACAAGAACGAAAAACACGAAAAAGACATATTTTGTATTAGTCAAACAAGGCCTTTTGATGTTTCATCTTTGCATTAATAAAAATATCATTATTGATTGAAAAAAAAGAAAAAAAAAACAAGGACATTGTCTCATTTAATACAATTTAAATAAAAACAAATATTTTGTATTAGTCAAACAAAGCACTTGTCTCATTAATGACAATTTTGTCTTTTCGCGGACTTTAGACTCTAAAATATTTTTATTAATGGACTCTACACATCATAGAAATTTAGCCTAGACTAAAGCTCTTATGGGGTTATTTCATTTGGACTTTAGACTAATATACTATTAAAAATTGTATTTATTGCCTATTTTATAAGGGGAAAAAATTTCAAATCCAACATCTTTGCAGTCCATTTTTGGACGGTAGAGAAAATTATGTGCAATTATAGCCGCCCAAAGTATTATTAATGGTCCAAATTTATTAATATTATTACAAGTAAAAAAGTATCTTTTCAGTAAACATTTTCCCCAACCTTGATCACTTATTGTCAAAATGAGTAGCCAAGATTCCGTTGTTTCATGCCGTTCAAACTCGATCCGCAAATAAGCCAGATTCAACTATAATATCGGCTCACACTTCTATTATTTTCCACTAAAGTAATCTAATTTGTTTGTAGCATAATTTTTTCCCCAAGAATATACCGTTACTACTGTAGGCGTAGGGCCAAAAAAGAAAATTTGAGCAAGAGTTAAGGGTAGGGCTGCAAAATAGCCGAATCAAGACAAATTTTAAAGGATCCAGGGACACTGTCATGCGTCCTTGCCAAGGGGGCAAAACAACACCATTGGGGGCCGTTGTGTTGGCTTCAATTCCTTGTTTGTTTGCTGTTGGCCTTCGAGAAAACACATTATTTATTTTTTATTTTTGTGAGACCCGTAATGAGTCATATAAAGATAATTCAAACCATAACTTATTAAAACCACAGAAGCCCCTTTGCATGGTCCAAATGGTGCCGTTTTGCCCACTTGGTAGGGGACGCATGATAACCACTCCGCTTGGTTCCCATTTTTTAGAGCAACTTTTAACTTTCGGCACAATTTCCAATAAATCTCTCTCTCTATCTCTCTCCACTCATTACCACTCAATTCTCAAAAAATAACTTTCTAAGATGTAAACTAAATAAAGTGAACGTCCCCAGATCCAGTTTTAGAATGTTCAAGGTTGTTCATTAAATATTTAGTGAACTTAAACTTGATCGAGTTCAATGAAAATTTGACGAGCCAAGCTCAAACCGAGTTTGCCTAAATTTGAGTTTAACTCAAGTTTGTTAACAAATCTTAACAAGTCAAAATTATCAAATATTTATGTTTGTGCATGTCTAGAGTTGCAAATAAAATTTTTATTTTGTATAGAATATAAATAAGTTGGAAAATATGTAAGATTATAAAAAAACAAGGTTATAGTTTTTACAAAAATTTATACACTTGCCAGTTATAATTCGTTACATACTTGTATAACTTTGTTCACATTCAAGATTATATATGAAATTATTATGAATGTCATATATATATAGTTCAGGTTTCGGCTCGTTTATTAAACGAATCTAATAAGAAGCTCATCTTCGATTCATCAAGTAAACGAAACAAACTCGAATGACGGAATGAGTCTTTGCCGAATCAAGCCTAAAACAGCTTACGAATCACTCGATTTATTTTCAAACAGTCACGAGGAAAGAGAATATGAGATGTACAGTACTAGACGGGAGACCCGGGTGGGATATATGGGTTGCGCCGGGTTTTCATCGATTTTGTAACGACACTTGTGTCCCAGCGGTTGATAGGATGAACGGTGATGTTGTTACCACCGTTGGATGTGAGAATGACGGGTGGTAATTTGCCGACATCAGCTGCACCAGGCCCACTGGATTCGCCGGTGGATTCAAGTGCGGGTTTCTTTTTTGACTTTTTCGAGATTTTAACACGTGTTAAAATCTGGCCTAATGATAACAGTACCGACCAAGGGATGTACATTCGGGACCGGAGGAGTGTGCTGCGCAGCTCCGTGTTGCGCAGCGTGCTACGCGGCCTCCTCCGGCGCCACCTTGCCGGCATCGGTTCGACGATCGAAGACGTCCACTGCATAGAGCTCGTCGAATACTACAAGTATACCAAAAATCAACCCGATCAAATATCGTTAAGTACTTCATCGGAATACATATAACTTGAAAAAAAATGAATCCTAATGGATACAAAACACTTGGATCAAAACCACTGAATCCATTCTTTTTGAATTATATGTGTTCCGATGAGACACTTAACGATATTTGATCGGGTTGATTTTTGGTTCACTTGTAGTATTCGACGAGCTCTACGCAGTTGACGTCTCCGATCGTTGGACCGATGCCAGCAAGGCGGTGCCGGAGGCCGCGCAGCACACTGCACAGCACACTCTCCCGGTCCGTACATTCGGTACATCGTTGTGTGGAGCTCTATACGGGCTCGACACGAATGATATGACCCGTTGAGAAAGTTTAAAATATTTTTTCGAAGGCCTGGCAAAAAATTAGCTAGATTAAATATGTATAAATATTTGATCCAATCTTTTAATATTTCATTGGTGTGGAATCCGTAGTCAGCCCACACGGCAATGCACGCCACATGTTCGTCGGTCCTAATTGTAGGGCTCTAAAATTTGCGGGCTTCTAATCAGAGCCTTAGGGTGGCTAGATCCGTCTGGCCCATCAAAACTTGGACGGTTAATTTTAGGAGTGGCTCACCGTCGGATCTTAGATTCTGAATAAAAACAAAAATGCTACACGCACAATCGTTGTGTGTGTTATGTAATAAATTCTGGTCGTTCAAATGTGTTTGCACGGTTTAGATTTTAAGTAAATCATTCGCGCGAATAGTTTATTTATTTTCTAAGCAAATCTGGACCGTTCATTACAACAATGGACAGATAGCAATCGGTTGTGCGCAAAAAATAGGTACTCCATATTGAATTAGGTACTCCATATTGAATCAAGAACTTGTGGACACGTTTGTGATATTATGAATATAGATTTTAGTTTTAAATTCTGCTGCAGATTTTAGATTTTAGTACAAGTTGATAAATTTGTTTGTTGTAGCTGCGAGATAATGAAAATTTCATTCACTTTTTGAGAATTTATGCTACAAAATCTCAAAAACTTTCCAAACCTAACTTTGGGGTTTTGAGAATTTCATTCATTTTTGTAGCTTTTCGGAATCTGTAGAATTTAAAAATCCGTTATCTAAAATTTTTGATACACATTCTAAACTGATTTTGAAAAGCTAGAATCTAAAATATGCAAAATAAAAAATTCTCACAAAAACACACAATATTCGTTTGAACTCATTTTTCAAGAGGTCACTCAAAAAAATATTTGGGAATTAATGAAAAGTTTGGATTAATTGTGTGAAACCCGAAAATGAACCCTACGAACCGATCTCGTGCACTGTGGGTGCACTTCTCGTCGGTTCCCATAAAATCTGGGGAAAATGACGGCTCGAGATGTGTTTTGACAATTAATACCCGCCAAAGACATGCTGAGAACATTTGCTAATGTTAAAAATGTCATTAACGGGTATTAATTATCAAAACACGACCGTTATTTCCCCTAAAATCTGTGGGTTGAAAGTCAGAGCCCTAGATGGGTAGATCCCTCTGGCCCGTCAAACTTGGATGGTTTTCCAGTACTAGCTTTGCTGTTTTGGGCTAGGGTTGTACCGTCCGGAAATAGGAAGATTTTTGTCTTGGCTCTTGCTCCTGTCAAACAGGGCTCAGATTACCAATTAGCCCAACAACTCCATGTACGTTTATACCTACCTGTCCATGTCGATTTTGAAAACTTTGCTGGACAGCAGATGCTATGGTGTCCCCGATTATTTTAGAGACATTGTAATTTTTGGCATATATCATTAGAGGAATTTTCAAGTGAGGGATCCCTCATTTTTTTAAAATGAGGGACTTTCATTTCCCGATCAAATTTTGAAAATCCGAGCCGCTCAATGTGTGCAGAACGTGATTTTAAGGGTACCCGCGAGAAATCAGCAAAAAAAATGACCGGGAAGGGCTTCATCCGAGCAGTTTTTTTTGAACCGTTCAATGAAAATTGCTCAGATGAAGCCCTTCCCGGTCATTTTTTTTGCTGATTTCTCGCGGGGACCCGTAAAATCACGTTTTGATCATTTTGAGCGGCTCGGATCATCGAAATTCAATCGGGAATGGGAGTCCCTCATTTTAAAAAAATGAAGGATCCCTCACTGGAACCTAACTCTATATCATTATGTGCATAACTAAAATCAATTATAAGCATAACAGAACCCAAATAAGGCATAACCAAGGAATATCCAAAAAATCAATCAAGGCGTAACTAAATCCAACCAAGGCATAACAAATAAGGTATGCCTTGCTATGGTTTTGGTTATGCCTTGTTATGGTTCTGTTATGTTATGTTTGTAATGAGTTTTGATTATACTCAAAATGATTTTGTTATGCTAAAAGTTACGGTGTCCCCAAAATGACCAGGGACACTGAAGTTATTCCCTTCTTTGACAGGCTCGGTGTGTTCCATGTACTTATTTTTTGAATTAAATATAATATATTATAAAAAATAATTTATCTCTTAAAGCAAAAAATAAGTATTTAAAAGATATGAAACTTAGCTGAACATAGCCTAAATTCTTTGGAGACAAATAAACGTAAACAGATTCATGCAAATGTTTTAGTAGGAGTTCGATAGGTGTGAGGTGGTGTTCCACTTTCTCCAAAAAGAACTTTTTAAAAAAAGAAAGTAATCTCAAACTCAAATATAATGAAAATGAAAAATATTTTTTCAATTTTTTTGTACCGTTTAAAAGATCTTAATGAGATCTATCAAACAAGATCCATATTGGTAGAAAAATGATTTGGGTAAACACATGATTTTTGAGCTTGAAATTGTCTTTTTTTTCAAAAAATAACTTTTTCAAGTTACTAGAACGGCCCCTGAGTCCCACATGCATCAATGGCTAAATAAACATCTTTGTCAAACGTTGTAAGTTGTAACACTCTTAAGTTATTTTTTGAAATTTTCATTTTTCGGGAACCCTAGACCCGCACAGAACAAATGTCGTATAAATAGAAGTCTACGCTAGTCGTAACCGTCAAGAGTTGATCAGTGCAAGACTTCCAAATGTACGTACCGTCCATTGATCGACGTTTTTTTTGGGGTAAGTATCCATATCGGTATTAATAATAATTTCACTACTCTGATGGATTATTTTCAATCGCCTCTATGACGCCCCACTAGCTACCATCTGAGCAAAACAACGCGCTCTCTCAAACGACTCTGATTTAAGCCAGTCTAGTATCGCAACAGAGTTTATTCCACAAACATTTGTCAAATAGCATACAGTTTTATATATATATATATATATATATATATATATTAATGCTTGCTTCTTTCTTCAATGGATCAAATGGATTGGTTTGGTTAGCGGATTATCTTGAATATGCATGCAATTGCACTCAATTGTTGACATTAATTCCTTTTTATTAGTTTTCTTCTTCTTCTTCTTCTTCTTCTTCTTCTTCTTCTCTCTCTCTCTCTCTCTCTCTCTCTCTTGTTTAATGCATTTTTGTTTAGAGAGGATTTCAATCACGTGTTGAATTAGCTAGAAAAGATATACTACTATTAGCTAGTTTCTGTGACCCCTTTTATTTTATGGTCAAATTGGGCAGATTTGAAGCATGCGATATTTAAGTACCTTAATTCCTTTATCAAATACTATCCTCATACATATCGTGAACATATTAGGACACGACTTAGTCTGCCATTGAGGGTGTTAAGGGGGTGCAGTCCATCCATTTCAGTCTTGATATCGGCCCAATTTTTCGAATCCAAACCGATCATATTTTAGATCATGTCAAGATACTTATTTCTCACCAAATATTATCTTAATTGGAGATCTATAAGTACATCAACTGAGCAAATTTAGATGCAAAAATTTGGGTTTAGCAGGTCCGAATTCATGTGTTTGGAACCAAATTTACAAATCCAAATTTGTTTCAGTCGTGTACATATAGATATTCGATTAAAACAATTCCTAGTGACAATAATCATCTAAACATGATCTAAAATATGAATGGTTCAAATTTTGAAATTAAGGCCGTTATCATGACTGTAATGAGTGAACTACAGGTAATTACTCGGTAATCCGGGAGTACACTCTCTCCCCTCACATAATATGTGGGGCCTACATGTGGGCCTCGTATGGGCTCCACATGTTATGTGAGGGGTGTGTATTGAATAATTTTCCATGAACACCCCTTAATTAACCTTCATTAATGGCCGAGAAGCCAAGTCCTAAGCAAAACGTTACCATAGGAAAATGCGCATCTTTGACAAACATGAGTGTCGACCATTCTACGTGCGCGGATGTCAAAGTCGTGTTTGGAAAAGAAAGTACAGAGGCAACAAGTTAATTGGGGGTGTTTGGCCACCGCATTATTGATCACTAATTGTTGATTTTTCATTTTAACATTGTGAGTGGTGAGCTGCGAATTGTGGAGTACATTCTGGCGAAACACGTTAAGGCTCAATTTGGATGGCAGGAATTTTGAGAAGGAATGGGAATGTGACATCATACTTCCATGATTCCGACGTTTGGAACGACTAGAAATAGGAATGTGAAGTCACACTCTTAGGATTCGCATGTTTGGGAGAAACAAGAATAGAATTTTGATTCTTGACGACACATCCGACCAAGAATCACACTACCAAATTGAGTGGGAATCTGATCCCTCCCTTACCTCATGGGAATCTTAGATTCTTGGCTCAATCAATAAAAAAAAAAAAGAGAAGGAAATATTGACTTTGATAAATTTTCAAAAAAATTGATTCATGCATAGGATTACCGAATTAATCCAAACACTGGAATAAAATTAATTCAGGTATTGTATTTCTAGGAATTTCATTCCTAGTAATCATATTCATAATCCCACTCAATAAAATTCCTAGGAATTTGATTTCTATTCCTACTGAAGATTCCAATCATCCAAAATGAGCCTAACCGAGATCAATTAGGGACTGTAGAATCTGAAAATCACCTCCCGAAGAGCTGAATGGTCAACTCCGCGACTTGTGGTTTGTAAATTATGAAATTATATTAAGAATCTGTGAAAAATTGTTTGGATGATATAAGCAAAGTAGATTTGGTGCAAGCATTTTATGAGTGCAAGTATAATCAGAATTCAAATAGCTCTTCTACGGGTGATAGTTGGATTCTGCATTCTCCATTTTTTTTTTTTTTTTTTTTTTTGGGATCCATTTTTTGATAGAATACATTTTACAATCTGCCAAACACCCCATTGTTAGATTCTGATTATTCTTCTACTGACAAATTTCTTCTGCAAAATCTATATATTATAGTCCTCCAAATACATTTATAGATTCTAATTACTATAATACAAAATTTTGTAGTCTAGTACTTTTTTTTTTATCGGCAAAAGTAATCTAGTACCATGGCATTTATTACTGTTCAGAATCTGAAAAACTTGGCCCCCAAACACGACCTAATTGTCTATCCCAACTAGGGAAAAAGAAAATGAAGTGTGAATATATTTATTGGCAATAGAAAATCTTGTGACTCTAGATGCATGATAAGAACATGGAACTATTCAAGTTTCACCAGCTGCATGCCATGCCCATGCCCGTAGAGATATCTTGACTTCTGGAAGCAGATAATAGAATATTGATATAGCTTTTGATATAAATTTTCCCATTTTGATATAGAATACATTATCTTTTTTATAAATTATAAGTCTTTGCATCCACCAGATTTGCTCCATCATTTTGTAGTAGCTGATCATTTGGAACCATGGGTGTAGCCACCGGTTTGCAATTTTCCATGTGGAACTTTTTAAGCAAGTCTTCGATGTACTTCTGTTGAGATAATAGAATATTGATATAGCTTCATATAAATTTTCCCATTTTGATATAGAATACATTTATCTTTTTTATAAATTTTTGAAAAAGAATATAAAGATTTAACAAATTACGGGCACGCCGGGCCGCCGGCGAACGCCACCCAAAAACTAAATCCAAAGAAAGGTAAGGAGCCAACCAAAACACCGCAATGAAAAATAAAACCAAAATATTTGCTGAAACAATCCAATTAAACAACAAACAAAACAAAATTCAAGAGAGCAAACCGAAAGGACAAATCCAATAAAATAATCTTAATATATATATACCATTCATCCAATGAAATAATCAAATTAAAGACCAATTCCCCCATGAGTAGATTTCAAAAATGGACATGCAAAACAATACTATGATCTTATTTGGGTATGGCAAAAGTATGTTACACAATATATAATTATTTAGTTTCATGCATATAGGACTAATGAACGAACCGAATGAGCTGAGCAGTTAATTAATTGTTTAAGGGTTCAAGCTTCATTTAAAAATTAAACGATCTTCAAATGCATGTTCAAGCTTAACTTATATAGGAGGCTACTAGACTAGTTGTTGATCAATCTCAAACGAATTAACTTTAATCGAGCCCATCTCAAATAGCGTAATTTTTCTATACATGATCAGAAACTAAATTAAATGACCCAAACAATAGCTTAGTGTACTTTTGAACAAACTTTCTTTCTTATTAAAAACAAAAGGGCTTTTTACCTCTAGGTTCAAAAATAAAAAGTAATTCCTACAATGTCTCCTCTAATTAATAAAACACTGAAACTCTATGAAAGTGTTTAAAACCTTAAACCTTGAAAGTGCCTAATCTCTAGGGCACCCCATGAAAATGCCTAAACCCTAAGGTATATTATAAAAATGCCTAAACCCCTAGGGTACTTTATGAAAGTGATTAAACCGCTAAAAATGCTATAATAAGAAAATGCACCCTAAAACTCCTATGAAAATGTCCAAACCTAAACCCTAAGGTATTCTAAATACCCTAAAACCCAAGGGCACCCTAAAATCTTAGGGTACCCTAGTGGATACCCTAAAACCTTAGGATACCCTAAAACCCTAAGGTGACACTTTCATTAATGATAAATGTATTTTTGTACAAGTGGACCTTGTGGTAATTAAGTATTTCATTTACTTAATGGGAATGAAGTTTCACTTTTCTGTACTTGGAGGTAAAAATCTCAAAACAATTTGACGAAAGAGCCAAGCTCGATCATGAATAATTTGGTTTCCTTTTATCGATGTCTCCATTCTCCTTAACTTTTTGGTCCTTTTCGTTTTGTGTGCTTTTTGTGTTTTCTAAATTGTGGTGAGATTCACATTATATTTTTTTTGGATTAATCATCATTCTCGATAAGAGGACCATAAAAAGCAAAAAGTTATGACCAAAAGCAAAAAATAAAAAAATCATTAATGATGAAAAAATACAAAACAGTTGTCTTTTTTTGTCTGAAGTGTCATATTAAAAGAGGGTTTGTTCAATATCGGTCCATATTTTAATACTTTTATGATTTCTCTCGTTGAGACCAATAATTAACTCAAAAATTACGACGAAAGACTAAACAAAAAATTACGAAAAGCAAGACATATCAAAAAAAGTACTGGACAAAAGAAGACAGGAAGAATAGAGGCTTATAGTTTCACTTCCTTTTATATTCTACTCCAAAACATGTATACGAATATTTTATTGCAGATTGACATTGTTTGGTGATGGTGGTTCCGAGCTGCATATGGTTCTCATTAGAACACGACACAAACATGTTAGGTGTGAGAAAAAAGAAACTAAAGTGAACACAATCTCTATACCCTGTTGACGAATGATCATAATTAGGGACTTGTGCTGCAGTGCAGAGGCTAATTACATGGGAGAGTTGTAAACGAATTGAGCAGTTCGCGAGTTCGAGTTCAAAATTTTGACTTGTTTAATAAACAAGTTGAGTGGAGCTTAGCTCGTTCGACAAAAGCTCGCATTGGTAAGGGAGGCTCCACTCGAGTATAAGAGGCTTTGTTTAGAAAATGACTAAGCTCGGCTCGTTAATGGCTCGGCTCGTTTACTGCCTTAACTGCAGGGGTGTAGTGTGTCAGTTGAGCCGTCTATATCAACAATCAATAGTTCAGATTTTATTTGGGCTCTTGCAAATCTTAGTGGTACCTATTACTAAGATGAAATGTGAATCATTGATAGTTGAGATAGATGGTTCGAATTGGTGATTACACTATGTAGTAAGGTGCACTGTCCGACCTTGGTTCACTAATAATTAGCCATTGAAAGTGATAACCCAAAAAAACATAAGTCAAAATCTGTTCCCAAAGTAGAGGAATCCTATTGCCAAAAAGCACATGCCTGGTCCTTAGCTTGCCTAGGCAAAATGATGGCGAATGTTGAACAGCATTATGCAATTCAAAACCATTTATTACAAAGTTATTTTCCACTCCATTGCTAATTAAATCTTTACTGATGAGATTCGTACCACCTTGGTTAATTATCTCCTTCAAAACTAGTATATGAGCCTGGACGGCCTCTCTATTATTTGTCAATTGGTTTGGAGTTGGATACTTTAATATGGTATCAAAGCTAGAGTTTCGGAGAGTTTGTTCCCCCTTATTTGTGCCATAAGTGCGCCGTTATTTGTTGTGATCCAAGTGTTATGAATTCTTTGTTTACCTCTCCACGTGCGAGTCAGGGGTCGCATGTGCGGGAGAGTGTTGAGATTTGTCCCACATTGGTTAATTATCTCCTCCAACTATTATATGAGTCTGGATATCGTCTCCACTCTTTATCAATTGATTTAGAGTTGGATGTTTTAACATTTACTATAGTAATGTCTTTCCTTATTGAATTTTTTTGGACCCCGTTTCCATGCTATTTGGATTTCGATTGCAGCAAAGAGTAGCATCTTATCCATCCATCTCGACAATCAATGATTTAGGTTCATGAAAGATTATTTTTGACAAGATATACTTTTCTTGCCGTTACCATTAAACAAACTTTACGAGCGATTACACAAAATGCCTTCTACAGTCTTTAGGGAAAACTGTGCTCGATTGATTTTTTCTTCTTTTTAATTTAGACACAGTTCGAAACAACAGTAGAACAATACTGAAAACATGCTAGACCCTCAAGTGGCTTACTAGCTCCTAATGGATCTTCTTCAATAGAATCCGATTTGCCATTTGTCATGCAGCCATATTCTTTCGAAATGATTGGAACACATATTTGCTTGCATGGTGGTATATACTTCCTTTGTGCCAAAATATTTTTTTGTCCGAAAAAAGAGAACTTAAAATTAACATATACTATTTTTTAAAGAAAATTTCAAAAAAAAAAAATCAACAATATATAATAGATATCAATAAGAATTATTTAAGAATAAAATTAATGTATAGGCTATATGTGTGTATCTACATTTCTTATTCATACAGACTTCAGTACACTCACAAATATCTCTACATGTAAATTATGTTACGCGTAGTTTTGCATGTATATCTCATTTGAGCAATGCTTTTTTCAAGAGATAAACTTGTTTACGGAGGGGTGTAAATTCCAAGTTTGCAACCCCCCCCCCCCCCCCCCCCCCCCCCCCTCCATGCGTGGGCCCCTTCTCCCCTCTTTTTTTTTCGTTCTCCTATCCAAGTAGCTTGTTTCTTTCGTTCATGATCGTAAATCTGCCCATGGTTTTCCGGTCGGTCTTTCGTTGGTTTTTCCAATCACGACTAGCGGCGTATGTTCTATGGGATGGATGGTGCGGCTGGCGTCGGCTCCCGCCGTGGTTGGTGTTGGACGGCACGGTTTCTTGCTTAGCGGCTTGGTGATGCATTCGCGATGGGTTGGTTTGCTTGGGTTCTGGTTTGCTGCACCGATGGGATGACCAATGGTGGTTTGGTGGCGGTTCAATTGGTGGCGGATAGGCGGCGGTGGTGATTTATGTTTGATTGGGCGGGCAGTTTCTTGGGCTAGGTTTTGGGATTTCTTGGCTGTGATATTTATTGTTAGATTTGGGCTTCTTAGGCCGTGTTATGAGTTGTATTTGTTTTTCTCTGGGCATTTTTAGCCTTTAAGTGTTATTTTGGGACTCTTTCCCTCTAGCTGTATTTTCCAACCTTTGGTTGGAAACCTTTTTTCCTATTCCTAATAAATTGTTACTTTTGCCAATCAAAAAAAAAAAAAACCATCGATAGGTATATAAATAGTTAAATTTTGGTTTATAAAATTGACGGCCTGGA